>CM075977.1:340865695-341025908 GCA_038087875.1 Malacoraja senta | reverse complement strand
GTGTACCATTTTGGCATTGTTCCGGGATACACATACAACACACAACACCACACACACCACATATAGGAAACAAACAAGATGAGAGCTATTAGTAATATATCATATATATTACTCTGCAGCCCCCTGTGCAACTTGTTCACAAACCCACAATGACAGCCAGCTTATATTATCAGCAAATTTAGCCATTTTAATCTTTGTTGTACATCGTAGGGCAGCGGGTGGTGCAGCGGTAGAGTAGCAGCCTTACAGCGCCAGAGACCCAGGTTTGATCCTGACTACGGGTGCTATCTGTACGGCGTTTGTACGTTTCCCCGTACACTGCATGGGTTTTCTCTGAGATCTTCGGTTTCCTCCTACACTCCAAAGACGTACAAGTTTGTTGGTTTATTAGGACTGTATAAATTTTGTCACTTGTGTACGTGGGATCGTGTTAATGTGCGGAGATTGCTGGTCAGTGCGCTCAGTGAGCCAAAAAGCCTGTTTCCGCGCTGTATCTCTATACTAAACTAATTGTGAATAACATGGTCCAACCTGCTCATTTACCAATACTCAATCCACGCTAGCACATTTCACCCAACCTCAAATACTCTAATGTTGTTTCATAGCCTCTTGTTCAGTACTTTCTCGCCGGCAGCTCGTGTGTTTTTTTCCGACTTTTCTCTTTAGTTTTAGTGTGTCTAAATGTATGTTTTAATGTTTCTCGGTAATGTTTTGATGTGTGGGGTGTTGGGGGGGGGGGGGAGGGAAATAGGGGGAAACCGTTTTCAGTCACTTACCTCGACGGAGATCCGACCTTTTTCCATGTCGCATCTTCGCCCCCCCCCTCGCGGCCTAACAATAGACAATAGGTGCAGGAGTAGGCTATTCTGCCCTTCGAGCCAGCACCGCCATTCAATGTGATCATGGCTGATCATCCCCATTCAGTACTAACAACTGGATTGTTACGGCCTTTCCAGACCAGAGACCGGCCCATAGCTTCAAGCAGCAGGTGCGGCGCGGACTTACCATCACGGAGCTGGCGATGGCATCCTTTGCCGAGGATCGCCAGATTAGGAGCGTCCGACTGCAGAGCCTTTTGACTTTAACATCGTGGAGCAGTGGTCTGTGGTCTGTGGAGCGTCTAGCCGTGGGTACGGAGCGGACTTTAACATCGCAGAACTGCGATCCTTTGCCGAGGATCGCCAGTTTTGGAGCTCTGACTGGAGGGCCTGTGGACTTTAACATCGTGAAGCCGCGGTCTCCCGGTAAGAAGCGGCTGATTCGGGAACTCCAGTGTGTTCTGATCCATCCTGACATTGGATTTTTGATCATCCCGACGAGAGGGGCCTGAACATCTGCAGCGGCAACAGCGGAGGGTTCAAGGTCCCGACCACGGGTGAACAAAGGAGGTAAGATGACTGAACTTTATTGCCTTCCATCACAGTGAAGAATGCTGATTCCACTGTGGTGGATGTTTATGTTAAATTCTATTGTGTGTTGTATGGCTGCATGGTCAACTCAAATATCACTGTACCCTAATTGGCACATGTGACAATAAATGTGAACTTGAACTTGAACATGGACCTTCTGAAAGTCCAAGTACATCGCATCTATTCGTTTGATCTTTTGTGGTAGTTTACTACTTCAAAAAAACTTCAAAAGAGATGTCAAATATGATTTTCCTGTCATAAATCCACATTGTCCAATTTTACAATTGTTTTCTAAAATGCTCTAATTTCAGGTAATAATGGATTCTAGCATTTACCATGCTACTGATTTCAGGTCAACTGACCGATGGCTCCCATTTTCTTCTCTTTCCTTTCTGAAGTTGTGGGTTCTGGTCCAATCTATAGACACTGTTTTAGAATCTATGGAATTTTGGAAGTAGACACCACATATTTTATTTCCATACAAAATTTTTCAAAACCTTGGGGCAATAGTCAGCAGGTGCTGGGGATTTATCACTATTCTGTCTGATTCGGTCCACAATTCAGTCTAAAGAAGTGTCCCGACCTGAAACATCACCTATCTATGTTCTCCAGAGATTCTGACTGACTCGCAGTTACTCCAGTATTTTGTGTCTTCTTCAGTCCACAATTAAGTCAAACTTATCAACATACCAGTAAAGCCCACCAAGCCTAACTTTGTACCACATGTATTTTCATGAAGGATGGCTCAATTAATTTCAAAGCTGTCTCACATGTAATAAAATTAGGTGTTTTTTTCACTTTTTGCTTCCAGTTTCCTGTATTAATCTCTTGAAGGCATTGATTATTTTATGAATTGCTGACTCAGTCCACATTCTCTGATATTTTGGCCCTGTATTTAATTTTCATATTGGTGGTGCCCAAGCAGTAAATAATGGATGGATATTTAATCTGGCCCCAAACCCGTTGATGATTATCATCCACTTTCATCAGGCATCGTGGGACTAATCATCTTTTATTGTTCATAGAAATTAAGTGTTGTGCCGTTTAGGTGCTACTGCTAATACCAGTTAAACCAAACGCAAAAGTCAGTAGATGCTGGAAATTGAAAATAAAAAATGATAGAATCATTCTGCGGCTCATGTTTTGAGAGGCTAGTTATGGAATGCATTAAATCCAGTCTACCCAGCAGCCTTGGCCCACTGCAGTTTGCCTACCGCTACAATAGGCCCATGGATGAAGCCATCGCTGTAGCCCTACACTCATCCCTAGAACACCTGGATATGCTACATGCTCTGCCTTTAATACCATTGTACCATCCAAGCTTACCACCAAACTAGCAGGACTTGGTGTCAGCACTCATCTCTGCAACTGGATCCTCAATTTCCTGACCAACAAACCTCAATCAGTGAGGATAGGGGACAAATCATCCTCCACGATAATCCTCAACACAGGGGCCCCACAAGGATGCATTCTCAGCCCAATCATTTACTCATTGTACACCCATGACTATGCAGCCTTGTACAAATCTAATTCAATTTTCAAATTCGCAGATGACACCACCATTGTGGGCCAGATATCAAATAATGATGAGACGGAGTACAGGTAGGAGATTGAGAAACTCATGTCTTGGTGTTGAGACAACAACCTTTCTCTCGATGTCAGCAAGATGTAAGCAAGGAGATAGTGATCGACTTCAGGAAGCGAAACGGTACACATCCCTTCTATTGACTGCATTTATACCTCAAACTGCCTCAGCAAGGCCAGCAGCATAATCAAGGATGAATCGCACCCTGGCCACGCCCTCTTCTCCCCTCTCCCATCGGACAAAAGGTATAGAAGTGTGAAAACACACACCACCACATTCAGGAACAGTTTCTTCCCAGCTGTTATCAGGCAACTGAATTATCCTACCTCAATCAGAGAGCAGTGCAGAACTATGATCTACCTCTTTGATGACCCTTGGACTATCCTTGATCAGACTTTGCTGGCTTTACCTTGCACTAAACGATATACCCTTATCATGTATCTATACACTATAAATGGCTTAATTGCAATCATGTATTGTCTTTCTGCTGACTGGCGAGCACACAACAAAAAGCTTTTCACTGTACCTCGGTACACGTGACAATAAACTAAACTGACTGATCATATTGCATAGATACGGAGCTTCAGGTATTAATCTTGGATCAGAACTGAAAATAATAGATGTTAGGAAACTGAGATAAAATAAATATTGAATTCAAGGAAAGAGAGAGGGGAAAAAAGCACCGGTAAAGTTCTTTTACAGGATGGGAGAAATAAATGACTGTTAAAAGAGGTGGGTTTGACAAATTTACATTGGATAATAAAGGGATTAATGAGTAATGAAAGATCAGTCTAGAGGAGGAAAAAATGCAGTTATGAGGGGCAGAATAACTAAAAATACTGGAAGAAAAAATGGAATGCTGGAAATGCTAAATGGAAAATTGGGATAAATGTAATATCTACAAGTGTTGAATTTAATGTTGTGGCCAGCAGACTCTGCCCAGATGAAAGATGAGCTGCTGTTCCTTGAGTTAGCAATGAGCTTCATTGGTACAGCATTTTAAGCCAAGGGTAAACATAGAAACATAGAAAATAGGTGCAGGAGGAGGCCATTCGGCCCTTCGAGTGATCATGGCTGATCGTCCCCTATCAATAACCCGTGCCTGCCTTCTCCCCATATCCCTTGACTCCACTAGCCCCTAGAGCTCTATCTAACGCTCTCTTAAATCCATCCAGTGATTTGGCCTCCACTGCCCTCTGTGGCAGGGAATTCCATAAATTCACAACTCTCTGGGTGAAAAGGGTTTTTCTCACCTCATTCTTAAATGACCTCCCCTTTATTCTAAGACTGTGGCCCCTGGTTCTGGACTCGTCCAACATTGGGAACATTTTTCCTGCATCTAGCTTGTCCAGTCCTTTTATAATTTTATATGTTTCTATAAGATCTCCCCTCATCCTTCTAAACTCCAGTGAATACAAGCCTAGTCTTTTCAATCTTTCCTCATATGACAGTCCCGTCATCCCAGGGACCAATCTCGTGAACCTACGCTGCACTGCCTCAATCACAAGGATGTCCTTCCTCAAATTAGGAGACCAAAACTGTACACAATACTCCAGATGTGGTCTCACCAGAGCCCTATACAACTGCAGAAGAACCTCTTTACTCCTAAATTTTACTTCGGAGTCACATGAGTGACTACGTGAAGAGCCCGTCCAGCACGCATGCGCGACATTAGCGTTCACGCAGTGCAACAGCGACGACCGGGAGTACAGGCGCTCCCGCTACACGTCGGTGGAAAATAAACAGCGGACCATCAGGTAAGTCTTACTCTGAGGTCGTAATCAGCAAGCTGTGCTCTGCTCTGTATTCCAGGGGAACTGGGAAAATGAGCAGCACGGCAAAGGAAGAAAACCGCCCCCCGTTCGACTCCAACAGAACGGGAGTGTTCCATCAGTGGGGGGCGGGAGGTGGCACCTGGACCGCATATGCTGCGGTCCACCCTCATCGAGACCGAGCCGAGCCCAGTACCACTAGCGCAGCCTGATGAGCGGCAGCGGGCTGGAGGAAAAGTTAAAAAAAAAAATTTTTTTAACCGGCCGGTTATGTCTGACTCCGATGAGGAGGGTCCGCCTTAGAGCGGCAGAGCTAGCCGCCTGAGCCGAATGGAAAGGCTCATGGAGCAACTGCTCCAGCGAGACTTGCTTCAGGAGCTGGAGCAGTCTCACACAGGGGGATCAGGCACTCCCACAGCAGTGCTCTACAATGCACTGGCCATCGCTTTCCCCTCAAAGCAGGGCAGCGTTGGCGACCAGGGCTGGGCTGGTCAGGAACAGGGGTCATTGGCTGAAGATGTCGGGAGTATGCTTGGGGTACAGGATCAGGAAGAGCTGCTGGGTGTGGAGATTCGCTACGTGGTTACACCACGAGCAGGGCGGCCATTGGAGCCAAAACTGGCGGTCAGCATCAACCACCTGTCCCTCAAACCCCTACAAGACAGGTACTTAATGAGGCACTAAAGCTGGAAAACTGCAGTTCGCTCAATGTACCGGCTGTTAACAGCCAAATCTGGGTGGGGGGGGGGGGGGGGGGGACAGAGTATCCGGAACCAGGAGCTAAAATCCTCAAGCTCCTGACGACAGGGATAACAGCCTATGCTCGTTCCGTGGATGGCGTGGATATGACCACAAACCAGCAAGACACTCTGGCTCTGCTGTGCAACACCCAATATGAGATAAACAACCTCCGCAAGGAGAGAATAAGACCTGCCCTCAATCCCAGGTTTGCAGGACTGTGTAAAACACCGGCCTCAGAGCCGCAGATCCTGTTATTTGGAAGGACAAGTGAAAGACCTGAAGGAAGAGTCCAAAGCATTTGGCCTCATGAGGGCAGGCCCCGGAACGAGCAGACCCACACAAAAAAACCAGACGGCAGTACCCCACCGCGTCCACCAGTCAAGGTCAAATTTATGGAACTGGTGAAAGCTCGGGGTCCGCATACTATCCCCGAAAGGCTTTTTAGGCCAGGGCCCAGAGCGGACCCCATGGAAAATGCGCCACCCCCAATCAGCAGTACATCAGCAGTACATCCAGCAGTATAACGACGGATGAACAAACGGAAGAAAGGAACACTACCATAACTATGGAGGTAGGTGGATCTGGTTCCTACCAGCATGTAAATGGGGGAACTGTACTAACAGGAGGTGTCTCACGAATGATAGTTATATACTTAACAGTATTCGGGGATACAAAATAGAGTTCATTCAAGAAAACATGCCACCAGTTCAGCACGTACCCCAAAGGGTCTTTACCCTCTCAGTCAAAGAGAACTAGAGGCTCAAGCAGAACTGGTGAGGTTACTTACAAAGGGTGTCATTGAGAAATCCAAACATGAACCTTCGGAATTTGTCTCAAATATATTTACCAAAAGCAAAAAAGATGGTGGATGTCGCATCATCATTGACTTAACCTCACTAAATTCCTTTGTTAAGTATGTACATTTCAAAATGGAAACATTTGTAACTGCTAAACAACTGATTTCCAAACGATACTTTATGGCAAGCATTGATTTAAAAGATGCTTACTATTCAGTACCCATTCACAAGGGTCATCGCAAATACCTGAAATTTACCTGGATGGGGCAACTATGGCAGTATAAAGTGTTGCCTAATGGGTTGACATCAGCCCTAGACTATTTACCAAGATATTAAAACCAGCCTTGGCAACATTAACGAAACAAAGACAAATTGTCATGGCGTATCTTGATCATATCCTAATAGTAGGCAAAACCATGGAGTTGGCTAAATCAGCTGTATTAGCTACCAAACAATTGTTTGAAACCCTGGGTTTTGTCATACATCCAGATAAATCTAAGTTGACGCCATCCACAACTATGGACTATCTGGGATTCACAATTAACTCAATCCACATGTCTGTAATGTTGCCAAAAGGTAAAGCAGCAGAATTGGCACAGACGTGCAACAATTTAATGGTAAGCAATCGACCAACCATCCGACAAGTGGCAAGAGTAATTGGCAAATTGGTAGCAGGATTTTCAGCTACACAATTTGGACTCCTGCACTATCAGCACCTACAAAGGGCAAAAGTACAGGCGGTGAAACGACATGCAGGTCACTTTGACCGAACAATGAAACTACCCATTGAAGCAATATCAGAGTTACAATGGTGGATATAACACATTTGGCATAGTTCCAGCCCTATCATCATCAATAACCCAACGTTAACTATACAAACAGATGCCAGTGCTCAAGGCTGGGGAGCAATTAATACCATATCCAGCACAGGTGGTAGATGGACTAACCTAGACTCATCTTTACTACAAACACTGGGCATAAATTATTTGGAAATGTTGGGTGCATTTTATGGTTTTAAAGCATATTCTAGGAATATGCACAACTTGCATTTTCATTTACAAATTGATAATATCACGGTGGTGGCCTATATTAACCATATGGGCAGAATAAAATCGATATCATGTGACAATTGGGTCCACACAATCTGGTAATGGTGGGTCGATAGACATATTTGGCTATCAGCAACTTACCTACCAGGTAAGCTAAATACAGTGCCAGGTCACGCAAATTCAATGATAAACACCGAATGGATGTTAAATCCTAGAGCTTTTGCTAAAATTACAAACCAATATGGCACACCAGGTATCGATCTCTTTGCATCCAGACTAAATCACCACGTACCAATGTATGTCCCTTGGGAACCACACCCTGAGGCAGCAGCGATAGATGCATTCGCGCTGAACTGGGGGACAGATTTCTTCTATGCTTCCCCCCCCTTCTGCCTTAATCTGTAGGGTACTACGCAAAATACAGATGGACTCTGCTTCAGGTATTTTGATAGTACCAACTGGCCTACACAGCCATGGTTCCCAGTGGTCTTCGACATGGTCATCGAAACTCCTCTGATCTTTCCCAGTAGCCCAGACCTATTGACGCACCCTGTATCAGGCATGTCATCCATGCCATGACAAAATTAACCTACTGGGTTGCAGATTATCAAAAGACCACTGCTGGGACTGGGGTGTCTGACAGGACCATCAACATGATGACACCGTATGTCCACCAGGAAACAATACCTATCGAGCATCAGGAAGTGGGAAACATACTGCTCGACTACTGGGACAACGTACTCATCTGCAACCATAACCAATGTACTGGAGTTCCTGGGGGGCCTTCACCATAATGAAGGATTGAGCTACAGCACCATCAATACTGCCAGACGTGCGCTGTCAGCCTACTTAAAACAGGTGCCAGGACAACAGGCCATAGGGTCTCAACCGCTGGTGATCAAACTCATGAGGAGTATCGTCAACTCCAACCCTCTTACACCTAGGTATACCCAAATCTGGGATGTCAGTGTGGTCCTGACATACCTAAGGGGATGGTCCCCAGCCAGGTCTCACCCTGGAAAAGCTAACCCTGAAAACGGTCATGCTGATGCCACTAGTCTCAGCACAAAGAGTCCAGTCCCTCCACTTACTGCGACTGGACAACATGGTTATAACACCAGACCGGGTCTCATTCACCATTCAGGAGCTGCTAAAGCAGAGCAAGCCAGGAACTTGAGTCCTAGTTATGGATTTCCGGGCATACCCACCTGACCTACGGTTGTGTGTCATGACTCACTTATTCACTTACATCAACACAACAAGAGATTCTCGAGGGAGAAGGAAAAAAAAAAGAAAAAAAAGCCTTATGGGTCAGCCACAAGAAACCTCATGGTTGGGTGTCGAGCCAAACCATCTCGAGATGGCTCAAGCAGGTACTGGGAGCTGCTGGAGTAGATACTGATGTATATACATCTCACTCCACCAGGGCAGCATCCACATCGGCGGCTAAAAGAATGAACATGGAGAAAACGTTCCAAACGTTCTACCACAAGCCGCTACCAGAACCTGTGTTATTTGCAGAAACTTTTAAAATCTGCAAAAATATATAATTTAAGCCCGGGGGAGCATTTTGTCTTTTGTTATTGTTTAATAGATACCATTATTGTTTACAAACAGATTATGGTTGATTACGATAACATACTTCCTCCCTTGAATGACTTCGGCAGCGAGTGAAGTATGAACTGTTACACGGTTTGAAATCACAGAGCTTTAAAATCTTCATGTAGTCACTCACGTGACTCCGAAGTAAAATAGTAAGATTAAACGAGAACTTACCAGTTTGAAGTTTGATCTGTATTTTATGAGGAGTTACGATGAGGGATTACGTGCCCTCCGCTCCCACCCTCAATTATAGATCAACTGGTATCTTAGTTCTCCTTTTCTTTACTATGTTTATTTCAATTATTGTGTTTCCTGTGATTCCACACCGCTGCTTTGAAGAATGTCGCGCATGCGTGCTGGACGGGCTCTTCACGTAATCCCTCATCGTAACTCCTCATAAAATACAGATCAAACTTCAAACTGGTAAGTTCTCGTTTAATCTTACTATTAAATCCTCTTGTTATGAAGGCCAACATTCCACTAGCTTTCTTCACTGCCTGCTGTACCTGCACGCCAACTTTCAGTGACAAGGACACCCAGGTCTCGCTGTACCTCCCCCTTACCTAACCTAACCCCATTGAGATAATAATCTGCCCCCTTGTTTTTGCCGCCAAAGTGGATAACCTCACATTTATCTATATTATACTGCATCTGCCACGCATCTGCCCACTCACTCAACCTGTCCAGGTCACCCTGCAACCTCCTAACATCCTCTTCACAGTTCACACTGCCTCCCAGCTTTGTGTCATCTGCAAACTTGCTAGTGTTGCTCCTAATTCCCTCTTCCAAATCATTAATGTATATGGTAAACAGTCCAAATCATTAATATATATGGTAAACAGGTTCAGAATGGGAATGGATTGGAGAATTAAAGTGACAAATGTCTTGAAAGGCAGAATAACCCATGTGGACTAAATGAATGCATTCCATAAAGTAGTCACCCATTCTGTATTTGCAGAGTGTGCAACTCCAGGGATCCAGGTTCAATTCTGACTTCATGTGTTGTCTGAATAGATTTCGCATGGTCTCCCTGTGAATGCATTGCTTTCCTCTGGGTGCTTTGGTTTCCTATAACATCTCAAACGTATGTGGGATGGCAAATTAATTGACCACAGGGAATTGTCTGTAGTGTACAGGTGAGTGGTAAAATGTCATGGCTGTTGAGGGTAATATGGGTAGAAAGTAATGGAACTAGTATAGGATTAATATAAATGGGGCTTGATGATCAACATAGAGTGTGGAATGATGAATTGGGTGGAGAGAACGATGTATCAGATGGTGGCATCATATTGCAGATGTAAAAATTATAGACGTGAAATGGGGCTATGGAAGGCTGGGACAAAGAAATGCTATCCTGGTTGCTACGCTAAGAAGGAAATTAGAGTGGATGTAATTGCAGTGTGCATGGGATAGGTTGGAAGGAAAAGGTCAATGCAATCGAAACAATGGTATGGAAAGTGGCAAAGCCAGACCAAATAAGACCAAAGAAGAGAAAGTGAGAGAATAAAATAAGTTTACATGGAATATGTCAAGAGGAAGTGTGACTAAGTTAGCAATGGGAGTTCATGTGCCCAGTAATTGATATTAGATCTTAAGCTGTCACTTGAAATGAACATAGAGAAGTCGTGAAAGGGAAGGCAAGAGTTGGAGATGGACTGTGTGAAAGATACAGAGCCTCACATGCAGCTTTTCAAACTGCATCTGCTGCATTCAGTGCTCTCGATGCGACCTCCTCTACAAGGATGCGACCTCCTCGGCGAGACTAAGCATAGACTCGGTGACTACTTTGCCATACACTTGTGCTCTGTCTGCCAAGGCCTGCTGAATCTCCCAGTTGGTAACTATTTTAACTCCCCTTCTCATTCCCACACTGACCTTCCTGTCCTGGGCATCTTCCATTGCCAGAGTGAGGCTACACGTAACCTGGGGGAACAGCACTTCATATTCTGCTTGGGTAATTTACAACCCAATGGCATTAACAATACATTCTTCAGTTTTAAGTAACATCATAGGGTGAGAGGCAGATTGACACCCTCAGGAATATCACTACGGAAACATTTTTGTGGGATGGCCAGAACTGGCAGCTCAATATTATAGGACACAAACACTACAGGCATGAGGGAGTTGGAGCTAAGAAAGCAGGGGAAATTGTTATACTGATTGAAGAGAGCATCACAGCTGTACTTAGGGAGGATGACCCTGCGAGAACATTCAGTAAGACCATATGAATGTCTTAAAAATAAGAAGTGGATGATCACTGTGATAGGAATTGTACTATAGCCTCCCCCCTCCCCCTTCAGATATGACAGGTCCACAAGTTAAAGTCCCAGTGAGGTCCCAGTATAATCAGCTGGGAGCAGCGGTTAAACATTTGAATTTTGTAAATAGTGTGCAAAACACAACTTAACAATTCCATGACCATTGGCTTCATGGAAAGATAAGCTACCATTGCTGCGATCCCAGACTAACAATGGTTTGGAAATGCTACCTGTACCTTCCCATGAAAGAGCTGATCAAAATGAGAGTACATTGGGTGTGTGATTGTTGGGTAGGAACACTGAATGGTACCTATAATTTTAATCCAGTATCATTTGTGTTTAAGGATCATCATAACATGTCTAATGATGAAGCAATTTATGTCAACTACACCCGAATAGCTGAATCTAGATAACACATTGGTTTGGGGCGACTGTGGTGGATAACATTTACAGTGCTTAATTAAGATGATTACCTTGTTGAACAAGAGAACATTTCTTACTCATAAATGATACTACAGTAAAATATTTGATTAGATATGCATATGAATACATGTTTCTGCACTTTATAGTCTGGTGACTAGAGATTACTCATAGGGCAGCAGTAGATCTGTATACCAGTATCTCTTAAAATTCTGACCTATGAATGAATGAATAAGTTTATTGGCCAAGTATTCACATACAAGGAATTTGCCTTGGTGCTCCGCCCACAAGTGACAACATGACATACAGGGACAGTTAAGAATGACACATAAAACATTAAACATTAATAATAAAACATTGTCAATTAAACATGTGAATTAAGTAAAATACCAGAGCAGACCATGATGGAGAAGGTGAGGACAGACTCTACGATGGCCGTATAGAAGTGGACCATCATTGCCTGTGGCAGATTGTGCTTCCTCACCTGCCGCAGAAGTACATCCTCTGTTGTGCCTTTGCGCAGCCTTGCGGTGCTCCTATGCTGAGGGTCTTCGGGTCTGAGATGTGCTTTCCCAGCCTCACATGCTGCTTCCTTTCTGTCAGGAAGCTGGTGATCCACCGACAGACGGGTTCAGGCACAGTCAACTTGGAAAGTTTGGAGTGTAGTAGCTCTGGCACAATGGTGTTGAATGCAGAACTAAAATCAACAAACAAAATCTTCGCATAGGTCCCCTGGCGGTCTAGGTCCTGGAAGATCAGGTGCAGGCCCAGGTTGACTGCGTCATCCACAGATCTATTGGCCCGATATGAAAACTGCATAGGTTTGTGATATTTTTCAGCTTGGCCAGCACAATCCTTTCAAGGGTCTTCATGACTACAGAGGTCAGTGTGACAGGTCTGTAGTCATTAAGACCAGTAATCCTGGGCCTTTTTTGTTATTGGGAAATTAGTGGAGACTTTGAAGCAGGCAGGGACAGTACAGGTTTGCAGGGACTGGTTGAAAATGTCTGTGAAGACAGAAAAGCCGAAAAAAAAAGCCAGTTGTTCAGCACAGAGCTTGAGAGTAGAGGGGGAAACATTGTCAGGTCCTGGAAATTTCCGGCTTTTCTGTCTTCCCTCTTCACCTCGATTTTTATTGTTGATGATGGAGAAGTGATGTTGTGCAGCACGGAGGGGGTGGATAGTGGACGAGGCTGCAGTCTTTTGCAGTCAGGCTGTAATTGGGTGTTAAATGGTGATTGGAGAGTGGTGGGGAAAGGGTCCAGTCTCAAGCGTGAGCTTGAGATATGTGAGCTCAAGAGAAGAAAGTTTTCTCTAGTGAAAAGAAGTTTCGTTAAATCATGTATCTGTCTAATGTCTAAATACTTCTACAATTTCTGATAAGGAAATGGCAGCTTGTTTTAAATTGGCTATTCACTTATCAAGAATATGCACTTTTGAGAAATTCACTGCAAGCTGCAGCGGTTTCTTATCTTGAAATGTATAGTATGCTTTCAATAATAACCAGTAGAACTTCACAAATAGTTTTGAATTGTTATTATAAGTAAACAATTGTTGTGTAGTTAATTAAAACACTGAAATGTAAAGCTATGCCATATGTTTCTGGAAAATTAAATTGCATACTAATATAGTAAATACTGAGCCAAAAACATATCTCTATTGAACTGCAACATTAAATCTTTGAGATCTAAATGGATAGCACTGGGATTCAGGGTGAGCTTGGTGGTAGAATGGTAGTGGAGAGCTGTTATTCTGATTGGAGGCCTGCGACCAACAGTGTGCCACATGGATTGGTGCGGGGAACAGTGACAGTTAGGAATGACACACAAAGCATTAAACATTAATGCCCTGGTAATATCATTGCTGAGCTTTTGAGGGCAGGTTAATGATCTGGTTAGGAAACTAACTTGAATGGCAGGATAGATGTTGGGGGCAAGTTCTTTAATTGGTCGAATTTGACCTTCAGTGCTGGGGCCTCAAATATTAATTTTATTTAGAAAGTTATATCCAGGTTTGCTAACAATAACAGAGTTGTATGTTATGCAAGTTGTAAAAATGGGGCAGAAAAGTATTAAATTATATTAACAAATAAAATCATCAGACAAACGTGTTGCAAATAAAAATCCACATCAGCAATGGGAAGATATCGGACACAAGAAATTATAATAGAGTATAATGTAATAACAAGGAACTGCAAATGCTGGTTTACCAAAGAAAGGGACAAAATGCTGGAGTAACTCAATGGTCCAGGCAACATGGAGAACATGGATAGGTGACCTAAGATGGACACAATATGCTGGAGTAACTCAGCGAGACAGGCAGCATCTCTGGAGAGAAGGAATGGGTGACGTTTTGGGCCGAGATCCTTCTTCAGACTGAAGCTGTCTCCGACATTTTGTGACTTTCTTTAATTATTATAGAGTACTTTTTTAACAGTGATTTAACAAGACACAGCAGAGGGACAAAGGGTCTACATACACAGATCATTAGGGAGTTATGAATAAATGCTTAAAGTTATCAAAAGTGCTAATATATAGTGTGGCCTTTTTCCATCCAGAATGAAAATCAAGGATAGATCCTTGGGTACAGTTGTACAAAGCCTGGAATATTGTGAGAGGCTCTGGCACACCATCTGAGGATGGATCCTAAAACCTTCCAGGTGCTTTATGAATGCAAGCACATTAAACCATACAATTTTGGCCAGTGGAAGATCTCAATATATTCAATACTCAATAGCCATGGATCTGTTTTTAAACTTTGGCTAATATCAGATCTAAATGCAATCACACACAGTCACCACAGTGTGTAATCTAAATAGCGCATGCTGAATCTGATTTGGGATGTAGGATTGTTTAAGAAAGAACTGCAGATGCTGGAAAAATCGAAGGCAGACAAAAATGCTGGAGGAACTCAGCGGGTGAGGCAGCATCTATGGAGAGAAGGAATATGGAGAGAAGGACCCGAAACGTCGCCTATTCCTTCTCTCCATAGATGCTGCCTCACCCGTTGAGTTCCTCCAGCATTTTTGTCTACCTGGGATGTAGGATTGATTTGTGTAGCTGCTTTGACAGTCTGTTCTGAGTGCTTAGAAGTCCACGTGCATTGTGAAAGGGAGCAAGCAAATAGTCAGCACAATTTCTTCAAGGCCAAATATCCCTCACCCTGAGGAGGAACAATCAATTAGGGGGTGATTGGATGTATGGATATTCCTGATAGCAATTGCAAATAGTTCTTATCAGTTATCTTCAAGAAATCTGTCTGCACAGTGGACTCTCTGGTACTGACTTTTCTATTACTGAACTGATTCACAACCAACAGCCAGCTACAGAGGATCTGTATAGTTCAGCAGCAGTAATGCTATCAAGAAAGACACAAGAAACTGCAGATGCTGGAATCGTGAGAGCAAAAGCAAAGTGCTGGATGAACCTAGTGGGTCAGGTAGCAGATGACATTTAGTGTCAGGACCTTTCTTCAGTATTATTATCAAGCTGGCTGAGCTAGAAATGAGACTGAATAATTCTCAGTCCTGAAAAAAGCATCAAAATATTTAAGGTGTTAAATATTTTACAGACACAAAATTCAAAAAATGACTCATGATATTAAAACATGAATTAAATATTAAGAAGTTATAAATTTTAATTTATTTGCTGATTTTACTGAAGAAAAGGAAAAGTATATATTTTGAGGAAATTATGATCCACAAATAGAGTTTATTTTTCAGTCTCAGAGGTTGTCTAGCAATAGTTAGACTTCAATAAACTGTGAACACCTCCGTTACACATCATTCAACGACAGTTTTTTACACTAAGAATAGGGAAAACGACTAATCACAACATGTCACTGATCCTGTACTCATTGCACCTGCCAATTCTGCAACAGCCCAGGAGCAGATCGTCGCTGACTTTGGGATTTTTACATATAACTGCCACGGGCAGTGGCTTTCTGTGCTCTGGGTGTTGATTAACAACCACCGGCCACTAATTCTGAATTATAATTCAGCACCATGTAAAATGTAACTGTACTCCTGTTCCAATTATTACTCCCACCCTCCCACAAGAGTCACACTTACACTCGGGACAAAGATTAGCTCATGTTCCCTCTTATGCAATGAAATGGGAAAATAACACATGGATTACAATTAAATAATGAACATTTCTCAATTTTTTCCTAATTTTCATATATTAAGTGCGTAAGCAGTTGTTTTACAAGAGAATGAAAGTCAGTATATAAAATAATGTGAACAGGGCTTATATTTTTAGGGGTCAAAACCTAGGGAAGCCGGCTGAATCAGACAAAAGGACGTCCCAATAATGTTTATCCCGCAGCATTTAGCACGGATGGATGAATTAGCAACTGAATGAATAGCATTTTGTAATAAAGATTCCGCGACTTCTTAAAGATTATCGAGAGGAAGGAACGCTGTTGAGAGTTAGTGACGATTCTCAGGAAGTAACCTGAGGTTTTATTACAGAACAAATGACAGATGATGAGGATATTTATAGGCAACGACGCATGCTGTATGTACAGGTGAATATTCTCTTGCGTAAGTTTGGTGCGTGTACAGATGTGGTGAAGATGTCGCTATTTAGAGCATATTGCACACCACTCTATACTGCGCACCTGTGGTCGAACTATGGAAAGACAAGTTTGCAGAGACTACAGGTGTCATATAATGATGCCATGAGAACACTGCTAAGAAAACCTAGATGGTGTAGTGCTAGTAACATGTTTGTGGCTGCAGGAGTCAGTACTTTAGAAGCTATCCTAAGAAATCATATGTATAAATTCATTTGCAGGATAAATGACTATAAAAATGTAATTATTGTGGCCTTGTCAAACATAAGGTTTAACACTACACGCAACGAATCCCAGTTGTGGAGACACTGGTATCGTTGTCTCGTTGTAGGACATTGATCATTCTTTTATTCTGGATTTTAATTCATGTATTGTGTTTTTCTATATATATAATGTATGATGCTTTTATAAGTGATATACTAAGATTGTATATGTACTTCATGATATTTTTTAATATTCAATATATTTTTATGTAATGTTGTCCCTTGTCTGGACCTTGAGTCCGAAATAAAGTTTATTATTATTATTTTTAATTGCCACTGCCGAGCGTCGCTCAATAATTGTGCCGCAAAATCTAATGTCATTATTGTGTTCGGGGCATCGATAGTGGACGCGCACTGACGCGCACACTGAACATAGCCTTGTGCTGCTTAAGTTTAACCCAGTACAGCAGAACCTCCCGTGCATTTGCTTTGGTTTAATGTTAACTCGCTGTTGTAGGTTATAAATTAAACTAGAGGTACATACTTATGACTGCTTACCGAATATTTTAGTTCTGCCACATTAACAAGCGGGAATATATCAATGATTTCCACTGAATATATTATAGGAAACATTTGCGGTTCACTTCACAAACGGATGATCGCAATTGTCCGGCTGCCCGGATTATCCAACTAAATTGAAATCTTAGAAACAAGGAATGCAGGTGCTGGTTTATATAAAAAGGACAAAGTGATGGAGTAACTCAACGCTGAGCATTAATTCAAAGCACTTCGTGCCTTAAATTGAAAGCTTCCTTTTAGCGCTTAATAGACATCCGATAATAACAGACTGGATATGTACTCCAGCACACGGTCTGTTTAGTTAATGCCACACTGAATAAATACAAACAGGATTATGAGAGTGATAAAGGCGAGTTTTTCTCCTGGCAGAGACGAGCTGACGCCGCTCCTGTTTACTCCATTAGCTCGATTACAGCTGACAGTGAGAGCTCGCTGGCTGTTGTTGTGGACAATAATCAAGACAAGGACGAGAAGTAGCAGCCTTCAACATCCGAATCAGACACGTTTACAATTGTGATCGCTCCACTAGTTCCCTGTCACCATTCCCACAAGAATAACTATTCATATTACTGACGGAAAAACATGATAATCTGTTCCAGGGGAGGAGTGGCAAGAGGAGAGTACAGTTGTGGGGGGCATGATTTCACTTACATGCGGAACACTTAAGGACACTTCGGGGCTGTTCCATAAATGATAGCGGTTGATCACGGCTAGAGAAAACACCGCGCATAATAAACACCACTGCCTGATAAAACTGTTCTATTTCATTTATGATACGCTCACTGACCGTATTTGACTTGAGCAGGACGCCAACTTAAACGCGAATGTGTCCAAAATATCTTAGCGCCGAGGAGTTTCAGCCCGACTGCATCACCTTTATTTATTCTGCCCGCTCAAATCGAGCATAATCTAGTCGGGGTGCTGAAAAATGTCGATTCTAAATGAACGTACTCTTCACATTAAATGTAATTGAAATTCATTTCCATATCACTGACAGTTAAACCATTTGTGGCATCCGCGATGTCCTGTATTATCAAGCGGAAACGTACACATTTTCCTGGTCACGGACTCTGGCGATTAACTATTATGGTGATACCGGTGATGCTACAGAGAAGTTAACCGAAAGCCAAATATACATAAAGGCAGAATGTTGAAACAAGGAATTGCAGATGCCGGTTTACAAAGAAAACACGAAGTGCTGGAATAACTCAGCTGGTCAGGTAGCATCTCTGGAGTACATGGAAAGGCGACGTTTCGGGTCGGGACCTTTCTTCACACCTCACCTCACACGCCCTTCAACTCTTCAATAACTTTAATTTCCAGGGCCTCATTGCCTCATCTTTACCAATTCTGAAGAAGAGTCCCGACTCGAAAGATCACCTATCCGTGTTCTCCAGAGATGCTGCCTGACCCTCTGAATTACTCCAGCACTTGGTGTCTTTTTTTTTTACACAAAGGGGCAAGGTTCTTCTTCCTATGCAATGTTTCATAGGACAGAACCCCGATGAAGTCAACCAAGTAGCCACAAATGCTGTTTTTTTGTTTTTACTTTAAGGTGGGGACTCTCTCCTGTGTGGTCAAGAAACGCTTGCCGTATTAAACAATTCAGCGACCACACAGACTTTAAAAAAAAATCAGGATCTAGATTCAGGAACGACCGCGAAAAAAGCGCCCGTTGAGTGGATGGGTCAATTACTGCGAAGATTTTAACGGCCTTTGCAAGAAAGGGAACCTGCAAAATAAATGTTTTGGTACACGCTGTCAGGGCCGCAGAGACCGAGTTTTACTGGGAATCAGTTGTTGCTGCTGACAATTCACCTATAGACCGCATTCCTATCACGAGATCCTTCATCTCCCGTATTACATCCACCTTTCTGGAATTCGGTCAGTAATTGGTTAACCGGCTGTAGCTGAATCAGTCTTCTTGGCTGAAAGCCTATCTGAAATGTGTATGGTAGGCAGTGATGTACAACAGAATGTGCAATGCAGGCAAAATATAGAACACGACTATAAATAGAACACATGGGAATACATATATAACATTCCAGGCTATGGTGCTGATCGAGCCGAATCGTGTAGAAACATCTAAACACGTTCGGTTGGCGACTGAGTTAATTAAGATGGGAATGGCGTTGCCCACAATTAATAAGAGTGCTATTAACTCTCTTGAATGTGTTGTACGCTGAATCCTGGGAAGTGTTGGCTCACAAACGTTGTTCACAAACGACTGGGTTTCAAACAAAACATATACAATTAAATAATGTCACTTTCAGTCACTACCCTTAATACATTATTTTATTAACTTATGGAAGTTTACAAAAATATTTCTGATATTCAATGAAAATTCCAAGACTACAGATCGAAAACTATTGTAGACACTCCTTAGCTTGGGGTGAGCCCATAACCAACCGTATTTCTGATAGCCTTCTTATTTTTGAAATCACACATGTCGTGCACACGCCTTACAAAGCGAACAACTCTTTAAATAATAAATAATTGGATGCGCCCTCACGCATTTTAATCAAATTTCTTAGCATTCTAAAATAATGCATTTCTTCATTCATAAATTGAAAATTGTCCGACTTCGCTGCCTCCTTTCTTGTCTCTAGGTTGCCAGTACAGAGTAACTATAACCTTCACCAAGCTCTAATTCCATGGAGGTTTCCTTGCAAAGCCGCGACCCCTGCGCTTTGGTGGGCCTGAGATTGTGTTGCAGGGTAACCCGTATTGCCAACATTGAAATTCATGCTCATATTGACAAAAGGGCTGACAGAGGCACTTGGTTGCACCGGATACATGCAACTGTAGTCCCCCTCACAGGTGCTGGCGTTGCAACTGGGGTAAATACCGTAGCTGTATGGAGGGACGCTAACGTTATATGGGGTGTTGTATGAAGGGGATGGTTCCAAGCAAGACTTTCCATCACGAACCAACACAGGCACCGCAACCCGCCGAGGGATAGGCGGGGATGGGCCAAACTCCAAATGCTTGTCCTGACGCTGCCGCTTGCATTTATATCGGCGATTCTGGAACCAGATCTTGACTTGGGTCGAGGTCAGTTTTAACACGTTTGCCAGGTGATCTCTCTCGGGGGCGGTCAGGTATCTTTGCTGCTTGAAACGTCTCTCCAACTCATACACCTGGGCTTGAGAAAACAAGACCCGCGGTTTTCGGCGATTTCTCCGCATTGGACCTTCGAAATCTTCATTTTTCTTACCTTCCGGGATAATATTCTTTTCCATCGATTTTCCCTCTAGGTCTTAAGACAGACATAAAATGTTAACGAAAATAAACTAACGCAGGACTTCTTTGAATCGCACATAAATAAATGTAGAAAAAATGTCTCAACCTTTGCAAAGTAAATATCCTGTTCCCATTTGCCATTTGCTTGAAAATGGGAAGAAATAGATTCCCACGTGTGTTGGTCAAGTATTCAAAACCCCCATCATTTGCTTAAACTGTTATGCCCCATGTTGATTGAACCCATAATAAAAGTAAGCGACTTAATTATTTGAAGTTCCGGTTAGTTGACACGCCGCTTGATGAAGTTCAAATAAGACTTGTTATATAATCAAATCGGAGCAACCCGCTGTATTTGTATATGGCATTATGGCAATAGTCCCTGCGTGGGGCAGTTTAATTTAATAAACAATTAATGTCTGAAACATATTAATAACAATTATTGCCTTATTTCACCGCAAACTTGAAATGACCAAGAGAGCTGCAGAAAACCTGTTGATATCCTTACAGAATCGGCGCAGATTCCAAATACATAAGGGGACCGCAATATGTGCTGGAAAATTCCCCAACAGAATTCGGATTGCAAGATTAAGGAGAAAGTGACCAAGATCAGGAATTTACTGAGGAAAAATTTCGCAACTACATTGGTTCAATTAATCCGAAACAACCCCATGAATGCATGTATGTATGTGATTAACATCTTAGATGTGTAGATCTATATTGCTCTTTCACCAATCATTAATTGCAGAGGGTTAGACCTCAGACAAAAAGTTATGTAGTCACATAGCACATAAGCAGGTCCTTCAGCCCTCCGAGTCGACACTTATCATCAGCCATTTATTAGTATTCATAGATAATATCAGTATTCACCCACGTGTTCTATTTACCTTGGGGGATGTTTTGAAAAGAGAAGTCCATCCGCAGTTCGCTGGAGTTCTGAGCATTGTTTAAGGCCAGGCTGGTTGGAAATGTTGCATGATTCCTCTGACTATGGAATTTGATCACCTCGTTTCCAAGGGCCTGGCTAGGAATATACTTGGCCTGATTGAATCGCTCCAGCATGCAAGAAGGAAGAAGGGTGTCCAGACCTAAGTCCGAATGTAGTCTCCGTTGTTTTTGCTGGTGATGTTCTAGATTTAAAATATCCTTGACAGAGAATGGCGTGCTCGGCGCTGCGGGGCTCGGAAGCATCTCGGGATTACCTTTGGGTCCCTAAAGGTCTTCCAAACTGTTAGAAGGGCCGTGTGAGAATTCCGACCTACATTACTGATTTAATGACGCAAGTTTTACTGGCGCTTTCTCTGCTGAGGACCAGCTGACGTTACAGAGGCAGAGCCTGAATGCTTCTAGTTCAATACAGAGATTTCTATTGGTCACCAGTTACTGAGCAAACGTGGTTTTATACCAAGTGACTAAATTTATCTTTAGGAATTAAACGAGAAACAATTTATTTTAAATGTTCATAATCATTTACCTGGGTTTCATCAAGACTTTTGAAATTGTAACATTTTCGATTTCTATATGCAAAATTATCCCCAATGCATAAACGGTCAGGTTACATTAGCAAGATAAAATTATTCGGCGGTTTTCCAAGTTTGTTTGTTGTTTTGGCAAGTTGACAAACGCAATAATTCCATAACTTTGCAAAATCTGGAATGTAGACGTAGTCGCTGTTTGTGCAATAAATATAATAAAACTCGACGAAAAATATCAACAGTACGCTGTAAGTTTAAATAGCAAATTGATCTAAACAACAGATAGATACAAAAAGCTGGAGTGATTCAGCGGGACAGGCAGCATCGCTGGAGAGAAGGAATTGGTAACGTTTCGGGTCGAGACCCTTCTTCGGACCTAACTTCAGACTTCTTCTGAATCTAAACAGCAAGTTTGCTTCGCATAGGGTGGAAGATCCGTTCGATTAAATTAAACACAATATTAATTTAGAGAAAAGAAAACAGGGGCTTTTCCTTTGAAATGGTTTTTCTTCAAATTATGAAGTTACCCAGATAGTAACAACAGTTTTGCTTTCTTCAGCTTTTCAGAAAATAGTGGTAATTTGGCTGCATGTCATCAATGCAAATTCCATTATTTCATTGGTGTTATTGTCCATATTCTGTGCGGTGTTGCGTTCGGGTGGTCGACGATCTTCAATGTACACTTACAATCTTTGTGGAATACCAAAGGATTTGTATAATTTTCAATTGACCCAACAAATAATTGGAAACTTCAATAGTCATGTGAGCGATGTTTCCAGTTGAAGAGTTTGGAGTTTAACATTGCCTGCAATCGTCAGGCATCTAAGGGGGAACATAAAGGACTCGCTTCAATGGCTTCTAAGTAATGGTTTGGCTCAGTCAGATTGATCACGAATAAGATACTAGATACATTAAAGCTGCCTGTTTATGTCTGTACTTAAAACTGAAGTGGCTTTTATAAGGTCTCTTTAATGCGCGCTGATTAGGAGAATGATAACTGCAGTAATACATTTATTTGCCGAATAAGGATTTTACCATCGTTATGACAAATAATTGGGATTTAAGCGAAGCACTGAATAATATTTATGCATTCTGTAAATACAAATCAGATTATCGTGAGATATAATTTTTAATTTCCTGAGATGATTGTCGCCCAACACAGCTAGCATCGGTTTTAATGATTGACATTATCACAGACAGAAGGTCCCACGGATTTTAGGGCGGGATAGGTTCTGATATGAAATCTCTCCCTCACTCAGTTGCATTCTGAAAAGGAAGCTGTCAAACCGCATATCAGTCTTTCCCTCTGAGTAATTAGAAGTCAATTAGCTGAAAGGAGAGAGAGAGCTGAAGCAGCAATCTCTGTTGTGCTCAAATCCGAGTTTATCGACTGACATGCTGGACAATTATTCTGCGCGGACTACACAAAGTCAATTGAATATACTGGGAACCTAAAAAATCCTCAGGCAATGAATATTAAATGCTATTTAAAATTTCCATTCACACTGAAATCATTGGTTGGCTAAAGGATAATGCTATCAATTTGCATGTTGCTTGGTGAAATGTAATGGGATTTGACACAATTATCAATGTATATCTTTGAACCTATTTAAGAATGTCCTGTAAATGTTTACCCTCTGTATTTGTTTCCAACGTGAACGCGTTGATCGGGCATTTATTCTAACAGTTTAGACGGTCGCAGAGCCAAATCAAAGAACCAAATGTACGGGAATTGCGCCAAATGATCGATATTCCCATTATTCGTAATCTGCACCGCATCGATGACCCATATTTCGTGTTCATTACATTGCGTGAATTTTCTGCTAAATTCTAAACAAAAACATTAGACGAATAAGTGCAGTCTGTTTATGATTTCAATCGTAGATTGCTACCATTGCATATATATGGCAGGGCAATTGACAATATGTTCTTCCTATGACAATTGTGAATGTACAACCTGTTTCTGAAATTTAAAATATTAATTTATACAAGTGAAATCCTCATACGTTTTGAAGTGTATACATATTTGAATTGTTTGCTTTGCTAAGAAACAGCCGAAATATTAAACGGTTCATTCAAGAAATAATTGCTTTGTTGAGACATTAATTAAATAATGAGTTACGTTTCCATTTATGTTCAGTGTTACATCGCGCATGTTGACGAACATGTTATCGATAGTTAATGGTTATTTTTGACCATCTGAAATAATTTGCAGATTAAATAACGGCAAGAATTTATTGTCACAATCCGTTGGATGTGAATTGTTTTGGACTCGAGTTAGACATCCCGCTAATTGTAAGCAGTCGCATCTTGTTTGTTTTGATCTGTTTTTTCTTTCGATAATGAGCCAAATTCGATTTTTGGAAATTGTCACATGTACTTTTTTGCACATTGCTCTGGCGCTGATATTTATAATCCGGGGTCACCTGATAAAAAATAGTTTATCAGTAAAGTATTAATACTTTTATCAAACAGATAGCATGGCGTCCAATTCAATTAAAATTCCTTTGACGAAAGTAATGACTGTGGTCGGCGATAATGTGCATACGACAGGTTTCTGATACAACGCTGGGTGGAGTAGGCAACTTGGACAGCAAAAACAAAAACAAAAATATACCCGCGAAGGATCATCCCTTCAAAGCATAACAACTTATGAACCTGCCTTGCAAAAGATTTCGCAACAATGATTGTTGTCTAGTTAGAAATCCTTTAAAAACACATCCTACTTCAAAGACTATCAAGGGTGCATACCCAAACGTCGCAATTTTAGGACTTTTCGCTGGAGATTGATAAGTGGAGTTCATGGCAATGCATGTGTTCTCTTCACTCCATAAAGTCGCGACATTTAAGCGCTAAATATATTTCTATGGGGTATCGCCACCCCACAATAGAACAGTCGTGTTGCCAATTTTCACCACATATTTGTGCCACAGCGGCCGACCGTTCCGGGCTGATGGATGGAACTAGTTTTCGGCAGAAACCTAATCTTCTATTCCTCAGACAGTAAACACATGCCCAACTGTTATTTAACTGTTTAGTTTCAACGTGATTAATAACGTGAGAAAACACATTAATATAAAACGCTGAATAAACGTGACTAGTTTACTCCTGAGCCCAGCAAACTCTCACGTGCCGAGTTCTGAAGCCTACTCATTGCCGCTGTCACCGATTTCCTTTACATAGTAAAACGAAATGTATTTTACTTCAGTTGCATAAATCAAGGCTAAGTTAACGCCAAGCCTATCGGTGGCATCTTCGAAGATCGATTCCCAGTATGAAATTACCACGAATAATAGTTCTTTCGTAAAAGAGTTCAAACAACTTAAACAAGGAACGAAGAAGGGAAGTGCGAAAAAGATTCATATTTACAATGTTTTGTGAACAACCGTTTGAGCAGCTGTGCAGATACAGTGAATACACATGCACCGAATATTGTCCTTTAAATAGTGTAGGAACGAACTGCAGATGCTGGTTTAAACCCAAGGTAGACACAAATGGCTGTATAACTCAGCGGGTCAGACAGCATCTCTGGAGAAAATGAATAGGTGACGTTTCGCGTGCGGGCGGGCCTGAAGAAGGATCTCGACCCGAAACGTCACCTATTCCTTTTCTCCAAAGATGCTGTCTGACACTTTAAGTTCCTCCAGCTTTTTGTGTCTATCTTTGATTGTCCTTTATATATATTGTCGCTCTCTTCCTGTGAGATCGGTATTAGTGTCATTACAATTTTGATCTATATAAATGAGGTAGACTGGGGGATGCAAGTCCAATTTCTAAATTTGTGAATGGCACACAATTTGGTGGTATTGTGAATTGCGAAAAGGGTAGTGATAGATTGCAGCAGGATATAAAGTGGCAGGTATAATGAGAAGGCCCGGGGCAGATGAACTTTAATGCGGATAA
This sequence comes from Malacoraja senta, assembly GCA_038087875.1. NCBI lineage: Eukaryota > Metazoa > Chordata > Chondrichthyes > Rajiformes > Rajidae > Malacoraja > Malacoraja senta. The sequence continues at coordinate 341,000,300 of CM075977.1, read as the reverse complement.
ATGTAGCTCTCATTTTTGGTTGCGGATGTAATATAAAGGATATCATTCTAAATGGGTGCAGAGGCAGATATGGGTGCACGTCATTGAGAGTGGCATGGCGGATTGGAAAAGTGATAAATAAGGCTAACAAAACTGTGTATTAGCGGTATATGCATAGAATATAAAAATAAATCCAACAAGTTGTATTGACCCTCCATACAACACAGTTGTATGCCAACCTCAGTTGGAATATTATGTTCAGTGAAGGTCGCTTCGCTTTAGAAAAAAAGTTGAGATACAGCGGAGTTTTTTTGGGGGATGAAGAGCAGGTGAAATATTAAATTGTTTTCCTCATAGAATAAAAGGATGAGGGGTGATCTGACGGAATACTATAAAATGACGAGCGGTCGGGACAGAGTAAATGTGTGTAGGAAGGGACTGAAGAAGGGTCTCGACCCGAAACGTCACCCATTCCTTCTCACCAGAGATGCTGCAAGTCCCGCTGAGTTCCTCAATCTTTGTGTGTCTATCTTCGGAGTACATGTTGTTCCCGTTGGTGGCAGGATTGTGGACTAGAGATCGGTAGAAATTAAAGTGGGGAAGAATCAAGAATGAGATGAAGCTTTTTATTTTTACGTCGTGTGTGGTTGGAATTAAAATCCAGAGCCTGTGGATGGGTTGAAGGCATGTTTAATTGTGGTGTTTGCATGACTATAAAATAAGATAATTGTTTTCAAGATTACAAAGAGCTGCTAAAATACCTGACGGGCCGAATGGCCTCCAGTACCGTAATTATCCTTTGATGATATGCTTTAGCGGCAAGCTCAAATTATGTTTTAAATGTGCACGTTTTATTGAATGTAATGCCTGTTACTTTATGTAACTTAAACCTAAACTACTACTGGTCAGCTAAATTGCCCACAGTAATAAATGCGAGCGTTTGCTTGCGAGACGGCGGGCAATTTGGGAATGTCAGGCGGTTTAACCCCTTTATCAGAATCTGATCTTCATGCATCCTCTGTCCGGTCTCGCTCTGGGACGCATCCATTTCAAGCGGCCGAGATAGCAGAGAGGAAGTCGCCACAAGCATTAAGTGTCAGGCTATTTATTTTCCGCCCTCCTTAGCTGATGTCAGTCAACATTTCAGAGCCAGCAGCTAATCACTAACCCCGCAATCGGCAGCTGCTGGTTGTATGAACCTCCAAGCTCTACCTCAACGTCTCACTCAAGCAGGGGGGAGGGAATTTATCTGGGGTTCACAGCGGCCAAAACACAATGGTGAGTCATACCCCTGTCCCAAAATGGGTTAGTGAATATTTATGGCGTTCCACATCTATTATATATTTTTTTAAACTAGTTCAAATGTACACTGAAACGAACAATAAAGACAACGCAATCCCAATGCAATCATCACAAATGTGAGCGCTGGGTAAAGATATAGTTGTAATGTGTTTTAGATGTTACATATAATAATGATGTTACATGGGTTGTGGAAATTATAATATGCAGTACATTCCTCGCCCAGTAACGAGCTTTAGATGTCGGCAGTAATAATTAAATACAATATATATCGTAAATTTCAACGAGTTTAGCATATACTCAGGGAAGCCACACAGACTAAAGTGCTGTCCCCGTTCCCGGTGACTTTAATGGGCTGATCTCTCCGTGACTTTTCCTTCTTTTTGGACCATTAAAGCATGTTAAATGCTGCTGTTTGAGACACCGAATGCTATCACTGGGAAAGGAAGTGCGCCGATTAGGAGCAAATTCAGTAAAATTGTCATGATGATACTGTTACTGCATGTACACGGATGTTATAATAATACTTTTATTTTAATTTACATTAACCTTTATTTTAGTAATGTCAGAAATATTTCCGATTTAAAAAAAAATAAACTGGTCAAACGATTCAAATTTGTAAATCTTTGACATTAAAATATTAACAGGAAGATAGGTATTAAGATGAGGAGTTTTCTTGAGAGAATTTCATAATCATTTTCACATTTAGGGGCAGAGGGAAGATTTTGGGTTCTTCAAGGCGATACATATAATGACAGTTAATGTGAAGAAATGGTCTCGACCCGAAACGTCACCCATTCCTTCTCTCCAGAGATACTCCCTGTCACGCTGAGTTACTCCAGCTTTTTGTGTCTATGACAGATAATGGTTCAATCCAACATCCAAATACTAATATTACTACAATAAAGCTAACACACTGTTTTAAACTGATAAAATATGTAGCACTACATAAAACAATTTTATACTCATCGACGTAAATTATTTTCACTTACCCTTGACGTTTTACTTGGTATTCCGTTTTATCCGTTCGTTTTAATTTATTTCACTAATATACAGCAGTCTACATTCTACACACTACATTTCCCAGTGGCTCCGAAGCAACCACATAGATCTGTATTTCTAGTCCCTCTAACTCCAGGTACGTGATTATTCACTTGGCCAGTCACACCTATAACAAGCCGAGTTGTTTCCTGTATGAAGGAACTACTAGAGCTGTCCTGTCTAAGGTAAACAACTTCAACATAAGATGGAACGGGCTGCAGTAGTTAAAACACGAATTATTAATATACGATTAATAAAGAAAATTAATAACACATGTTTTAATCCAATAATTCCCAGACTAGAGATCTGGATGTACCATTGTGGCGTGCGGATGAAATGTTTCCTTACGATATGGGATTTTTTCTTGTATTGAGGAATAAGTGGTATTTGTATGTGGAATATTGCTACCCACCAAACAGGCATCTACTTCCAAATCTATCTGCTTTCTTCAACCGTCGATTAGATTCAAACAAGAGAAGTTACGAACGCGAAGTAACTTCGCATTTACTGGTGAACCAAGAACTGAAGAAGGGTCTCGACCCGAAACGTCACACATTCCTTCTCTCCAGAGATGCTGCCTGTCCCGCTGAGTTACTCCAACTTTTTGTGTCAATCAAACGTAAGATTAAATTGAGTAGCTGATTTATGTTAATGACGTAGAGTTAGGAAATAGCATTTTCACCATATAGCATTGCTTAACAACAACAATAATAATAACTAACGTATTTAAACTGCACCGGGGCAATAAGAACTGATGGTTTAATGACAGAAATACTTTCTCGAAAGTCTCCGCAGTTGCTTTTGCTTGGAATCATGGCGTTCATTCGCACAAAACACTATAATTAATATAAATTTCTCGCACTTGAAATCCCATCGTACAATACCAGGGTGGAAGAAAGCGTACTAATTAAATATCGTCTGAGAAAAATCCATCCGCACCTTGAGTGACGAATTGCATAATTAATTATTGCTCATGTATAATCATAATAATAATAATAATAGATTTTATGAAGTTAAATGTCTGTTGGGTTCCCAGAATCACGCAGTTAATATAGAACCAATACAAATAACGGTCAAGAATATTTTATTATCATGTCCCGAAAAAGAAACACAGTACTCAATAGATAATATAATAAACAAACACAAATAGAAATAAAATAAAACAATATAGTGCAAAAACAAAACAAAGCCAAAAGACCCTAGTGCAATCCAAACAGTTGGTAGTTCAGAGTTTAGTTGGAGTTCGTAGTTTTCAACAGCATGATGGGTATTGGGAAGAAGCTGTTCCTGAACCTGGATATTACAGTCTTTCAGGCTCCTGTGTCTTCGTCCCAATGACAGGAGTGAAATGAGAACGCGGCCAGGGTGGAATGGGGCCTTTGATGATATTGGCTGCCCTTTTGAGGCACCGCCTCTTCTCGATGGTAGGGAGGTCACTCAAATCAGTACCGCGATGGGCCAGCAGTGTTTCACCGCTTTTTGCAATCTTCTTGGGAGGATCAAACTCAGTAAGGCAAATCGGGTTGGTGGTGAGTTGTCGAGCCAGGCCATGATACATCCAGTCAATATGCTGTCTTCTGTACACCTGTAGAGGTTCAAGAGAGTATTAGTCAACATACCAAAATATTTATTTAAAGAGTTTGAGAATTAGCAAGAATCTCTAAATACTGTGCGGAAAGCATATAAGGTGCTAAACCAGGGAGATCCAGTTCAACCTGTTAAAGTCAAGTCACATTTATTTATATAGCACATTTAAAAAACAACTCTCGTTGGCCAAAGTGCTTTACATCAAAGGGCTGTTTAATGTGGGTTATTGAATTTTAACATGAAATCGGCCAAATATTCTTGATTATTAAAACTTTTAAAACATGGTTGTGTTGGGGTTCAAAATATATTGGACAGCAAACATTGGAGACTTGACAGTCACAGCATGCAAAGTATCGCAAAAATTAAAAAAATATATCAACTGTTGATACATATCTGGATTTTTAACTGCAAACCTTACTGACTCACAAGAGAAGCTCTGCACAGTATTCTCTCTATCTATATTTGGTATCTCCAAAGATAGAAACAAAATGCTGGAATAACTCAGCAGTATATGCAGCATCTCTGGAGAGAATGTATGGATGGCGTTTTGGGACGAGACCCTTTTTCAAACTCCTTCAGTTCTTCAGTCTGAAGAAGGATCTCAAACCGAAACGTCAACCATTCCTTCTCGCCAGAGATGTTCCCTGCGCTGCTGACTTACTCCTGCATTTTGTATCTATCATCGGTGTAAATCAACATCTGCAGTTCCTTCCTGCACATTTGGTATCTCCAATGCAGACAATCATATTATGAGTTGATAATGTAGCATACCAAAAACGATTTGCTACTCGACTGGGAAGGCATTTGGGTCACTGGATGGTAGGAAGAGGTGAGGTAGAAATGACAGGTGATGCATCTCCTGCATTGACTGGGGGAAGTTGGCAAGCATAAAGGAGTAGGTATTAGTGGAGATTAAGAGTGACATGGAAGGAATGGTTTCCATGGAATGCTGTTTGCGAGGGGAAGAGAAAACATTTCAAGTTGCATGACATTGCATGTAGTGGAAATTATGGAAGATAAGTGGGCAGAGCTGTGGCACAACTGCTTGCAATCTTACCTCAGACTGCCAGGGGCCCGGGTTTAATCCCGACTCTGTCTGTGTGGTGTTTGCATATTCTGTGACCATGTAGGTTTTCTTTGGTTGCTCTAGTCCCCCCCCCTCCCCCCCCCCTTCCACATACCAAAGCAGAGCAAGTTGTTAGGTTAATTGGTTACTGCAATTGTCCCTAGTGTGTAGATGAGTTAGATAATTGAGTGGGGTTGATAAGAATTTATGGGAAAATTAATGGGATTATTGTAGGATGTGTGTAACTGGGCCGATGGTGGGCTGAAGGACTATCTCTCCATGTTTATGCCTATGTCTATAACCCACTGTGATGGAGATGGAAGGTCAACGGTGGCTAATGGGAAAGGAAGATACTATGGAAACAAGTCAAGTCAAGTCAAGTGAGGTTATTGTCATGTGTCCCTGATAGGACAATGAAATTCTTGCTTTGCTTCAGCACACAGAACATAGTAGGCATTAGAACAGTACATGTAATTATCAGAATAGGTATGATGGATTGAGGTATATATTGGAAGAACGTGTGAGTTATTCACAAGGGAACATTACTGCATTTGTCTGAACAGACTTATGCCTCTCAGAGGTTTATAGCAGATTGCTCACACCTCTTCATATTTCCACTCCACTGCTGAACATGTGATCATTGTCCCCCAGACTGTCACTGATCTCAACTCCTTTGGATCTCCCCACAGCTTCCAGCACCATGGTCCCCCAACCATATAAAGGCTACTTCTACCTCCTCCCAAGATCTACAAGCGGGGCTGTCCTGAAAGATACATTGGTTCACTATACTCTTGCCTCACACCACTTATTTCCCTCTACATTAACATCATTCTTACACCCCTACCATCTACTCTCTTCCTATTTATATCCGTGATACCTCTGACATCCTCTGTCATTATGACAACTTCCAATTTCGATGACCTAATTAGGTCATCTTCACCACGGATGTCCAATCCACCTGATTGACCAGGATGGCTTGATAGTCCGTTACAACCCTCCTCTCACCACCAACCCGATTTGCCTTACTGAGTTTGATCCTCCCTTGAATCACATGTGTAGTTATGACAGTCCACAGTCGTCCAAGTTATGCCCGTAGTAATTATCGCACAGTCATTGAGTCAGTCTTAAACATGTCACATCGGGATTTCTTCCGGTAAAGACAACGTGGTACTGCTTAGCGCTCGTGCAATCTCCACCGAGTTTTTTTTTTCAAAGACACAAGTGTTGGAGCCTCGCCGGGTGAGGTGAGTAAAGGGCCTGTCCCACTTAGGAGACCTAAACAGCAACCTCTGGTGACCTTGCCCGCTACCCAAGGTTTTCACGTGGTCACAGGAGGTTTTGGTCACTCTCCCTAATGGTCGAAAGTGGTTTCCGCATGGTCGAGGCTTCATCTAGGTTGCTGCTATTTTTTCATCATGAGTAAAACCGGCCTCGACTAAAAATAGGTTGCCGTTTTTAAAATCGATAATTTTTTAGTCACAGGTCTAGCCGGTTGCGATGCTAGTCGAAGGTAGTCAAGGGAGGTTGAAGGTAATACCTTTGTGGTGGAAAAAAATTGGTTGAAAAAAGGTCAATGGTCATAAGCATGTGACCTCTGTCACTTCTGGGCATGCTCAATCATAGTTGGAGAGTTCTTTTAGCAGAAGAAACTTGAACAAGTGATGGATCCCAAAAGGCAGACTCGCAGGGGTAGGGCACAACCCTCCAAAGAGCCTGCCATGCATGTGTTGCACACCCAGGAGGAGGAGTGACAGGAGGACATGCTACAGGAGTTGATAGCCCTGCATGAGAGCCCCCTGGAAGAGGAGAACAGGGAGGTAGTCAATGACCCCACCACCACCCCATCCTTCACTGCCACATTTGAAGGCAGCAAAAATGTAAAGTTTTTAAATGCAGACAAATCCTCCTCTTGCAGCACATTCATCATGTTATCATACTGTCATCAGCCTCAGTCTTCTTTGCAAGAAGTGCTTCACCCACTGACACCTCTTCTTGTGCTTCCTCTTCAACCTTGTGCTTTCCCTTCTGCCTTTCTTGAAAGGCTGATGAAGCAAAAGGGCTGCTGCTGACAGCAGTAGATGTACTTTTTGTAACATCCACCTAACTAGTTCCTTCCATGCTCGCATGGTTCAGAATGATTTAAAAAAAAACCTGCGAGGCTTTTATTGCAAGAAAAAAAATGCATTGATGACATCATTTTATCATGTGATCTGTAACCAGTCGACACTGGTCCTTGTTGGTTTTCAGTTTGGTTGTTTGTGGTCGAAGGGGGTGTTGTTGAATCCTTAACCAATTTAACAGAGACCATCCTCGAGTAAAACGTGCATGGTCGAAGCCAGTTTTCAACATAGTCGAAGGAGGTCGCTGTAGGTCGAAGGAGGTTTTCTTCTTAGTCAAGGAAGGTTTTCAACATATGCATGGGAGGTGGTAGGAGGTTGCAGATCACCTTGACCTTGATTTTTTTTGGGTGGCGGGCAAGGTCACCAGAGATTGCTGTTTAGGTCTCCTAAGTGGGACAGGTCCTTTACTCCAACCCGAGAACATTCCCGGAGAACATAGATAGGGAACGTTTCGGGTCGGGACCGTTCTTCAGTCTTCTTCCCGAGCCGAAACGCCAACTATTCGTGTTCTCCAGAGGTCCTGCCTGGCCTGCTAAGTTATACCAGTACTTTGTGTCTTTTACAGTAAACTGGCACTTCTTTGTTTCCACCTTGCTTAAACATGTTTAACATTTCCTCGTTCGAATGCAAGACCACCGACTGGAACATTGGTCTGTTTCTCTCTCCACTGTGTACTGCCCGTCCTGATAATTATTTTGGAATTGTGCTTAGTTCACTACAAATCATTTATCAAGGCACGCTTGAAAACTTATGTGATGAATTATATTTGTGTTTCAAACCCGCAATCGCAACAGAGAGGAGCCGATCAGTATCTGTAAAATCGGATTCATGTTATGGATTGTTCGGGTATTGAGCTGACGACGATAGTCGTGGGCCGTGGGTCAAAGCTTTTCACAGGTTTGTGGTTTCCATCATTTCAAACCCCTCAACCATCCACTTCCGTCCCCCACCCCCACCCCTGTCCCGATTGCAGTAACACAGACCCGAGTTGCAGCTCCAACGTCGAGATGACAAATGAGATGACAAATCCTTTCAAATGAGAAGGATTGACCTCAATCAAATGAACATAGCCAAATACAGGATCTGAAGAAGGGTCTCGACCCAAAACGTCACCTATTCCTTTTCTCCAGAGATGATTTTACTCCAGCATTTTGTGCCTATATTCAGTATAAACCAGCATCTGCAGTTCATTCCTAATAGTAAAATACTTTGCTGCTGTTTCAAAGAACACCACGGTGATTCTCTCCTTGACAATAATGATGTCGCAACCAACGACTTCAAGCTGCTGAAAGTCTCCTTCCTCTCTCTCTCTCTTGACCCAAAACGCCACCTATCCAGCATTTTGTGTCTCTTTAAAGTGTTGTCTAGCCGTAATATTATTTCTAGGAGTTTGTGGTGCACTAATTGACTGATAGCTAGATTCAAAAAGTGCGTCATTCATTGTAACCCACACTAGGACGCCTTGACTGTGAGTGTATCTTTTTTTTGAGGATGGGGATTTAACGACGGCACAACCACGGGGTTATGGGGAGAAGGCAGGAACGGGGTACTGATTGCGGATGATCAGCCATGATCTCCTTGAATGGCAGTGCTGGCTCGAAGGGCCGAATGGCCTACTCCTGCACTTATTGTCTATTGTATTTTCAACCAGACAGACGTTGCCTTGTTTCCAAGTGGCTGAGGAAGCCAACAGATCGTTACATTTTCTAAAAGAAATTGGAGACCTGCGGAGCCCGGTATGAATGTCAGTAACCACGGTCGCGGGCTTATACTTGAAATGTAGCTGTACGTGAGAATGGGAGTCAATAGTCGGAACTCTGCCAGCTGACCTCGCTTAATCATTCCCCAGTCATGTCACGGTAAAGTAATTTCCAACATGCCATCTTTCACAGTTGGTGATGTGTATCTTCTCATTCAATTGGATATTGATAATTGTTTAAAGAGAAAGGAAGAACAATGCACCCAGACACCGCAGTGATTCTAACATCACTTGTAGGGGAGTGACTTTGGAGCGATGCTAATCTTGAACCAGATTTAATAGCATTGTTAAACATAGGTCAATGTCATTTGCAGAATTTAATTTGTAGAAGAGAAATTGTGTTTGACTAACATTTCAAATTGAGTTTTTGATGAAGTATGAGGGTAGACTTTAGAAATTATTTATAATATGTTACATAATGTTAATAGCAGCATTACTTGGTTTCAATAAACCTTCAATACGGGTTCTGGGTTGTGCTGCTCCAGGAGTCTTGGCAAACTTTACCTGACTTGGACAGGATCAGCACTGAGCACAGAAAATAGTTATCAAGGATGACTAACAATAGAGCAACATGGACAGTTAACTTAAATTAAAGGGTACACATTTAAATGTGTCTACAGACATAGAGATTTAGGTCTATAGCATACAAATCTTTAAAAGTGGCTGGACAACTTGAACATTTTGGTGAATGGAGGCATGGATTTAAACAAGCAGGGAACTTCTGAAGAAGGGTCTTGACTTGAATGTCGCCTGTCCATATTCTCCAGGGATGCTGCCTGACCCGCTGAGTTACTCCAACACTTTCTGTCCTTTAAGGAACTTCCCCCTTTGTTAAGTCCATTCACCAAAGTCACGGATCCTTCCATTGTCGAGCACAACAGTCCTAGTTTACTAAATTAATAATGATGATACGATCAGCAGGTCGGGCCACAACATGGGTGCTCCTGTTCTGGAACACTAACTAGATGTACTATGTAACACTAACACAATAGGAGCAGGGGTAGACAACTCAGCCCCTCAAAGCTGCCCTGCCATTCAATATCATCATGATTGATCCAATGCTGGCAATGCACATAGAAGCTCAGCTGGAGTGTTGTTCTACTTCACATCACCTCACATCAGGTAGGATGTCAAAGCTTCACAGCTATGCACAGAGTTATAGAATGGTACAAGCACAATGGCTATCGGTTATGTGGAGAAAACAAAGCAACTGGTGATGCACAGAGGGAGTGCAGCGAGAGAGGTTGGTTTGCCTACTTTGAAGAAGTTCTCCTCCTCTCTCTGACGAGAGTTCAGCAAATCCCTTTGTGCATTAATTTGTTCTATTTACCTTCTATATCTCTCGTTTCCTTTTCCCCTGACTCTCAGTCTGAAGAAGAGTCTCGACCCAAAACTTCACCTATTTCTTTTCTCCAGAGATGCTGCTTAACCCGCTGAGTTATTCCAGCTTTTTGTGTCTATCTTTGGAATATTATGGAAGTGGTTCATAGAAAATATTGAAATCAGCACCTTCTTGCTTTGTAAATGCTGTAACAGGTGAGGAGGTAGTTCAGTTGCAGAATAGCCAGATCCATCCTATGTTTATGGTTATGCTATCGTTATGGCTGGTCTGGTTAAACTTATCATCAGGACTTTGATGATCATTAAAGGACTTTAAAGGACGTACTGAGTGGGTTTCTTTTTCGTTTGAGATAGATAGAGGCTAGACAAAACCAAATTGAAAATAGGTTGATTTTAAGAGAGCGAAAATATGATTGTGGAGACAACAAAGAGAAACATTTAAAACAATTTGAAATCTAAAGAATGAAGGAGAAATATCCCATTAAGAAGCAAAAATCATCCTAGCTATCTAAGCATGCACCGCAGCAAACTTAGGAATTGCAAACATTGAAACAAAAAAAAAGGCATTCTAAGTAACTTAATGCTGCAATATTTTTTATCCTTATCGCAGCAATATTAGGGGTTTTCCAACATCATGGTACATTACCTGAAGAGAAGCTGAAAGAAAGTGAATACAGAGACTGAGTTGCAGAGCTTGGAGCAAGATATCACAAGGCACCTCTAATAATTCTGGAGATGTATGGAGGCCTATTTAGAGGACCAGAAAAATATACTCCATGACACTGGAAGAGGCAGGAGATTGGACTTCTAATCCAGGACTACATTTTGAAATACAAATATTTTGAAGCCACAAGCCACAATACCGAGATATGAAGAGGAAAAGAGACTTCGTCAGATAGGATAAAAGTTGCAGATTTTCAAATGGATTCTGGCAGAATGGTAAATCAGGCAAGAAAGTTTAGGAATAGTCAAATTTGGAAGTAATAATTGGTTGGAGAAAGGATTCACCAAGTGGTGGACAATGGAGGGAATAATGATGAGCAAATGTTTGTAAATGTGGAAGTTAAATTTTGCAAATGTGGAAGTTTATTATCTTGTGCTTTGGAGAGTCCCAACAAAAATAACCCTATTGGTAAAAGTATAATTTATGGGCCTGTCCCACTTAGGCGATTTTTCAGGCATCTGCCCGCGACTATCAAGTTGCCGGCAGTCGCCTGAAAAAAACAGCAACTGGAACTGCGACTGTCGGAGTGGAACACTCACACAAACACATCGCAAAGTCGGGGGACAGTGCAAGTGGGGGGAGTGCTGTCTGTAATTCACATGGTGCAAAGCCAAGATGATACAAACACACACCGCGATGAACAGGAAGGTTGGCACTGTAATTAAGACAGCTAAAGCACAGTGTACGGTAAGTCCTTTAAAAGAGGGGGGGAGGGGGGGAGGGGGGGGAGGGGGGGGGAGAATGGGGGAAAGGAGGGGAGAGAAGGAGGGAGAAGGAGTGGAGACAACTTTTAAGAAGCCAGACAAATTTTAAGAAGCCAGAGATACACGGTTGTGAAGCTTGGCAGACATTTAACATTACCGGTCGGTTATCCTTGGTTCTGAAAACTACTGCTTACCTTATTTTTCCCAATGAGGCAATGAAATTCACCGGTTAACACCGGCTACAACCTACAAGAACCTAACAGAACCTTCGACCTCCTGGCAACCCACTAGGACTTCCTGGAAACCCACCTACGGCACGAGAATTCTCGCTACTCTCCATGGTGGCTTCATTCTAGTCACCGCTAATTTTTCAACATGTTGAAAATTTCACGGCGACCATAATGAGGCCGCGACTAGTTCCCAGAATGCGGGAATTTCTCACGACCATGAAGGCCACTCCCTGGCAACCACCCGCGAACATGTGGCGACCATGTGGCGACTGCATATTCTCCTGCAGTCTCCTAAGTGGGACGGGCCCATGAGTGTATAACATAAATTGTTGCCTCCAGATTTGCAGTGTGGAAGAGAGACAAGAGAGTGGACAGCACCATGCCAATGATTAATTCACTGTTTCTGGTCATGAAAAGGGTGATGCTAGGGCAATTGTGAATGGTCCATGTGGTCCTCATGCTGGTGATGACAATGGCAGGGTCGAGGTCATGTTTTGTGTTTGCATTGGCAAGACCACTTCTATTTGGCCCAAGCCTATGCAACAAAATTCATCACAGCAGTCATAATTATTGTGTTGTATTATTAACAGTCATAGTTATTGTGTTCAATTCAAAAGATAGATGGAAGATTTGTGTTCTTAAAGATATCTTAACAGCTGCTGGATTGAAATGCAGCATTTAACGGACCTAGTGCAAGAGATTAAACAGGGAAGTTCCATAACATGGTTCATGACCTCCTGCAAAGTAAACAGTTACAACTTAAAGATTCATTTCCTTTCTTTAACCAAATAGATGAGACTCTTGGATTGGCCCATTTGCTGCTACAAGTAATCAGTTGTCTTTTTTTTTAGTCCTCTTGGGCACAAACAATAAAGTTAAGAGGTGTGGTAACTCCTTGAACTTCTTTATGTTTCACCAAACAAATAGTTAGCCAATCAAGATATAAAATCTGGTTAACAATAACAAAAAGAGAGCCAAGATTGTTTGGTTGTGATGAATTTGTATTCATTTCAAATACTTCCAGCTGCTGTTGGCTGACTTTGTTAAATTGCAATTGATTGCAGCAGCTGTTTTCTGTTTCTGGCAAGTTAATGGGATGAGCAACAAATTCACTCAGGACATTGAAAAAAAACAATTCAGCCCAAACACCTCATAAAACGCTGCTGAAGTTGCATGACAAACAGGTCAGTGAACTCTCAGACATTTGTGCACAGTCTGGGCAGACTGGCTGCCTTATTTGGTGTGTCTCTGGGAAGTATGACTCAACTTATCAATTCCAATGGAACAGCGTGGCATGCTGCCTGTATGCCTGGAACAAGTAGATGGAAATAGTCATCTGGCACAAACAACAAAATCAAGTTTCTTAAATACTGAAGAAATATGTATGTTAATTTATGGAGAGAAAATATTCATGATCATTGAACAGTGATTATTTAGTTACTTTCACACCTTTGCGCTTTCAGTAATTACTCCTGTCAAAATTACTGCACAATTGCCATTGTGCCATTCTGATAATTAATGCAATGTTCAAAATCATGATGCTAACAAATGGTGTATCATATAGACATAATTGGATATATTCCATTGTTTTCTGCAGTAAAATCAGCTATGAATTAAATTATTGCCCCTTATAGTTTTTGTATCTGTGAAGCACCCATATGCTTTAAAATCAAATGAATTTTGCTGTCTCAAAATGCAAAACAAAAAAATACTGGTCAGGTCATAAGGTCATAAGTGATACTAGAATTCAGCCATTCGGCCCATCAAGTCTACTCTGCCATTTAATCATGGTCGATCTATCTCCCTCGTAGGAGGCTGGAGATTTGAAATATAAATAGAATTCAGGAGTTATTAGAATAGGCAGCATCTGTGGAAGGAGAAACTGCTACAATTTTACGTCAATGTCCTGATTTGTTTCGAAGACTGAATTATAAAGCTTCACTTTTGGGCATCCTCAACCAACGACCATCCTCAACCATTTTCCCTATATCCACATAATATTAGTGGCTACAATAAAGGAATCAAGAAACTTACAAAATAACAGATACATTGATAGGCAAATTAGTAATTTATAGGGGACGTACCATATATTGGTATCAAACCTGTTTGATATCAAATATATATACTGCTCAGCCACTCCATTCAAGATGATTCCATTATTATTAGTTTCCATGGGAAGCTTATTTCACATGTTCACTATTAAGTAGTTAATATAAATGCATTTGTCTCAACTGCCTTGATAAATGTGCTCAAAATTCAATCTCCACAAAAAAAAATGTAGTGGATTGATCTAACCTTTGATCTGCTACGTGATGATGTAAATATTGATTCGAAATATACTTGAATATTTTAACATCAAGAGGATGTGTTCTGATGGTGGAAAATATTAACCAGCAGATGAGACGAACTCAAAATGGTCAGTGCTTCTACCTGAGCCCCTTTATCCGGCGAATGACGTGAACTTGAGCATTTGTTAATTGCCAAAATCAAAGGTCTTTCTTTTGAAAAATGGACAAACTGATACTTTTCTTAGTCGATTTTTGTGCAGTTCTTGGTATTTTGCAAAGCAATAATTGCCTTGGTTACTCATCACCTTGTACAGCAAGGAAGTCGGCATAGTAAACCATAATTATTTTAATGTGAATATTGCAATAAGGATCCTGCAAGCTGCGTGGGATGCTGATTTGTACATTTCAGCAGTTTTAAGTGTAGCTATAAGTTTGGAGAAAGGAACATGTCTTAAGGATCATCTTCAACAAGGAGACAAAGTTTAAAAAGATAAGTCCAAGATTAGGACTTGCTAGGCAGCTTCAGGCATGGAACCAATTGTGCAGCAAATAAAGAAGGTGGAAGAAACAAGGAACTGCAGTTACTGGTTTACAAACAAAGACAAAGTGCTGGAGTAACTCAGTGGGCCAGGCAGCATCTCCAAGAGACAAGACAAGAGACATTTATTTGTCACATGTACCAATTGGTACAGTGAAATATGTGGTCACCATACAGCCATACGATTAAAAAAAAGAGCACAGAACACGATAGTCTTTAACATAGACATCCCCACACAGCGGAATCAAAGTTTCCCCACTGTGAGGGAAGGCACCAAAGTTCAGTCATCTTCCTCTGTTGTCCTCTGTTGTTCACCCATGGTCGGGGGCTCCCGAACCACTCGCTGTTGCCGCTATGGGCGGCCCGATGTTCAGGCCCTCTCGCTGGGATGATGGAACTCCGACGACGGAACGGGAGAACAACCTCAGCGGCTTGGACATCCGAATTGGCCACTTCCTACCAGAGTCCGCAGCTCCCGAAGCCCACAGGCTGCGCTGGGCGAAGATTCACGCTGGCGGCCCTCGGCAAAAGGTCCCAGGACTCCGCGATGTTGAAGTCAGCGCCGCCCGCAATGGAAGCTCTACAAACCACAGCTCCGCGATGTTGAAGCAGGAGACCCAACACTCCGGAGCTTCAAACGGCGATCCAGGTAAGGCATCGCACGCTCCGTGGTGAATCCAGTGCTGTGCCGCCACTGAAGCTTTGGTCGGTCTCCAGCAGGGAAGACCGCGCCAATCCAGTTGGTAGACTGCGAGGAGGGGTGGGGAGGATGCGACTCGGAGATTAATTGCATCCTCGCCAGAAAGTGACTGGGAAACAGTTTCCACCTTACCCTACCCCACTCCCCCACATAGAAAAACTAAAGAAACCTCCAAAACATACTTTTAAAACAGACTAAAAGTTTAAAAAAGATAGAAAAACAGACAGACTGTGGGCAGAGGCTGCCATCAATGCGGCTCCCCAAGTAAGAGGAATAGCTGACATTTTGATTCAGGACCTATATTAATGATTTGGATGAGAATGTACATGACAAGATTAGCTAGTTTGCAGATGACACTAAAGTGGGTGGCATTGTAGATAGTGAAGATGGTTGTCAAAAATTGCAGCAGAATCTTGATCGGTTGGGCAGGTGGGCTGAGGAATGGTTGATGGAATTTAATACAGAGAAATGCGAGGTGTTGCATTTTGGAAAGTCTATCATGGGCGGTACGTACATAGTGAAGGGTAGAGCTCTGGAGAGTGTTGTAGAGCAGAGGGATCTAGGAGTGCAGGTACATAGTTCCTTGAAGGTGGCCTAACAGGTACATGGGGTGGTCAAAAAGGTTTTTGACACATTGCCCTTCATCAGTCAGAGTACGGAGTATAGATGTTGGGAGGTCTTGTTTTGTAATCTCATGTTAATCATTTAGCCTTGTAGGCACAGATTTTCAAGGTGATTTGGTATTAATTATGTTAATTGCGATTTCAGCCAATATAATGGTTCGAGGATGACGGACTTCATTATTTGTTTCTTATTAATTATACGTAGTGTTCCCTTCTTCACACCACCTGATTTTGGTCCATTGTCTATAACAGGGGCCTCCAGACTTTTCAGCATGAGGGCCACATTATATATTTGGCATATTTTTGCGGGCCATAGGAAAAAATAAAGAAATGTCAGTTTTGTAAACGTAATTAAAGACAGAGATAGAGATAGAGAGAGATAGAGAAAGACAGGGGGAGGCAGAGAATGAGCGAGAGAGAGAGAGCGGGCAGGCAGAGAGAGGGCAGAGAGAGAGGGAAGCGAGAGAGAGAGGGCAGAGAGAGGGGAGAGAGGGGAGAGAGAGAGCAGAGGGCAGAGAGGGCAGAGAGGGCAGAGAGGGCAGAGAGGGCAGAGAGGGCAGAGAAAGGGCAGAGATAGGGCAGAGAGGAACGATCGCACGTTATAACACGCTGCCGAACCTTTCTGACCGCCGCCGCCAAACAACCTCCCCCTCCCATTGCACCTTTCTTCACGGCGGCCCTGTGATGTCCAAGCTCTGACAATCCGAGGGACCTACCCGGTAATAACACTAAGAGCAGCTCCAGGCTGCTGTGCTCTCCGACTCGAATCGATTCAATGCCTAACGGGCCTGTCCCACTTATGCGATTTTATTCGGCGACAGCCGGAAAATAGGCTGTTGCCACATGGTCGCGGGGTGACACGGGGTGACGCCTGTATTGTCGTGAGTTGTCTCCTCAAGTGTCGTAACTTTTTATTTGTCGCCGCTCGATTTTGAAATGTTCAAAACCTTTCGGTGACAGTGGGTTTGACATTGCCTGTCTTCTCCTGTCGTAGGTTGTCGCCAGGATGACGCCAGGTGATATTGGTTGTCGCCGGGTGATGACCTCGGTGATTTCCATTGGCGACAACCTACGTCATCCTACGTCAACCGGCGACAGTACCGGCGTCAAGAGAAGTCTTCAGTTGTCTTCATTTGTCACCGACAGGGTCGCAGCTTTTCATAGCTTGTCGCTGGTGGAGGTAGGTTGACTTTGATTGTCATAGGTTATCGCCTGTATGGTCGAAGGGTGTCATCGTGGTTGTCGTAGGTGTAGTCGCAGGTGGACGTCACAAGTCGCGAGGAATTGGGTCGCTGGTTGACGTAGCTTATCGTAGCTTGACGTCGACTAGGTGGTAGCTTGTCGCAGACATTGTCGTAGGGTCGGTCCATTGCGGTGTCCCGCTACGACTGTGAGTGTCGCCGACAGTCGCCTAAAAAATCGCCTAAGTGGGACAAGCCCTTAACTGATACATGCTCCGTCCTGCGTTGAGCTTGCTGCGGGCCAGATAAAATCTCGAGGCGGGCCGGATGTGGCCCGCGGGCCATAGTTTGGAGACCCCTGGTCTATAATTTACTGTTACACTCCAGCAGAAATAGTTTTGGGCAACTAAAGTCTCAAAGGGTGGAAAAACATACAAAAACCATAAATACTGGAACTACCAAACTGATCAGACAGCGTCATTGGAGAAAGAAATAACTGACATTTCAGATCATTTACGTTAATGAGAAAGTTATTATTTCAAGTCAAGGCAAGAGAGTTTATTGTCATGTGTCCCAGATAGGACAATGAAATTCTTGCTTTGCTTCAGCACAACAGAACATAGTAGGCATGAATACAGAACATATCAGTGAGTCCATATACCATTATATAAATATATACACACATCAATAAATAGCAGATAAAGTGCAAATATACAGATAATGGTCTATTAATGTTCAGAGATTTGTTTCAGTTGATTTTAACAGCCTGATGACGTTGCAGTCTTCAGGCTCCTGTACCTTCTACCTGAAGGTAGCGGGGAGATGAGAGTGTGGCCAGGATGGTGTGGGTCCTTGATGATGCTGCCAGCCTTTATGAGGCAGCGACTGTGATAGATCCCCTCAATGGTAGGGAGGTCAGAGCCGATGATGGACTCGGCAGTGTTTACTACTTTTTATAGTCTTTTCCGCTCCTGGGCGCTCAAGTTGCCGAACCAAGCCATGATGCAACTGGTCAGCATGCTCTCTACTGTGCACCTGTAGAAGTTAGAGAGAGTCCTCCTTGACATACTGACTCTCCTTAATCTTCTCAGGAAGTAGAGGTGCAGATGTGCTTTCTTAATAATTGCATCAGTGTTCTCGGACAAGGAGATATTTTCAGAAATATGCATGCCCAGGAATTTGAAGCTCTTGACCCTCTCCACGATCGACCCGTTGATATAAACAGGACTGTGAGTCCCCATCCTACCCCTTCCAAAGTCCACAATAAGTTCCTTGGTTTTGCTGGTGTTGAGAGCCAGGTTATTGTGCTGGCACCATTTGGTCAGTCGGTCGATCTCACTTCTATACTCTGACTCGTCCCCATCAGTGATACGTCCCACAACAGTGGTGTTGTCAGCGAACTATGACCGGCTACGCAGTCATGAGTATAAAGTGAGTACAGCAGGGGGCTGAGCACGCAGCCTTGAGGTGCTCCCGTGCTGATTGTTATCGAGGCTGACACATTTCCACCAATACTCAGGCAGGTACGGGATACTGAGTTGGATGATCAGCCATGATCATATTGAATGGCGGTGCAGGCTCGAAGGGCCAAATGGCCTACTCCAGCACCTATTTTCTATGTATCTATGTATCTATAATACGAACAGTCTGTGGTCTTTGAATGAGGAAGTGGAGGATCCAATTGCAGAGGGATGCGCAGAGACCCAGATCTGAGAGCTTGGTAACCAGCTTGGAGGGGATGATTGTATTAAATGCCGAGCTGTAATCAATGAATAACATCCTGACATATGAGTTTTTGTTGTCCAAGTGGTCCAGAGCGGAGTGTAGAGCCAGCGAGATCGCATCCACCGTTGATCTGTTGTGGCGGTAGGCAAACTGCAGTGGGTCCAGGTCTTTGTCGAGGTAGGAGTTGATTTGCGCCATGATCAACCTCTCAAAGCACTTCATCACCACCGACGTTACTGCCACTGGTCGATAGTCGTTGAGGCACGTCACCTTGCTCTTCTTGGTATAATGGATGCCCTTTTAAAGCAGGTGGGAACCTCAGACCTCAGAAGTGAGATGTTGAAAATGTCCGCAAAAACTCCAGCCAGTTGGCCTTCACAGGTTTATAGAACACGACCTGGTATACCATCAGGTCCAGGTGCTTTTCGAGGGTTCACCCCTCTGAAGGATTTTTTATTATGCATGGAAAAGGGGAGAGGAGAGGCAAGAATGAAAGGGTTCATGATGGTAGTAAAGGAGGGATGATAATGCACAGAAAATGCAAACTGTACCAGATAAAGACTTAATCAAAATAAGCATGGTAGTGCCAAAGGTGGAAATAGCAGAATCGTAATTTAAAACTGTTGAACTCAGTGTTAGGACCATGGTGTAATGTGCAAAATTTGACGTGCTACTCCTTGAGCTTCAGTGGAACACTTCTTGATACCAAAGATTGAAGATATAAACATGTAATGAGGTGGAGAGTTAAAGAGACAAGCATCCAAAAGCTCAGGGCCACCATTGGCAACTGAACCAATGTGTTCTGTATGGTGATCGCGCTCTCTTTTTTTGGCCTCTCCACTGCAGGCAAGATCAGGTTGTGAGCAGCGAGTATAATAAGCAGAGAGAGCAAGTAAATCACTGCTTCATTTAGGATGCATGTGAATACGGCCTGGTTTGGCAACTTGAATGCCCGGGAACGGAGAAGATTTCAAAAAACGGTGAACACCGCCCAGTCCATCACGGGTACTGACCTCCCCACCATCGAAGGGATCTACAAAAAGGCAGCCAGCATCATCAGAGACCCACATCACCATGCTCTCAATTCATTCCTTCCATTGGGAAAATGGTATCGGAGCCTGAAAACTGTAATGTTCATGTGCAGTTTCTTCCCTACAACCATTTGGCTATTAAACACTACAACCTCCAAATAACTCCAAGCTATATAGGCCAGGACATTACTTTGACTGACTTTGCACTATTATTGTTTGTTTAATTGTCGGTATATATATATATATATATCTTTTTTTGTTTTTTATTATGGGTTTTACAGAGTACTGTGTTGACATATCTGTTGCGCTGCTGCAAGTAAGAATTTCATTGGTCTGTCTCGGGACATATGACTTAACTCTTGATAAAATTCAGTGAAATCGTGGCTTGCATCTCTGACCTTCAGGGGGAGCAATGGTTTGTAGTCAGAACAGTCAGATTAAGTGAAACTTTGACCCATCAACTGACAGGCGTAGAATATTTGGGAGAAAATTAAAACAGAGAAAAAACACTCTTTATTTGAATATATAGCAAATGAGGTAAACATAAAGAATAATGTCCATGAGAGATTAAACCTAGAAATGTTATCACGTGGCACACCATTCAATGAAATAATGATGAATTCAGCATTTACTTTCATGGTGCTCTGTGCATTAATTACATTCGCATTTGGAGCAACTCAGTCACTTTCCATTTCTTCCAAAGGCATGCAACACACAGCAGGAAATAACTTACTGTTTGCAACTAATCACAAGGTGACCATATGCCCTGGTTTCAATTACACCTTCCTGAATTTAAGTCACATCATTCTACTCTGCTCCTGACTTGTCTTCCAGCGCAGTGGATTGACTCTGGGTATTGAGGAGGTAAGCCACTTGCCACAAGATATCCAGACTCCGACCCTTCTTGCAACCACAGTTTTTATGTGACTGGTTAAGCTAAGGTTCTGAGTCAATGGCAACCGAGAGGAGGTTGATGATGGATGAGTTGGCAATCTTAGTGTCACTGAATGTCAAGGCAGGTGGTTTGTCTCTCCCTCTTGCTTCAGATAGCCATTGCCTGGCACTTCTTTGGCATGAATATCATCTGCATTGATCATGGGTGAGTGTGGTCTACTTCGTGCTGTGTGTGCTGATGGGCTATGAATGGAATTGAACATTGTGCCATCAGTGAACACGCAGCAGCAGCAGCAGCAGCAGCAGCAGCAGCAGCCGCCCGCAACAGCAGCAGCCCCCCACCCTGCCCCCGCTCAGCCCATCAAGTCTGCTCCGCCATACAATCATGGCTGATCTATCTCTCCCTCCTAACCTCATTCTCCTGCCGTCTCCCCATAACCTCTGACGCCTGTACTAATCAAGAATCTATCTATCTCAGCCTTAAATATATCCATTGACTTGGCCTCCACAGCCTTCTGTGATAAAGAATTCCACAGATTCACCACCTTCTGACTAAAGAAAGTCCTCCTCATCTCCTTCCTAAAAGAACACCCTCTAATTCTGACGTTATGACCTCTAGTCGTAGACTCTCCCACTAGTGGAAACATCATCTCCACATCCGCTCTATCCAAGCCTTTCACTATTCTATACGTTACAATGAGGTCCCCCCTCAATCTTCTAAACTCCAGCGAGTACAGGCCCAGTGCTGTCAAACACTCATCATATGTTAACCTACTCATTCCTGGGATCATTTTTGTAAACCTCCTCTGGACCCTCTTCAGAGCCAACACATCCTCCCTCAGATATGGTGCCCAAACTTACTCACAGTATTCTAAATGTGGCCTGACCAGTGCCCTATAGAGCCTCAGCATTATATCACTGTTTTTGTATACAAGCCCTTTTGAAATAAATGCTAGCATTGCGTTTGATGATGCGACTTTATTGCCACTTATACCTAGCTAGGTATCGTGAAATTATTTGTTTTTGCATATAATGTGCACAAAAGAGTCGCCACAAAGGTGCCAATAAAATTACAAAAGGCACTCATCCTCTTATCTTTTCTTTGACCCCACCCACCAAACCCCCACCACCAAGTCCCTCTTAGTTCTCTGCAGTCCCCCCAGGCCAGGTCCACCTTACTTCTCACCATACCCCCCCATGCCAGGTTGGTATAACTGTGCTCATGTTCTGAGTGACAATTATATGTGCACCCACCAATTGGTGAATGCTACGACTCAAGGTGTAGAGTCCGCTCTTCAGTCTTCTTGGCCCTAGAAAAATCGATCTTGCGTCATGTCTGTATGATAACCATTTTCCTCCAAATAAAACTGTTTACTTCCATACCAACCAAAACATGACTTGCAATGTGAATTTATCAACCATTTCGGGAAGTTTATTGGAAAATTTTCAAAGTAATACAAAGTTTGGTAATAAATAAGCTGCAAAAACTTCTGGTGAATAGTGCAGGTCAAGCTGAGGAACAAAATTGGTTGTGATTTACAGAGCAATATTGAACTCCATGTCCATTGTTCCCTGAAGGTGACAACACGCGTTGACAGATTAGTGAAGAATGGTATGCTTGCTTTCATAGATCAGGTCATTGAGTATAAGTGTCAGGAAGTCATGATGCAACTTTATATGACTTTGGTTCGGCTGCTTTTGAAGTATTGTGTGAAGTTCTGGTCACCCCATTACAGGGATGTGGAGGCTTTCGGAAGGTTGCAGAAGAGGTTTATCAAAATGATGTCGGGATTAGGGGGTATTGGCTACAGGGAGAGGTTGGACTAACTTGGATTGTTTTCTCTGGAGGTTGCAGGGAGACTGGTAGAAAGGTACAGGTTGAACGCCGGTTTTCCGGCACCCTCGGTTCCAGAACTTTTCTGGATTATCTGTTTTTCCATACCAACAGAGGTCATGTGAATATGAAATGACAATACATCCCTGGCCCACTAATGACACCTCTACCGTGTCTCTAAAGCACCGTGGGGTGCCAGAAACTTCAAAAAGCAAATATTAAATGTAAACTGAATGTGAATGGAATGACCTGCTGACCCTTCGCCAGCTCCCACCATCTCCCTGGTCATTTAGAGCCCCAGCTTCCGACACCACTTCCGCCTCGCAAGGAGCGCCAACAAGCCCCTCTCACCTGCCACTGTTTCTTGCTGTCGGCGGTGGCTTTATCCACTTCCCAACCGACCACCGCCACTGCTTCTCCTGTCGCTGTCCAGTCGGCCTCTTCTCCTCCCCCCATGCCCCCCCCCGCTCCCTCCCACTCCCCCACCACCACTGCCACCTCCTCATTCTTCACTGGAGTCGCCGACATACTCCACCTTGGAAGCGGCAGCAGGTGAGAGGGGAGGGAGACCCATGGTAACCATGCCTAGTTTTAAAGTGAAATGACACAAAGTGCTGGAGTAACTCAGCCGACTGAATATGTGTGAGGAAGGGTTCCAATGTCACCTATCCATGTTCACTACAGATCCTTACTCCAGCATTTTTGGTCCTTTTGTCTATTAACCATGATCAGAAGTCATCGGCAATAACTGACACCACTCCCTCCTCTATGGTCCGTTATAACGAGGGTTTACTGTGAACAGACCACAGCGGAAGTATCGTCACTGTTAGGGAAGTATGGACTTGCCCCCTCCTCCACAAAAGGTTGGTTACCTCGTTCCACAGTTCACAATGATGTATCCCTCTTGGGATCACACCATCCCTAGCCAGAAACCTATCCCAGTGGCAGAAATGGCAAGATGAGGAGTGAAAGGTTCAGAAGGGATCTGAGGGATTTTTTTCCACCCTGAGGATGTTTCAATCTTAACACAATGCCTTAGAGAGTGGTAGAAATGGGTACTCTCACCTGGGACTACAACAAGCCAACATTGTTGGAGTACCATTGTCTTTTCCCAGACATTTAGGGATGGACAATAAATGCTGGTCTTGCGAATGATGCACATCCTATTTAAAAATAAACAAAGAAATACAGTAGAAGCTTTAGAAAATTTTCTCCACTCCATTGTCATAAAACAATACTTCACTTCCAAAATAAATAATTGGATTAGCAGCACGGCGGGATTTAACATGGCTATGGTTTAGAAAGAAAGATGGTCCCCTCAAAAGTGCTAATCAAGCAATTCTTGCAGCAGATTGCAGATTGCAGATAGATTCACACTGCTTGCACTAGTGGTTTGGGTTACTGATCAGGAACAAATGTCTGACCTGATGAATGATTCTGGAGAGAACACGACTGGAGAAAATCTGTCCCTGTTATGCCTTCGATACAATAGTCAATGAAGTGAATCGTGGTGGAGAGCCTCAGCGCCATGCATGTTAATTCCATCTGCCATACTGCAGCACACTCGATATTTTGAGTTTAAACTCTTGGCTGACAACTACACTGTATCCTGTGTCAGATTGAATGGGCTGGGGGATGGACAATTTAGTTTAGTTTAGTCTAGTTTAGATAAGAGACACAGTGCAGAAACAGGCCCTTCGGCCCACTGAGTCCATGCCGACCAGTGATTCCTGTACACTAGCACTACTAAGGACACAGACGCACACTCGGGACAATTTTACCGAGTCAATTAACCTACAAACCTGCACGTCTTTGGAGTGTGGGAGGAAACCGGAGCTCCCAAAGAAAACCCACGCAGCTCAGGGGGAGAACGTACAATCTCCCTACAGACACCCTGACATCATAGTCAGGATCGAACCCGGGTCTCTGGCGCTGTGAGGCAGCAACTCTACCACTGCACCACTGTGTATGTGGGCTGAAATCTCTCAATGTTATCAGACCACATGGTTTAATCACTATGGTGTGTAATAAGAAGAAAATTGCGACTCCATGGGTCATATTTGAAGTGGCCATCTTGGATATCACGGGACACAAGAGATTTGATGGAACAGAGATTAACAGTAAGGACATCACTGGAGATATTAATATACTCCTGATGTTATTGTGTTCCCTCACTCCCACTCCTCCTTACACATTTTATCATCTGCAGTTCCTCGTTCCTCATTACATATTTTGTCACTCACTCCAGCTTTTTGAGTTTGTCTTCGGTTTAAACCTGCATCTGCAGTTCCTCCTTACATATTTTGTCTGCTCCACTGCAAAATCCCCTCAAGGTATGCCTACTTTAAAGAAGTTCTCCTCCTCTCTCCGATGAGAGTTCTGGAACTCTCTCTCTTGTTGTACCCCTTCTGTGATTCCTCCTGCCCCCCAGCTCTACGCCTAAGTACTGTCTATATGTCTCATTCCCCTTTCCCCTGACTCAGTCTGAAGAAGAGTCTCAACCCGAAACGTCACCTAATCCTTTTCTCCAGAGATGCTGCCTGACCCGCTGAGTTACTCCAGCTTTTTGTGTTTGTCCTCAATTCTACACACACAGTATATGCCAAACCTCTGTGAAGAATATATATTGCTTATTTAACGGTAGCTTTTTCTCATATGTTTACACAGGCCCCTCTTCCTCCACACTGATTGAGCACCAGATGCTGCTCTGTGCTGGCACGCTGCATGAGGGTGAGCTTGCAGAAGGAGGAGAAAGAGGCACCTTCCCTGCAGTAGTTCCCAATGTGTGGCTGGGCATTCAGACTCAGTCTGAAGAAGAGTCTCAACCCGAAACGTCACCTAATCCTTTTCTCCAGAGATGCTGCCTGACCCGCTGAGTTACTCCAGCTTTTTGTGTTTGTCCTCTTAATCTCAATAGTTCATATCCACTGCACAGTGAAATTCGTTTTGCACAGCTTACATGCACAAGTTGCCATATTGTTGTGCCGTCTACAGAAAGCCACATGCTGGATACACTGGTGTGTCCCCAATCCAGGTAAGCCTAGGTAAGCCCCAGGCTGCTGCAGGGCCTCCTCCGCCGCGCTCGACTGGCTCGGCCCACGAACCAACGTCCCTCTCCTCGCCCAACCACATTTGTGGCCCGGGGGTGCCTCCTGCAGACGACCTTGAAGGCTCTGGAAGCAATAACCCAGTCCCACTCTTACCAGCCCACTTCTTCACCAGCTGCTCCCTCCTCCTCAACTCTCCCCAACTCTCCAGTCTTTGGGGTTGAGCTCGGCACCCTCTGAGCTTCTTCTGCGTCCTTCTTCATGGCGGTGAGCCAGGCGTGCTTCTGCACATGGCCGGGGGTGGCCCGCCACGAGCGTCTTCGTTCACGGCGGCCCGGCAGGTTGTTTCCAGATGCAAGGTGAAGCTGATATACTGAAACTGGTACAATTAAACAAATATTACTGAAAATAGTAAAACCAGATATCACAGAAAATATTCTGCAGGCAATGTAAGTGGAGTGTCCAAGAATTAACATTTCAAGTTGATAACCTCTCATTTACATCATTGTTTAATTCTCCGCCACTTCTCCTCTTGAGAAGCCTTCCTGTGGTATATTCCACTGAGTTTCTGTGACAATCTGCGTTAGTTTAGTTTAGTTTAGAGATACATTGCGGAAGCAGGTCCTTCAGCCCACAGAGTCCACACCGATCAGTGATCTCTGCACATTAACATTATCCTACACACACTAACTAGAGACAATTTATATTTATACCAAGCCAATTAACCACAAACCTGTACGTCTTTGGAGTGTGGGAGGAAACCGAAGATCTCGAAGAAAACCCACGCAAGTCATATGGAGAATGTACAAACTCCGTACAGACAGCAGCCGTAGTTTTATTTCAAAATAGACTTTATTCGAGAAATAAATATATACAATACATGATCCTTACAAAACTCAATCTGACATTCTCAGAGGCCATACATACATGCAATACAGTTTCCCCAAATCACAAATTTATCTCCCCACCCATGCCACTCATGAGGCCCACTGGCGTGGAATCCCTTCCCTTATTTTGAGGGGCGTCTCCACCACACCCTGCCCCCCATGTTCAGCAGCGGAGTGAACTTAGACTGTGGTCCTCCCCCACCGAGGCTTGGCGTTGGCTGCACCGAGCTTCAGTGCGTCCCTCAGCACATACTCCTGCAATCTGCAGCGGGCCAGTCGACAACATTCCCCGATGGACATCTCGCTCCTCTGGGTGGCCAACAACGCTCGGGCAGACCAAAGAGCGTCTTTCACTGAGTTGATGACCTTCCAGCAGCACTCGATGTCCGTCTCTGAATGTGTCCCTGGGAACAGTCCATAAATCACCCAGTCCTCTGTGACGGAACTGTCCGGGATAAACTGTGACAGGGACCCTTGCAGACCTCTCCAGACTCTCTTTGCGAATCCACACTCTGCAAAGAGGTGGGCAACCGTCTCCTCTCCATAGCTGCCGTCCCGAGGGCAGCGTGCGCTGGTAGTGAGGTTCTGATGGTGCAGGAAGGATCTGATTGGGAGGGCTCCCCTCACCGCCAGTCAAGCCAGGTCTTGGTGCTTGTTGGTGAGTTCTGGCGATGAGGCATTTTGCCAGACAAGCTGGGCAGTCTGCTCTGGGAACCATGCCACAGGATCCATGGAGTCCTTTCCCTGCAGTGCCTGCAGGACGTTCCGTGCTGACCACAGCCCGATTAAATTGTGGTCAAAGGTGTTGGTCCAGAAGAACCTTTCCTTGAATGACAGATGGTGCGGCAATGTCGCAGGATGGCCAGGCCCAGCCTTCGCAACACCGGGGACAGGTAGAACCTCAGCAGGTAGTGACACGGTGCCTACGTGTCTTGGCTCTACGCTCCGCCTGATACAGCCACACACGAAGGTGGCCATCAGGGTGAGGGCGACGTTGGGCACGCTGTTACCCCTGTTGTCTGCCGACTTGTGCATTGTGGCCCGTCGCACCCAGTCGATCCTCCACCCTCAGATGAACTGGAAGATGGCCTGGGTGATCCCTGTGGCGTAGGATGGAGGGACAGGCCACACCTGCGCCAATACAGCAGCCCCGAGAGCACCTCACACCAAATGACCAGATTTTTCCCCAATATAGAGAGGGAGCATTGCTTCCACCGCTCCAGTTTATTCCCCACCTTGGCTATCCACTCCAGTCAGGTTCAAACCCGGGTCTCTGGCGCTGTAAGGCAGCAACTGTACCGCCAGGCCACCATGCCATCCATTGTGATCCCCTGTTAAGCAAGGCTGATGTTATTGGTTTTCATCTGCAGTGTACCTGGCTTTGCTCTGGAAGTTTGCTGTGCACCACAGCTCAGCCACATGCAATGGAGATGAATGAAAGACAAGTTCTGAAGAAGGGTCTCACCCAAAACACCACCTATCCGTGGTACTGCCTGATCTGCTGAGTTAATCTAGCACAGCTTTCAGGTTCTTAGGGAGATTTGCTAGCAAACACAGCAAAAATTCCCCAACTTCATCCAAGATGGCCATTTCACCCTCCAGACACACTCTGGTTTACTGTAGCATCCAAAATCTGGTACCTCAGGTGATGCAGCTCTCCTTCAGCATCCTGGCAGACTGTCCACGTGAGATAAACCCCCATGGGATAAACCCTAAGAATGGAGCTTGAACATTCTGTGAGAGAGTTATAAAATAGGCCTTTATTTACTGTAATGCCTTTCTTTAATTAGTACAAGCAAAGCTCCAGCAATGGAAATCACAATCAGGAAGAAAGTATTACTAAAGAGTGTTTTTGGTTTACATATGACAATATCAGGGCCACTAAATAACAATGATTAAATCAGTTCAATTCCATTTCATGAAATGACATTCCAGAATTTGTACTAACTATTTATGGACTGCATTTCACTACTCTGTCTACTATTTTCTGAAAACAAAACATTATTAAGTGGTTGACAAAAATGCTGGAGAAACTCAGTGGGTGAGGCAGCATGTGCAGTTCTTTCTTAAACATTATTAAGTGGTTACCATGCTCGCTGTTTCGACAGGCCCATTCTTGGCTTTGAAATAGCCAAGTTTTGTCTCCAGTGCAAGGATGGTTTGAAATCTAGATTTTTTAAAATAAAATGTGCAAACCGTGACAAGCTGCTTTCCCTGATAACTATAACCACAACCCAGAACAAAGGAATGGAAATTATTTAGCTCCTTTAATCAATTCTGCTATTGTATCTGTAAATTAACTCCAGACATGCACTTTTCACCATATTAAGTGAAAAAAAAGATTCAGTGAAAATAAAATTAGCAGTTAACCTAATATCAATTTCCATTCACAGAAGATAATCTACCACTCTATGCATGAAGGCATATTTCCTGAAGCTGACTCATAAAAGGCCTGGAAATGAGTGTTTGCCTATGTCTTAGATTCACAAACCGAAATAGACAAGGATGCTCATTATCACCACAGTTGTTTGCTCTCATAATTGAACCGTTAGCAGAAAAAATCAGAACACACCCAGATATTCATGGGTATAATACTAAATATTCAAATAATAAAATTTCTTTATACGCGGATGATATATTACTGTACATTACAAAACCTCAAATTACTATACCAAATATATTAAACTTAATTGAGGATTTTGGATCCTTTTCTGGATATAGAATAAACTGGAATAAAAGTGAAATTATGTCAATAAAACCGAAAGACTCAACACATCTTTTAAAATTCCCTTTTAAAATAGCTACAGAAAAATTTAAATACTTGGGAATCGAAATCACTAGAACATATCAAGGCATGTTTAAAGCAAATTTTGATCCCTTACTTAATGAATTGAATACACTAATTAAATTTTGGAAAATGCTCCCGATGTCTTTAATAGGCCAAATAAATGCAATAAAAATTATCTTTTACAAATTTTATACCTATTTCAATCGATTCCTATATACCTACCAAAGAAGTTTAAAAAAAAACTGGATTCAGACATTACGAATTTTATATGGGACTATAAATCACATAGAATACAAAGAACACACTTGAACAAAGCTAAAGTATTAGGGGGCTTAGCACTCCCTAATTTCATGTATTACTATTTGTCAGTAAATATTAAAAATATGATTCAACTGATGGACAACTCTGCCCAGCAAGTGGACTGGATTGTAATGGAGAGAGAGGACTGCTCCTCTGGAAACATTGGAGCGATCCTTCTCTCACCAATGAAACTGAATAACATAAATTATAACAAAAAACGAATTATACATAGCACAATTAGAACTTGGAAACAAATAAAACAAAATTTAAAATTAAGAAATGTATCACTTTTATCTCCCATAATTAATAACCCTTCATTCAATCCCTCTATTACAGACAAATCTTTCATACAATGGGATAGACTAGGAATTAAAACGTTCGGTGACTTGTACGAAACTGGAAAATTACTATCATTCCAACAACTACAAATAAAATATAAACTCGGAAATAATCAATATTTTAAATATTTTCAAATATGTGACTATTTGAAAAAATATACAAAAGATCATCATAATACCTCAACAGATGTATTGGATGAAGCAATGCAGATAAAAGCTGAATCAGCAAACTTAATATCATATTTGTATAATATTATTTTAAATGTAGAAATACCAGCTACGGAAGGTATTAGAAGAGACTGGGAACAAGAATTAGCTATTAAAATTTCAAAGGAAAGGTGAAATGAATATTTATTAAACGTGCATATATGTTTGATTAATGTAAGACACACTTTAATACAATTTAAAATTTTACATAGATTATACTATTCTAAAACTAAAATCAATAAAATATTCCCAAATGTATCATCAATTTGTGATAAATGTCAATCTCAAGAAGCCACTATAGCACACTCATTTGTGTTCTGTACAAAAATTCAAAAATTTTGGATTGAAATTTTTGAAATTTTTACAAAATTATTTAAATTTAAATTGATACCCAAAGCAGAATGGATTATCTTCGGAACAACGGAAGATAGTCCAGAACTAAACGTGTTCCAAAAGAAATTAATAGACTATGGGTTAATAACTGGAAAAAAGTTAATCCTAAAATTCTGGAAAAACGCTCCAATACCAACTATAAACATGTGGATTTCAAATATGTTCGAAACATTACACCTAGAAGAGATAAGACTCCTCCTGGCAGGTAAACCAGATCACTTCCACCTGACATGGTCTGCATTTATAGAATTATTACAGGTATAGGGTGCAAAAGTACTAAAAAAATAAATAAATAAAAACTGAGGTCAGGTAAGGGGGGATGAAAGCTGGAGAGTTGGTATGTCCCATTTGCGTGATGCTTATAAAAAATATATATCTGTTTTTCTCTTTTCCCTCTTTCTCTTTTTTTCTTCTTTTTTAGGGTCTATTTCTTAACTCTTTCCTTTTGTGTTTAATTTCTTTCTTATAGGGTCTTTGTTTTTTGTTTTTGTTTTTTTTGTTGTCACGTTCTTTACACCTTCACTTTTTTCCTTCACTTTCTTCTTTTTCTCAATCTTATCCTTTCCCTTTATTAGTGTAGGAAATAAACGGAGTACATTAATTGTAATAAGATATATGTGATGAGTACCAGTATAATTGGTTGTAATGTAATGTACTTCTAATAAATAAAATTTAAAAAAATAAGTTTTACAAACCAACAGAAATAGTTTCTCTATCTACCCTGTCATTCCCTCCCAGAAAATAGAATATTTCAATCAAATTAATTCTTAATGGGTTATGGGCCTGTCCCACAGGCAACTTTTTAGGCGACTGCAGGAGACTTTGCAGTCGCCACATGGCGGCCACATGTTCGCAGGTAGTTGCTATTAACTTTACCTAAGGACATTAATAAAAGGTACGCTCAATTTTATCAAAATTTATATACATCTAAAACTAAAATAGAAGACAATAAAATTATAAATTTTTTAGATAATTGTAATTTGCCAAAATTGGATATCTTAGAACAAGAGGAATTAGGAGCTCAGATTACAAGTGAAGAAATACATAGATACATAGAAAATAGGTGCAGGAGTAGGCCATTCGGCCCTTCGAGCCTGCACCGCCATTCAATATGATCATGGCTGATCATCCAACTCAGTATCCCGTACCTGCCTTCTCTCCATACCCCCTGATCCCTTTAGCCACAAGGGCCACATCTAACTCCCTCTTAAATATAGCCAATGAACTGGCCTCAACTACCCTCTGTGGCAGAGAGTTCCAGAGATTCACCACTCTCTGTGTGAAAAAGTTTTTCCTCATCTCGGTCTTAAAGGATTTCCCCCTTATCCTTAAGCTGTGACCCCTTGTCCTGGACTTCCCCAACATCGGGAACAATCTTCCTGCATCTAGCCTGTCCAACGCCACAAGAATTTTGTACGTTTCTATAAGATCCCCTCTCAATCTCCTAAATTCTAGCGAGTATAAGCCAAGTCTATCCAGTCTTTCTTCATATGAAAGTCCTGACATCCCAGGAATCAGTCTGGTGAACCTTCTCTGCACTCCCTCCATGGCTATAATGTCCTTCCTCAGATTTGGAGACCAAAACTGTACGCAACACTCCAGGTGTGGTCTCACCAAGACCCTGTACAACTGCAGTAGAACCTCCCTGCTCCTATACTCAAATCCTCTTGCTATGAAGGCCAACATACCATTCGCTTTCTTCACTGCCTGCTGCACCTGCATGCCTACTTTCAACGACTGGTGTACCATGACACCCAGGTCTCGCTGCACCTCCCCATTTCCTAATCGGCCGCCATTTAGATAATAGTCTGCCTTCCCGTTTTTGCCACCAAAGTGGATAACCTCACATTTATCCACATTATACTGCATCTGCCAAACATTTGCCCACTCACCCAACCTATCCAAGTCACCTTGCAGTCTCCTAGCATCCTCCTCACAGCTAACACTGCCCCCCAGCTTAGTGTCATCCGCAAACTTGGAGATGTTGCTTTCAATTCCCTCGTCCAGATCATTAATATAAATTGTAAATAGCTGGGGTCCCAGCACTGAGCCTTGCGGTACTCCACTAGTCACTGCCTGCCATTGTGAAAAGGACCCGTTTACTCCTACTCTTTGCTTCCTGTTTGCCAGCCAGTTCTCTATCCACATCAATACTGAACCCCCAATACCGTGTGATTTAAGTTTGTATCCTAATCTCTTATGTGGTACCTTGTCGAAAGCCTTCTGAAAGTCCAGATACAACACATCCACTGGTTCTCCCCTATCCACTCTACTAGTTACATCTACATCTTACAAATAAGAGAAACAATAAAAGAACTGAAAAATGGGAAGACACCAGGGCCTGATGGTTTTAATAATGAATTCTATAAAAGATTTCAGGAGTTAATGGTCCCACGATTACTTAAATTATATACTTATGCTTTTACCAAAAAGAAATTACCAGAAACTTTAGCAGAATCTACAATTACGCTTTTACCAAAAAAAGATAAAGATCTAGAAGATCCGGGCTCGTATAGAGCTATATCACTTTTAAACACAGATCAAAAAATTTTAGCAAAGATTTTAGCAAGAAGATTGAGTAAATATATTAATAAATTGATAAACCCAGACCAAACGGGGTTTATACCTAAAAGACAATCATTTAATAATTTTAGACGACTTTTTAATATAATGTATTCATATAAAGTGGAAAAGGAAGACTTATCAGTTATATCTTTGGATGCAGAGAAAGCATTTGATCAGGTAGAGTGGCAGTATTTATACATAGTACTCCAAAAATTTAATATGGTAGATAATTTTATTAGATGGGTGAAATTATTATATGATAAATCAATGGCAAGAATATTAACTAATAATATGTTGTCTCCAAAATTCCAATTATCACGGGGCAATAGGCAGGGATGTGTTTTATCACCCCTGCTATTTGCCCTTATGATAGAGCCTTTGGCTGAAAGGATAAGAACACATCCGAATATTCAGTGATATAATACTTAGGACTCTAATAACAAAATTTAATTATATGCGGATGATATACTTTTATATATTAGAAATTCAGAAATGAGTATCCAGAATTTACTAAACGTAATAGAGGAATTTGGCTCTTTTTCTGGATATAGAATAAATTGGAATAAAAGTGAAATTATGTCATTACAGCCCCAGAAAGCTAATCATCTATTAACATTTCCATTTAAAATTGCAACAGAAAAATGTAAGTATTTAGGTATTCAAGTTACTAGGAGATAAATCATTATTTTTTAATTTTTTTTTTTTTAAATTTTTTTTTTTAAAGAAAAATAGAGAGAAAGAAGAAAGAAGAGAGAGAAAGAAGAATTACAATATCAAAAAAGAAAAATGGGTGGAATGAATAACTTATAATATGTCATAGGAGATAAGTTCGTAGGTTATGAAATATAATAGTAAGATTAAACGAGAACTTACCAGTTTGAAGTTTGATATGTATTTTATGAGGAGTTACGATGAGGGATTACGTGAAGACCCCGTTCAGCACGCATGCGCGACATTCTTCAAAGCAGCGGTGTGGAATCACAGGAAACACAATAATTGAAATAAACATAGTAAAGAAAAGGAGAACTAAGATACCTGTTGATCTATATATTTGAGGGTGGGAGCGGAGGGCACGTAATCCCTCATCGTAACTCCTCATAAAATACAGATCAAACTTCAAACTGGTAAGTTCTCGTTTAATCTTACTATTTTACTTCGGAGTCACGTGAGTGACTACGTGAAGACTTCAAAGCTCTGTGATTTCAAACCGTGTAACAGTTCATACTTCACTCGCTGCTGAAGTCATTCAAGGGAGGAAGTATGTTATCGTAATCAACCATAATCTGTTTGTAAACAATAATGGTATCTATTAAACAATAACAAAAGACAAAATGCTCCCCCGGGCTTAAATTATATAATTTTGCAGATTTTAAAACTCTTTCTGCAAATAACACAGGTTCTGCTAGCGGCTTGTGGGAGAACGTTTGGAACGTTTTCTCCATGTTCATTCTTTTAGCCGCCGATGTGGATGCTGCCCTGGTGGAGTGAGATGTATATACATCAGTATCTACTCCAGCAGCTCCCAGTGCCTGCTTGAGCCATCTCGAGATGGTTTGGCTCGACACCCAACCATGAGGTTTCTTGTGGCTGACCCATAAGGCTTTTTTATTTATTTATATATATATATATATATATATATATTTTTTTTTTTTCCTTCTCCCTCGAGAATCTCTTGTTGTGTTGATGTAAGTGAATAAGTGAGTCATGACACACAACCGTAGGTCAGGTGGGTATGCCCGGAAATCCATAACTAGGACTCAAGTTCCTGGCTTGCTCTGCTTTAGCAGCTCCTGAATGGTGAATGAGACCCGGTCTGGTGTTATAACCATGTTGTCCAGTCGCAGTAAGTGGAGGGACTGGACTCTTTGAGCTGAGACTAGTAGCATCAGCATGACCGTTTTCAGGGTTAGCTTTTCCAGGGTGAGAGACCTGGCTGGGGACCATCCCCTTAGGT
Organism: Malacoraja senta; assembly: GCA_038087875.1. Taxonomy (NCBI): domain Eukaryota; kingdom Metazoa; phylum Chordata; class Chondrichthyes; order Rajiformes; family Rajidae; genus Malacoraja; species Malacoraja senta. The sequence goes on along the minus strand of CM075977.1, from coordinate 340,965,157 downwards.
ATGTCAGGACCACACTGACATCCCAGATTTGTGTATACCTAGGTCTAAGAGGGTTGGAGTTGACGATACTCCTCATGAGTTTGATCACCAGCGGGTGAGACCCTATGGCCTGTTGTCCTGGCACCTGTTTTAAGTAGGCTGACAGCGCACGTCTGGCAGTATTGATGGCGCTGTAGCTCAATCCTTCATTATGGTGAAGGCCCCCCAGGAACTCCAGTACATTGGTTATGGTTGCAGATGAGTACGTTGTCCCAGTAGTCGAGCAGTATCTTTCCCACTTCCTGATGCTCGATAGGTATTGTTTCCTGGTGGACATACGGTGTCATCATGTTGATGGTCCTGTCAGACAATCCCAGTCCCAGCAGTGGTCTTTTGATAATCTGCAACCCAGTAGGATAATTTTGGCATGGCATGGATGACTTATGCCTGATACAGGGTGCGTCAATAGGTCTGGGCTACTGGGAAAGGTCATAGGAGTTCCGATGACCATGTCGAGGACCACTGGGAATCATGGCTGTGTAGGCCAGTTGGTACTATCAAAATACCTGAAGCAGAGTCCATCTGTATTTTGCGTAGTACCCTACAGATTAAGGCAGAAGGGGAAAAAGCATAGAAGAAATCTGTCTCCCAGTTCAGCGCGAATGCATCTATCGCTGCTGCCTCAGGGTGTGGTTCCCAAGGGACATACATTGGTACGTGGTGATTTAGTCTGGATGCAAAGAGATCGATATCTGGTGTGCCATATTGGTTTGTAATTTTAGCAAAGCTCTAGGATTTAACATCCATTCGGTGTTTATCATTGAATTTGCATGACCTGGCACTGTATTTAGCTTACCTGGTAGGTAAGTTGCTGATAGCCAAATATGTCTATCGACCCACCATTACCAGATTGTGTTGACCCAATTGTCACATGATATCGATTTTATTCCGGCCATATGGTTAATATAGGCCACCACCGTGATATTATCAATTTGTAAATGAACATGCAAGTTGTGCATATTCCTAGAATATGCTTTAAAACCATAAAACGCACCCAACATTTCCAAATAATTTATGCCCAGTGTTTGTAGTAAAGACGAGTCTAGGTTAGTCCATCTACCACCTGTGCTGGATATGGTATTAGTTGCTCCCCAGCCTTGAGCACTGGCATCTGTTTGTATAGTTAACGTTGGGTTATTGATGATGATAGGGCTGGAACTATGCCAAATGTGTTATATCCACCATTGTAACTCTGATATTGCTTCAATGGGTAGTTTCATGGATCTGTCAAAGTGACCTGCATGTCGTTTCAACGCCTGTACTTTTGCCCTTTGTAGGTGCTGATAGTGCAGGAGTCCAAATTGTGTAGCTGAAAATGCTGCTACCATTTTGCCAATTACTCTTGCCACTTGTCGGATGGTTGGTCGATTGCTTACCATTAAATTGTTGCACATCTGTGCCAATTCTGCTGCTTTACCTTTTGGCAACGTTACAGACATGTGGATTGAGTTAATTGAATCCCAGATAGTCCATAGTTGTGGATGGCGTCAACTTAGATTTATCTGGATGTATGACAAACCCAGGGTTTCAAACAATTATTTGGTAGCTAATACAGCTGATTTAGCCAACTCCATGGTTTTGCCAACTATTAGGATATCATCAAGTTACGCCATGACAATATGTCTTTGTTTCGCTAATGTTGCCAAGGCTGGTTTTAATATCTTGGTAAATAGTCTAAGGCTGATGTCAACCCATTAGGCAATACTTTATACTGCCATAGTTGCCCCATCCAGGTAAATTTTCAGGTATCTGCGATGACCCTTGTGAATGGGTACTGAATAGTAGGCATCTTTTAGATCAATGCTTGCCATAAAGTATCCTTTGTAAATCAGTTGTTTAGCAGTTACAAATGTTTCCATTTTGAAATGTACATACTTAACAAAGGTATTTAGTGAGGTTAAGTCAATGATGATGCGACATCCACCATCTTTTTTACTTTTGGTAAATATATTTGAGACAAATTCCAAAGGATCATGTTTGGATTTCTCAATGACACCCTTTGTAAGTAACCTCACCAGTTCTGCTTGAGCCTCTAGTTCTCTTTGACTGAGAGGGTAAAGACCCTTTGGGTACGTGCTGAACTGGTGGCATGTTTTCGTGAATGAACTCTATTTTGTATCCCCGAATACTGTTAAGTATATAACTATCATTCGTGAGACACCTCCTGTTAGTACAGTTCCCCATTTACATGCTGGTAGGAACCAGACCCACCTACCTCCATAGTTATGGTAGTGTTCCTTTCTTCCGTTTGTTCATCCGTCGTTATACTGCTGGATGTACTGCTGATGTACTGCTGATTGGGGGTGGCGCATTTTCCATGGGGTCCGCTCTGGGCCCTGGCCTAAAAAGGCTTTCGGGGATAGTATGCGGACCCCGAGCTTTCACCAGTGACATAAATTTGACCTTGACTGGTGGACGCGGTGGGGTACTGCCGTCTGTTTTTTTGTGTGGGTCTGCTCGTTCCGGGGCCTGCCCTCATGAGGCCAAATGCTTTGGACTCCTCCTCCAGGTCTTTCACTTGTCCTTCCAAATAACAGGATCTGCGGCTCTGAGGCCGGTGTTTTACACAGTCCTGCAAACCTGGGATTGAGGGCAGGTCTTATTCTCTCCTTGCGGAGGTTATTTATCTCATATTGGTGTAGCACAGCAGAGCCAGAGTGCCTTGCTGGTTTGTGGTCATATCCACCCCATCCACGGAACGAGCATAGGCTGTTATCCCTGTCGTCAGGAGCTTGAGGATTTTAGCTCCTGGTTCCGGATACTCTGTCCCCCCCCCCAGATTTGGCTGTTAACAGCCGGTACATTGAGCGAACTGCAGTTTTCCAGCTCTAGTGCCTCATTAAGTACCTGTCTTGTAGGGGTTTGAGGGACAGGTGGTTGATGCTGGCCGCCAGTTTTGGCTCCAATGGCCGCCCTGCTCGTGGTGAAACCACGTAGCGAATCTCCACACCCAGCAGCTCTTCCTGATCCTGTACCCCAAGCGTACTCCCGACATCTTCAGCCAATGACCCCTCTTCCTGACCAGCCCAGCCCTGGTCGCCAACGCTGCCCTGCTTTGAGGGGAAAGCGATGGCCAGTGCATTTATAGAGCACTGCTGTGGGAGTGCCTGATCCCCCTGGCGAGACTGCTGTAGCTCCTGAAGCAAGTCTCGCTGGAGCAGTTGCTCCATGAGCCTTTTCATTCGGCTCAGGCAGCTAGCTCTGCCGCTCTAAGGCGGACCCTCCTCATCGGAGTCAGACATAACAGGCCGGTTTGTTTGTTTGTTTTTTTTTTTGTTTTTTTTTAAACTTTTCCTCCAGCCCGCTGCTGCTCATCAGGCTGCGCTAGCGGGACTGGGCTCGGCTCGGTCTCGATGAGGGTGGACCGCCGCATATGCGGTCCAGGTGCCGCCTCTCGCCCCCCACTGATGGAACACTCCCGTTCTGTTGGAGTCGAACGGGGGGCGGTTTTCTTCCTTTGCCGTGCTGCTCCTGTTCCCAGTTCCTCTGGAATAGAGAGCAGAGCAGAGCACAGCTTGCGGATTACGACCTCAGTGTAAGACTTACCTGAAGGTCCGCTGTTTATTTTCACCGACGTGTAGCGGGAGCGCCTGTACTTCCGGTCGTCGCTGTTGCACTGCGTGAACGCTAATGTCGCGCATGCGTGCTGAACGGGGTCTTCACGTAGTCACTCACGTGACTCCGAAGTAAAATTACATCTAATCCTGAGTTCAAGCTTCAGTCGGGCTTTCGCGCTGGGCCACTCTATCCCTTCAAATAGGCAATGAATGGAGCCCATATTTTAACAAAAAGTTCTTGCTTGTCCATTAAGACAAGTCTAATTCTTTCTAGATGTAGGGTCTCCGACATTTCCACAATCCACATTTTAATTGTGGGGGTTGTAGGGCCTTTCCAGATTTGTAATATTAATTTTTTCCCTGTTATTATACTGTAGTCAAGGAAGTTTCTTTGGCTTGTTGTGAGTGTTAAACTTTGTTCTGATATCCCAAGTATTATTAATTTTGAGTCTGGAGCCAATTTGGTATTAACAACTTCAGAGATTATTTGAAAAATATCAGTCCAGTAATTTTTAATTTTTATACAATTTGCAAAGGTATGTGTTAAATTGGCCTCTAGGTGCAGGCATTTATCACATATAGGAGAAATATGTGGGAAAATTCTATTTAGTTTTATTTTGGAGTAATGTAATCTGTGTAAGAATTTAAATTGTATTAAAGCATGTCTGGCATTTAACGAACATTGATGTATATGTTGTAAACTTTCGTCCCAAATATCTTTCATAATAGGATAACCTAACTCATTTTCCCATTTATGTCTATATAGTTCCATCGGTGGTACCTCATTATTTAGGAGAATGATATAAATATAAGCTATTAATTTTTCAGTGTTAGGATGCTTATTCAAACATTCATCAAGAATTTCTGGTTCCCTAGTCCTATAAACTTGTGTATTGGATTTAACATAATCTCTAATTTGTAAATATCTGAAAAAGTTATTTGAGTGTAGTCCATGATTCTGTTGTAACTCTTGAAATGACAGAAAGATGCTTTCCCTATAAAGATGTCTAATCCTTTTAATTCCATGATTTTTCCATTGTATAAAACCTCTATCCAATATGGATGGCTTGAATAGAGGATTATTTACAATGGGAAGACATAGTGGTATATTATTCAGTTTTAAAGCCTTTTTTAATTGTTTCCAAATTCGTATTCCACTATGTATTATAGGGTTTTCCTTATAGGTTTTTTAATGCAATTTTGTGGTAGCAAATATAATCGAACCAATTTCAAAAGGTAAACAGTCTTCCTTTTCCATCCTTAACCATTCTGGTTGTTGGTCCATTTCTTCCAGCCAGAAATTCATGTTTTTAATATGGACTGCCCAAAAATAAAATAAGAAATTTGACAAGGCCAAACCTCCGTTGCTCTTTGACTTACATAAATGTTTTTTACTTATTCTATGATTCTTTAAATCCCAAATAAAGCTTGTAACAATGGAGTCGACTTTTTTGAAAACGTTTTTTGGAATATATATCGGAATTAATTGAAATAAATATAGTAGTTGCGGTAAGAAAATCATTTTTATAGCATTAATTCTACCAAGCATTGAAATAGGAAGTGTTTTCCAGTAATGAATATGTTTGTGTAATTTAATAAGTAAGGATGGAAAATTTTGTTTAAATAAAGAGGTAAATGTCTTAGTTACATAGATTCCTAAATATTTAAGTTTATCTTTAACTATTTTAAAAGGGGATTGTTGTATTGTATTTAAGTTGAATTTTGTTATTGGCATAATTTCACTTTTATTCCAATTAATCCTATATCCTGAGAACTGACCAAATTGTGTTATTAGATTTAATAGATTTGGAATACTAGTTTCTAACTTTGTAATATATATTAATACATCATCTGCATATAAGGAAATTTTATTCCTTGTATCTCTAGTGTTGTATCCATGTATTCCTGGATGGTTTCTAACGCTTTCTGCTAATGGTTCAATTGCAAGAGCAAATAATAGTGGGGATAGTGAACATCCTTGTCTACAACCTCTAGAAAGATTAAATTTGGCTGATAACATTTGATTTGTTAATATTCAAGCTGTTGGATTAGAGTATAACAGTTTAACCCATGTACAGTACTTCTCTCCCAATTGAAATGTTTTCATTACCGAAAATAAATATGTCCATTCTACCTGGTCAAATGCCTTTTCAGCATCTAACGAAATAATTGCTAGATCTGCATTTGGAATTCTATTTGTATATATAATATTGAATAGTCTTCTCAAAATATAAAATGAGTAACATTTTGGAATAAAACCTGTTTGGTCCGGGTGTATTAATTTGTTAATCACTATGAGATAGGATTTTGGTTAATATTTTCTGATCAGTATTTAAGAGAGCTATTGCTCTATATGAACCTGGGTCTTCAGGGTCCTTATCCGGTTTCGGTATAAGTATGATTGTAGATTCATTTAGAGTTTCTGGAAGTTTCTGTTGAGTATAAGCTTGCTTGTAAAGTCTCTGTAGACGTGGAGAAATCAGATCGTAAAATTTTTAATAAAATTCAGAGCTTAGACCATCAGGACCTGCGGCCTTTCCATTTTTTAAAGATCTAATTGACTCCTCGATGTCTTTTACCGTAATTTCTACATCTATACTCTCTCTTTCTGATCTAGACCTGTAAGATTACATTTCTGTAGAAATGTTTCCATTCCTACTGGTTGTTCTGTTGTTTTAGATGAATACAATTTTTGATAATATTGTAAAAATCTATCATTAATATCTTTAGGTAGTGTTAATGTTTCTCCCTTATCTGATCTAATTTTGTAAATTGTTTTTTCCCCGTCCTGTTTACGAAGTTGACGCGCTAATAGTTTTTGTGGTTTATCTCCAAATTCAAAATGTAATTGTTTTGTACGTTGATATAGTTTTATTACTTGGTCTGAGTATATCTTGTTTAACTTATATTTCAGTACTGCAATTTTATTGTGTTTTACCATAGATGGTGCTATTGAATTTTCTATGTCTAATTGCCTTATTTCCGTTTCCAAAGACTGTTGTTTGGCCCTATTCTCTTTGTTAATAAATGATTGGGAGGAGATTAATGCTCCTCGCACAAATGCTTTAAATGTTTCCCAAAGAAGGGAGGCGGAGATTCCAGGGCTGTCATTAGCCTCGAAAAACATATTAATCTGTTTTATGAGGTATTCATTACATAGCTTTTCTTTCAAGATTTGGGGGTTAAGTCTCAATTGTGTCTTTGTCTCGGTCATTCCATTTAGTTTAATCATAAATGTTAGTGGAGCATGGTCCGATATTATAATATTATGATATTGCGAATTATAGGTAAATGGGATAAGTTTAGAGTCTACTAAGAAATAGTCTATCCTTGAGTAAGTTTTATGCACGGGTGAGTAGAATGAGTATTCTCGACCAGATGGGTTTTCAATTCTCCAAACATCCTTAATGTTGGTAGTATTAATATATGAATTTAGGAATTCACTTGACTGAGATTTTAATTTTTTTTGACTTGATGATCTATCCAAGTAAGCATCCAGTGTACAATTTAAGTCTCCACCGATAATTAAATTATGTTGTGTACATTCCGGGATAATGTTAAGTATTCTCTTAAAGAACAGGGGGCTATCAAAATTTGGTCCATACACATTAAGGAGAGTCACTTTTTTTGAGTATAACTCCCCTACTAATACAATATATCTGCCTTCAATATCTTCTGTCGTTGATATATGTTTAAAGGGTATACCTTTACGAATTAATATTGCAACCCCTCTAGATTTATGTGAAAATGAAGAATGATACGTTTTAGCAATCCATTTGGCTTTCAATCTATGTTGTGCTTCCTTTTTAAGATGTGTTTCCTGGAGAAATATTACATCTGCTTTAAGTGATTTTAAATAGGCTAATACTTTACCTCTCTTGATTGGTTCATTAATTCCCTTAACATTCCAGCTACAAAATTTAATTCCTTCACCCCCAATTTTCATATTAACGTCTTGCATCTTGTGATTAAAGTGGTCTATGTTGGAGCAGCTGGATCAGCGCACTAAACCCTACCTTATACTTGAACCTCAGGTAGATTAATTCTAAGTCTCGTCGGTTTTTCATCCGGACATATCTCCCTAAATAAAACATATAATTCCATTCCAAATACAAAATATAATATAACATAAAATAGAAAAGGTAATAAAAAGTTGTATTAGTAACGTGTAAAAAATAGAAAAAGAAGAAAACTACAACTATGATTAGTGCAGTTAGTGATAGCCACCCTAGTGTGGCTAAACATTTAAAGACTTCCGTAGCTTTTGTTAAAAAAATATATATTACTAGCTCCGTACTTTCCTTAAAAGAAAAGTTTCAATTACAATGAAAACAATTTATGGGGGGGAGGGAAACAATAGTTTTATTCCATAATTGAAGTATTTGTTAGTCTCCAATTAAAATGTTAGTATCATATAGCAAGCTAAAAATATTTTTCCTCTTTTTTTTTAATTTAAAAAAAAAAGGGGAAGACACTGTTAAAGAGTAATCAAAAAACATTATTAAAGAGTAATCAAAAAACATTGTTAAAGAGTAATCAAAGTCCAAAATATCCAAATATCCAAAATAGCAAGGAAAAAACTTCCTATATTTTATTAATTAATTATTTGGATCACACTTTACTTGTATTTCATACTTTTAATCAATTCTAAGTTGGTCCAGTTAACAATAATTAGTAGTGATTAGTATTCGTGATTAGAATTAATTGTTAGAAATTAGTACTAAAATATAAATTTTATGTATCAGTAGCGAGATAATTGCCCAATTCTTCCCGCAGATCTTGGACAAAATCTGCAAGAAGAATGGGGACAGTTCTTAAAAATTATAGTTTAAAGTTCCATCTCTTCTCTGCAGGATAACAGTTTCCACTGTCTTCAGGTGAATGTTGGGTGTAGAATATTATTCAATCTTCGGTCTTATTCACGATGCTCTGGGCAAATTCAAGTGCCTCTGTATGCTTGATGAAGAAATGTTCCTTCTTCTCATAGGTCACTCTTAATGTTGCGGGATATAACAGTCCATATCTCAGATTGTTTATATTCTTAAGTATTCTTCTTGTTTCTGTAAACAGCGCTCTCTTCTTGGCGACTTCCACAGGATAATCTCTAAATATGCTTATCATGTCTCCTTCAAATGCGAGGTTTCTGCTTTGAACAATTATCTTCATCATATCATCCAAAACATGGTCATATTGCACCTTCACTATCAGTTGTCTTGGGGGTGCGCCCACCCCTGGGCGACGTCTTGATACTCTGTGCGCTCGGGCAATTAACGGTGCTTGATCCAGTTTCAAGACTTTTTTCAGCAGATCTGCAGCAAATTCGCGAGGGTCACAATTCCCCTCTCTGCCTTCCTGGACGCCTACGATTCTTAAATTCTGACGTCTCTGTCGTCCCTCCAAGTCAATACATTTTTCGGTTATTTGATGTAATAACTTCGATAGGCGTTTGTTCTTGGCAATAAGTTTATTTGTTGTTTCGGTGCTTGTCTCAGCAATTTCCTCCAATTCCTTTACAGCCTCGTGGTGTTGATTTAAAGTCTGGAGGATCAGCTCCAACTTAGCATCAAATCTGGATTCCATCGAATTCAGTTTATCATATACATCTTCAGTATTTTGATGCATATTTTCTTCCATGGTTAATTTCCAGTCTTCCAGAACTTCATGCACAGAAGCTGTAACCTCATCTTTAATTTGTTCTTTAATTTCATCTTTTAAAGATTTCAGTTCCTGTTTAAGATTTTTAAATTCTGTCATTATATTAGAGATTTCCTGTGTCAGGAAGGTTCTTAATTCTTCCACATCTGTTTTTTTCTTCCTTGAGATATCTTCTTGGGATGCTGTTAAAACTGAGCCCGAGGCTTCAGGTGGGCCTGCCTCTTTTCCCTTACTGGTTTTTCTCGTCTTGGGGGGGGGGGGTATGTTGAATCGACATGCTGCCGGTGTCGCGCGCCTGATGACGTCACGGACCTGTTGCAAACACTCGGTGCCGTTTTCTAGAGGTAGGTCCCGTCTTTTTCCCCCGTTTTCAACGTTTTTTCCCCTGAGCTAGTCGGCGCGAGTCTCTCCTACTCCATAGCGCCACCGAATATTCAGGGATATAATACTAAGGACTCTAATAACAAAATTTAATTATATGCGGATGATATACTTTTATATATTAGAAATTCAGAAACGAGTATCCAGAATTTACTAAACGTAATAGAGGAATTTGGCTCTTTTTCTGGATATAGAATAAATTGGAATAAAAGTGAAATTATGTCATTACAGCTCCAGAAAGCGAATCATCTATTAAAATTTCCATTTAAAATTGCAACAGAAAAATTTAAGTATTTAGGTATTCAAGTTACTAGGAGATATAAATCATTATTTAATGCTAATTTTAGTCCTTTATTATATAAATTGAACGCTCTGATTAAATTTTGGAAAACGCTCCCACTATCATTAATTGGCAGAATAAATGCTATAAAAATGATAGTTCTACCACAAATAATATATTTATTTCAATCCATACCAATATATATACCAACATATATATTTTTTAAACTAGACTCTAATGATACTAATTTTATTTGGGACTACAAAGCACATAGAATTAAAAGAAATCATTTGTGTAAACCTAAAGATGTAGGGGGACTTGCACTGCCTAATTTTTAATATTATTATTGGGCAGTGCATATTAAGAATATCATTTATTGGTTGGACTGCCCTTCTCAACAGATGGAATGGATAAGAATGGAGAAAGAGGATTGTTTTCCGTACGATTTAGGAGCGATCCTCTTCTCCCCGATAAAATTGAATAATACATTATATAAGAAGAATCCAATTATACACAATATAATTCGAATTTGGAAACAAATAAAATTAACTTTAAAATTAAGAAACATCATCATTAACACCAATAGTGAATAATCCGGTATTTAAACCATCTTTTATGGATAAAACATATAGACAATGGGAAAGATTGGGAATTAAAAAGGTGGGTGACATGTATGAAATGGGAAATTTATTATCATTTCAACAATTAAAATCAAAATTTAATCTGAATAATAACCGATACTTTAAATATTTACAGATATGTGACTTTATAAAAAAATATATACCAAGACTACAGAGCATAATGATAGACCCACTGGAAGAAGCAATGAATATTAAGGCGGACTCACAAAAATTAATGTCATATTTATATAATAGTATTCTTAATAGAGAATTGCCATCAACAGAGGCAATTAAAGAAGACTGGGAAAAAGAATTAATGGCAAAAATGTCTAAAGAAACATGGGAGAGGTATTTGATATATATACATAAATGTTTGATTAATGCTAGACATAATTTAATTCAATTTAAAATATTACATAGATTATATTATTCAAAAGTTAGGTTGAATAAATTTTATTCAAATATTTCTCCCATCTGTGATAAATGTCTTTCTCAAAATGCCAATACCACACATTCTTTCGTTTCTTGCACAAAACTTCATGGATTTTGGTGTGATATATTTGATATATTCACTAGTTTATTTAAGATAAAAATAGAACCTAATATGGAAATGATTATCTTCGGAGTAATAGGAGATGGAAACAAATTAAATATATCCCAAATTTCATTTTTTAATTATGGTTTAATAACAGCAAAAAAATTCATACTTAAATTTTGGAAAAATGCTACTATACCAACACTCAAAATGTGGATTGGTAATATGTTGGACACAGCCCACTTGGAAGAAATGAGACTCCTCTTAATAGATAAACAAGACCAATTCTTAACAAGTTGGTCTCCATTTATTGACCTTGTGGATTCATGTGGTGCAATAGTATCGTAAAATTAAAAATTCTGGGTTTGGGCGAAAAATGATTAAGAATATAAAAAAAACATCGACGTGGCGAGGGAGAATCTCCTTTCTGCTTCACTTTCTTACTTATTTCTTTTCTTTACTTCACACTCACTAGACTTTCCTTTACTCTTCACTACTTTCTTTCTCATTTCTTTCTTTCTAAAAAAAAAAATGGAAGTTGTACAAAGAATGTTTTAATAATTCTGGGAACCTGTAAAAAGGTACCATTAAAAATGTAATGTATTTATTTCTAATAAATAAAATAATTTTTTTTTTTTAAATAAGATAATCTACCACTCTATGCATGAAGGCATATTTCCTGGCTGACTCATAAAAGGCCTGGAAATGAGTGTTTGCCTATGTCTTAGATTCACAAACCAACAGAAATAGTTTCTCTATCTACCCTGTCATTCCCTCCCAGAAAATAGAATATTTCAATCAAATTAATTCTTAATGGATTATGGGCCTGTCCCACAGGCAACTTTTTAGGCGACCGCAGGAGACTTTGCAGTCGCCACATGGCGGCCACATGTTCGCGGGTGGTTGCCGGGGAGTCGCCTTCATGGTCGTGAGGAGTTCCCACATTCTAGGAGCTAGTTGCGGCCTCATTATGGTCGCCGCTAATTTTTCAACGTTGAAAAATTAGCGGCGACTGGAATTAAGCCACCATGGAGAGTAGCGAGAATTCTCGAGCCGTAGGTGAGTCGCAAGGAGGTCCTATTGGGTTGTCAGGAGGTCGAAGGTTCTCTTAGGTTCTCGTAGGTTGTAGCCGATGCTCACCGGTAAATTTCATTGGCTCATTGGGGAAATAAAAGGTAAGCACTAGTTTTCAGAACCAAGGATAACCGACCGGTAATGTTAAATGTCCGCCGAGCTACACAGCCGTGTATCTCTGGCTTCTTAAATGTTGTCTGGCTTCTTAACAGTTGTCTCCACTCCTTCCCCCTCCTTCTCCCCCTTCTCCCCCCCTCTTTTAAAGGACTTACCGTACACTTTGCTAGCCGTCTTAATTACAGCGCCAACCTTCCTGTTCACCACGGTGTGTGTCTGTATCACCTTGGCTTTGCACGGTGTGAATTTCAGACAGCGCTCACCCCCCCCCCCCCCCAGCCCCTGCCTTTGCGATGTGTGTGTGTCCCACTCTGACAGTCGCTGTTCCAGTTGCCGGTTTTTCAGGCGTCTGCCGGCAACTTGACAGTCGCCGGCAGATGCCTGAAAAATCGCCTAAGTGGGACAGGCCCATTACATTTCAGGGAATCCAGAATTAGTTTGTGGCAGTACTGCTTATAAGAAGAGATATTTCTTTTTCTTTTAACAACAAATAAATTTTAAATGTAAATTGTACTGGTATATATAGTATGTATATAGTATATATTAAATACACTATGCATGCACCAGTATATCAAAAAATAATTATACACACACACACACACACACACACACACACACACACACACACACACACACACATATATATACACACACACACACACACACACACAAACACACACACACACACACACACACATACTAGTACATAGTGTATTGTACATGGTACTAGTATATGGTACATATAATTTTTGTCCAGTTTCTTCATGAAAAGCACATTGTACAGTGTAGGCAGGAAGAATGAGAATTGGAGCTTTATACAATACCAGATGAATAGGTGCTGATCTGTAATCTCTTTGAAACAATGAGAGCTACACCCTCTGCATGCAGGATTCAAGTTCAAGACAGTTATAAACTTCATTAATATTCCCTTTTTCTGGAATTTTCATTTCATGAGAGCCCACTTTTGACATGCAACCTTTGCACAAATGGTCACGAAACGTGCAGCAGGGAGAAAGAATGATTTGGTACATGATCTGCAGTTGGGACTGCCTCAGTGGTGCCAGATGCACACACAGGCAAATCTTTACATTGGCCTGTATTTACTTGCATAGTGGTATGTTCTCCTTACAATCTACACACAATGTGCATTTTCTCAATCTCTTTGATAGTTGGAATTCATGAATATTCTGGAGACCACCACCAACCTAAGCAGACCTTACTTTTTGCAAATATGAATAAAAATATTAAAGCCAGGTTTTGGAGTAAATCTATCGTGTGAAACTTCCTACAGTCAGACAAAGCAAAAAGAGAACAGCAATTGTTTCAATTTGCTCTCCTTTCTTAAGTGATTATTGGAATGGGAGTGTGTGATTAATGAAGTGATTTTTAAGATTAAAAAGTTGATTCACTGTACTCCATTAGATAGTATCATTACATCCCAGGTCAACAATTCCTTTCTCAGCATCGTCTCTTGATTCTTGATTCTTTTTGTTTATCCTTCCTCGATGTTAGGTTTTGTTCTTAACCTGATGATGGAGATGGAAAGCTGCTAGTCACAACTAATATCATACTCCACACCCCCTGAAACCAGCTGCATGAGAAACAAAAAAAAAGACTTTTGTTTGCCCAACCCCTCTCTCCAACCACCTGTTTTTAGAGATACAGCCTGGAAACAGACCATTAGGCTCACTGTCCACGCCGCCCATCGATCACCCGCACACTAATTCTATGTTTTCCCACTTTTGTATCCTACACAGTAGGGGCAATTTACAGAAGCCAATTAATCTACTAACCTGCACGTTTTTGGAATGTGGGAGAAATCCCACATTTCCAACATTCACTTGTTGGGAGTATAAAAAGCAACCAAAACAAGGAAGGAGTTTTGGCCTGGCTTGCTTGTTGGGTGAACTGGATAAGTAATCTTAATGATACTGAGATCAGTGCGTCGGAGACACAATTTTCAAAATAATTTAAATCACTCCTTTAAAAAAATAGCTTCCTTTGAAATTTCTCAGAAAACTACTCATGGACTCTTGCCTGAGTATATTTTATATTTGAAATTATAAGCCATCTGCTGCTGAGATGGTAAATTTTAACCAAGCATATCCCACAGAGCTACTATTATTGATTGTTCCATGACATTAACAGACTCATTTTGATAAATCATTTTAACCAAACCAACAAGAATTAAGAGTTAAGAAGGAAATTACAATATTACTAAGCTCGGTATTTTTTTGAAGACGTGACTTCATAGGAAGTGCCAGTGAAGTGTGCTGATGTGGATGTTGAGGAAGTGTATTTTTATTGAGACATTTGTAAGCTTGTTACTTTAGCTGCACCATAGTAAAGAGCACAATGACAGTGAAGGTTTCAAGATGCTTGTTAACTACTTGGCTTTGTATTGTTTCGGGTAAGTAATATAGACCGCAAAGGATTGCATTAATGGGAGACATTCAAACTGGAGAAGTCAGAAGTAATATTCTTCAACAGATTGTGTGTTTAATTGAACTGGGAGCACGCAACATTGAAATTTGAAGTTGGTGCCTGTATAATCACAAATATAAAAGTTTATTTCAGCCATATTTCAGGACTGTCTTTATAAACATAGGATGGCACAGTGGCTCAGTGGTAGAGTTGCTGCCTTACAGCACCTGGGACCCGGGTTTCATCGTGACTAAGGGTGCATGCCTATATGGATTTTGTACGTTCTCCCGATAATCTGCGTGGGTTTTCTCCCACACTCCAAAGACGTACAGGTTTGTAGGCATATTGGCTTGGTATAAATGTAAATTGTCCCTAGGACAGGTAGGATAGTGTTTGTTTGCAGGGATTGCTGGTTGGTGGCAGGTTAGTTAGCCAGTAAATAACTTTTATAATGTCGGATTAGTGTATACAGATGGTCGGAGGGGTGTCGGTGGACTGAGGGCCTGTTTCCTTGCCATAGCCCTCTATAACTGATTCTCTCTCCAAAACAGATGTGGCCATTTTGTAATAATAGTGTAATTAATTTCTTCATCATTCACAATGCAAATACGCTTGATTGAAAGGTGGTGACAGTAAATTACCGTTGTATTTAAAATAGAATTGGTAGAACTGCCATTCTACAATTATTTATTTCAGTTTAACTTTAATGACAATGAATTAGTCATTTTTATACTTCATATGTAGCATTCAGTCCTTATCCTTATACTTCAATCCGAGCTCAGGATTGAACTCGTGTCTCTCATGCTATTAGTTACACCACTGTGCCCTTCATACTTCACAGTGGCTTCATTTTCTTGTTGAAGTGAAGGGCAACATAAGATAATCCCATTTCACTGGGATATATTATATATTAATAAAGCTATCTAAATTGTTGAACATGAAAATGCAACCCTGAAAAAGTATTTCAGTTGAATACTTTGTCTATATTTAGTATCATTTGAATATAAATGAGCAGATTTAATATTTATGGACTGGCAGGCATTCGTTAAATATAGTTATCATTTAAAATGTAAGGAAATTATTTACATCTTATGGAGATTTGCTCTTCAGAAAACTAACTCCTATCTCTGGCTGACTCTTGCAGTTTCTATCCATCAAGCCCAGCAAAACAAGGTGAAAGGTTCAGTTGGGAGAAGTGCAATGCTCCCATGTTATTCTCGTTTCCTCGAAGAATATAACACCAGCTTCAGATGGCTTAAGAATAATTCGTCATTAATGGCAGGAATCATTGGTAAATCTAAAATCAGTGTTCTGGATGAATCTTTCCGAAATAGGATTCAAATGCCAGCAAATTCTTCAACTGGGAATCTCTCACTCATTATCACCCATCTGAGAGTAGAAGATCTTGGGATGTACCAATGTGAAGCCAGTAGCAAGAACCAAAGTATCAGATATGAAGAGATTTTTCTTTATGTCACTGAAGGTAAGGTTACAAAGATTCAAATAAAACCATTTTAAAAGTTTTCAATATACATTTTATTTTACTTAGCTGAAGCAAATATATGAATGTAATAGAGATTTAACATTTCCCAGTGATTAAAGCAAAATTGTTTCCTTACAAAATTATTTTAAATGATAAACTTTTGATGGGTGAGTTTTGCATGCTTAACATCTCTTATGTTGTAATGCTGAAACAGCAACATTGTTGTAGATAATTTATGTGACGTCTTGATTAATCTTTGCTCCAATAATATTCAGGGGATGTGGTATACAATGAGAGAAATACTCCATTCAGAAAAATTGGAAAACAATTTTATACATGCATGGAAAATGTGTTAACATTTATTTGGGAATTTGGTGATCTCATTTAGCCCCAGAAACAAAAAAAACAGTTTCTTTTTAAATTACTGCTTTGTTTGTGGACAAGAACAAGAAGAAACATAGAACTGTTTACGATCCATTGCTTGTGTTTCAATATTCCAATTAACCCCACATTTTGAAAAATAACCTTACTTCTTTCTACAGATGGCGTCTCAAAGCCCATCATTAGGCTTCTTCCAGGTCAAAACTTTACCGAACAAAGTACAGTCACACTGAAATGTGCAGTCACCAGTGGTTCTTTACCCATCACATATATGTGGCACAGAAAGACCAGCAAAACAGAAAAAGCCAAGAAAATAAACCATTATCAACAAACATTGGTGCTGAATCCCAGCAGGAAAGAAGATAATGGCCTATTCTTCTGTAAAGTCAGCAACAAATTCAGTAC
Organism: Malacoraja senta; assembly: GCA_038087875.1. Taxonomy (NCBI): domain Eukaryota; kingdom Metazoa; phylum Chordata; class Chondrichthyes; order Rajiformes; family Rajidae; genus Malacoraja; species Malacoraja senta. Next base: position 340,948,206 of record CM075977.1, on the reverse strand, counting down.
AGAGAAGAGCGGCCTGGTGGAGATTCCACTTTCTGGTAACTGCCCTGCTATTGTTATTTGCTGACGTATCTTCTAGATAAATTCCACATAGAGTTATTTGGTTGGCATTCTTTCCACAGCTTCTGGCATACCTTCAATGGAAACCACTCTCACCGTTCCAAATGCCAGCATTGCATCCAGGATCCCGTGGGTGATGATCACCATCAGTTCAGCATTGGTGTTATTCATTGTTGGTGTCATATTGACAGCTATATGGATGGTTAAGAAAAGGTTGAAAGGTAACTTTTTTTAGTCTTTTTTTACAAGAATGTATCATTGGTTCAATTAATTAATGGTGCATATAATATTATCTCCTGTTTATACGTTATAGGTAACTATAACCTATGACTACCACAGAATATGTATTTTTATTGGAGATTGACAGATTCGTGATTAGTAAGGTTATCAAGGTTTATAGGGTGAAGGCAATGGGGTTGAGAGGGAAAGATAAATCAGCCATGATTGAATGGCTGTGTAAACTCTTTGGGACGAATGGCCGACTTCTGCACCTTTGACTTATGAACTTATTATGAATGAAATTAACATGTCTAATTCAATTTGCCTTCAGAACATAATTATCTCTGGATTAAGCAAGTGATTTTCTGAGTATTTATTAATATTTGCCCAGCATGACTACACGTAAAAAGTAATTAAATCCTGAAGAAACAAGATGCAGGAAATTCTTGGTAGCTCACGCAACATTATCAATATTTCAGGTTTTTCACCTATAATCAGAACTCCAGACAAATGGTCATCAACCTAAAACATTACTATTGCTTTTTCGAAAGTTGCTGTCTGATCTACCAGCATCCTCTGTTTTTTAAATATAATTTACTGTAAAGCATTTGAGGATTGAAAGATGCCATATTTAGGCAATTTTAGTTATGTTTAAAGACACAGCGCGTAAACAGGCCCTTCAGCCCACCGAGTCCGTGCCGACCAGCGATCCCCGTACATTAGCATTATCTTACATGCTAGGGACAATTTACATTTATTTACCAAAGCCAATTAAGCTACAAATCTGTGGAGTGTAGGAGGATACCAGAGCAACCCACGCAGTCATGGCAGTGTTTCTACTTTGAAAGAAATTACCCGGAATTTGGGAAATTCTGGTTGTCTTCGGGTAATTTTAGGGAAATGGAATCATTTCGGGAAATTTCCGCATCTGGCCCGCAAAGGGGTGTGAAGGTAATATACACAGCACTGCTGGTTTGCCGCTCAAAGGTTTAAACAATGTGCTGTCAGTTTAACATGTGGGAATTTAAACAAAGAGCTGTCAACTGCAGCGCCATGGGTGCTAAATATAGTGCTTCCGGCTGCAGCGCTATAGGCTATAAACATAGCGCTATGGCCACAGCGCTATGGGTCACAGACTGTTCGGGAAAATTCTTGTATAACAATGAGTCTTTGGAATTCTCTTTCTCAGTGGAAGTTGAGTCTTTGATTATTTTTCAGGCAGTGGTAGAATTCTGGATAAGCCTAGTGGTGAAAGGTTTCCAGTGGGTGGTGGGATTGCAGTTACATTGGGATTGGCCTTGATTTTACAGAATGGTGGGTGGGCTCAAGGGGGAGAGGGAGAGAGGGAGAGGGAGAGAGGGAGGGGTGGAGAGAGGGAGGGGTGGAGAGAGGGAGAAAGGGAGGGGTGGAGAGAGGGGGAGGGAGAGAGGGAGAAGGAAGAGAAGGAGGGAGGGAGAGGGAGGGAGGGAGAGAGAGGGGATGAGAGAGGGAGGGAGAGGTGGAGGGAGGGAATAAGAGAGGGAGGGAGGGAGAGAAAAAATGGAAAGGGGAGAGAGGGAGGAAGAGAGAGAGAGAGAGGGAGGGGGGGATGGAAAGGGGGAGGGAGGGAGACAAAGACAGAGGGAGAGAGAGAGGGGGAGGGAGAGGCAGAGAGGGAGGGGAGGGAGAGGGAGAGAGATAAAGGGAGGGAGAGAGGGAGCGAGGGAGGGAGAGGGAGGGAGGGAGGGCCGAAGACAGTGCCGGATTTAGATGAAGAGAGGCCCTAGGCTATTCCACTTGTGAGGCCCCTCCCAATCCCCCATCCCCACGACTAGAGGAAGATGGAAGAGTGTTTTAAATAATTTGAGTAAAGCCAAAGATGATGATGGATGTTTAGAATTGTGTGACACTTTTAGATCCTACTGTATGTTGTCATTAAATAGTTGGTTTTAAAATACATATTAAGTCGGAGGGGGGCGCTGTCCTGTGTGCGGCTGCCCAGCCAGCAGCTGTCTGTCCTTTCATCTTTTATTTTTTTATTTTAGTTAGTTAAGTGTTTTGTTTTGGAGGTCTAGACTTTTTGTGTGTGGGGGGGAAGGGGGAAACTACCTTTCAGGGTCCCTACCTGGCCGGAGAGGCAGCTTTTCTCCGGACTGCAGCTTCGACCCGTCCTCGCGGCCTACCAGCGGGCCAGGAGCGGCGTTTCCTGTTGGGGACCGCCCAGAACCTCGGCTTCGGCGGTGGCACAGCGCTGGAGCGCTATCGCGGAGCGGGCGATGCCTTGCCCGGGTCGCCGCGCTGGAGCTCCGGTTAGCTGAGGATCGCTGGAGAAAACATCGCGGAGCTGCAGGACTGTGGAGCGACCAGCTGCGGGCGGCGGCGCTGAACTTTACATCGGGAGCCTGGGATCTCTAGATGAGCTCCAACCGGCGCGGCCTTGTTGGCTTCGGAAGCTGTGGCCCCCAGTGCGGAAGCGGCCGTTCCAGGGTTCCCAGGCCGCTGGGAGGACTCTCCCGACGCCGGAGCAATATCACCCGCCGAGAACGGCCTGGAACATCGGGCCTCCGTAGAGGCAACTGTGGAGGCCTCAATGGGCCCGACTATGGGTGAACTGGGGTTAGGAACTGGACTTTGTGCCTTCCCTCATGGTGGGAGCCATTGTGGGGGGATGTTTTTTGTGTTAAGACTATCTTTCTGTTATGTCTGTATTCCCTTTTTTGTGTGCTGCATAATGGCAAAAAGCATTTCACTTCACTACACCTGGGTGTATGTGAATGTGACTAATAAAAACACCTTGACCTTGACCTTGAAGAAATAAAGAAACTACAATCATCAAATACACTAAGACTAAAAAAGTTTTTTTCTAGCCTTCTTCATAGCAAAATCATCTAGAGGTTCACCAAGATCTGTTTGTCTAAGTTTGTCACTCTCAATGCACAGAATGCTCAGTGCAGACAACCTGTCTTGAGACATTGTGGCCCTAAATTCATTTTAAATTCTTTTGAGTCTTGAAAAAGACCTCTCTCCCGAGCAGTTAGTGACCATTAAGCTAAGAAACAGCCGCAAGATTGCTTCCACATTAGGGAAGGCCATCTGAATTGTTTCCTTGTATATAATTTGATAAAGGTCTGTATGAAACAGAGAGTGCTCTTCTGTAGGCCTATGACATTTGTCTCACGTACAAGTGAAAGTGCAAAAGTTCATCAGTAAGTTTCAGGTCAACATCTTCTCGGTACGCTTCCATCAACAGTTCAACACCTTGCTGAATTTCTTGCTTAGATGCGGTCAGATTAGCAAGAAAGGAAAACTGTTGTGTGACATCACTGTACACAGTAGCTCTTCTTCTTAAATTGGTTTCAAGTGCATCTAGTATAGGCATAAAGGATTTTATCCTAAACTTATCTCTTGAAGAGAGTTTATCTAAAGCATCAGGACCAGGTGCACTTCCATCATTTACTTGCCATTTCCTTACTCTTTGTCTCCTTGTGACAGTTCTTAGTTAACATCTGGCAAGGTGGCCTTTGCTTGTTGCTCAAGCTCATCAAAATCTTCTCTAATTTTGCTTACAAAATCCTGAAGTGAACTGTACAAACTTGCACAAGTACTCAATAACCGTTTTGATTTCTGAATGGCTTTGTTGAACTTGTGAAAATAACCTAGCACACGAGTCCAAAAATGCAGCATAAACACAAATTCCAGTTCTTCCATTTTCTGCAAAAGATTGTTAGCTTGACGCCTGGTATCACCCTTCACATTAACATCAGAGTACAAACTTTCCAAAATAGCTTCTGTGGCTTTTGTATGTGCCTTCCACCTAGTGTCTGACAAATATTTAGGCACTTTTGACTGAGGTTGCAAAAATGATTTTAGAACTGCCCATCTCTTTGTGGAGGATGAAAAGAAGGTATAAATTTCATTGATAATTCCAAAACAGTTCACTGCATCGGCAGTAATCAACAGCCGAACGGCCCACCAAATTTAATGAGTGGATGGAATAAATCTTGCAAATTTATTTTTTTAAATGATTTTTTGCTGCATACCCTTGTACCTACCAGCCATGTTGGCAGCATTGTCATAAGACTGCCCTCGGCATTTTCTAAAGTCAATTTCAAGCTCAGTAGTGAGATAGTTAAACACTAAATCAGCCTTGCTTTCTCCTGAGTGGTCTTTTAGCTCAAGGAAAACTTTTTTTCTGTATAATATTTGGGAAATATTTCTTAAAGAATTGTTCCTTATTGACAATTATATTGCAAAATCTGAATCAAATCTGCTTCCAAAAACCGTTTACAAAACGAGTATGCCTTTTCCTATCATTAACAAAGATGCTACAAATAAGCTTAGTTTTATTACTAACCTGACTGGCAGCCACAGCGCTACACAGTTGGTTTCTAACAATGATTATCAGCTCTACCCCTAGCATTGCTCCTTGCCAACTCCAAATATCTTTGCACTTTCCTACTTACCCCTGAGTTTTGACTTTTTGAAGCCTGCAAGTATCCAAAGATGTTCCCTGCACCCGCCATCGCTGCTTACTGGAGCACGTGTAAAAGTTTGCCGGACCCCGGTACCACCAGATTGACACTGATGTGCAGCCGAGCATGGCCAATGAGATAAGGGGCTGGAAAGCTGCGCTTTTAATTAATTAATTTATTGCCAGTGCTAGTGTCGAGTTATCGGCTTAAAACAGTATTATTCTGAAATGGAGGGCAAGGAAAATTACTGAAGGGTTGTTTAGAGACGACAGTGCGTTATGGCAGCATATGTAAGAAAGGCCTATGACAATGTCAAAAATATTATACACCTTTGCCAGAGGCCCCCTAGATTTTGAGGCCCTAGGCTTCAGCCTGCTTAACCATTAGGTAAATCCTGGACTGGCCAAAGAGAGGGATGGGGGGTGGGAAAGGTGAGGTGGGGGGGGGGGGGAGGGGCTGTAAAGGTGAGGAAGGGAGGGAGGGAGGGAGAGTGGGAGGGAGAGAGAGCAGAAACCGAGACACATGAGAGCAGGTTGAAAAAACGAAGACAACAAAAGCTGTTGGAGGCAACGAAAGCTGCCTTGCATAACACTGTACAAGTGAGTAACAGAAGCAGGCAGATACAGTGTAGTTACATAGATCTATTTTGCCTTGTTCTTCTTTGTGTTGTTAACGTGTGCCCGCAAAAAACCCCAACAACAAATAGCACGCAGGAAGCATTTTTGAAATTTACCATCAAATTCCAGGAAATTTGGGATTCTATTTAAGGAATTCTTTTGTGAGGTGTGGAAGTTTTGGGTCATGGGGAGAACATACAAACTCCATACAGACAGCACCCATCGACAGGATTGAACCTGGGGCTCTGGCGCTGTAAAATAACAACTCTACCGCTGCGCCACTGTGCTGCCCGTAAATTCTGATTGTATTGTATGCAGAGGAGAAAAGGTTATTATTTTGATTAACTTGATCAGTTATCTGTATACATGTGTGTTTATGGATTTTTTTTCACATACAAAAGTGATTTGTGAAATCCAAAAGAGTGTATTCCCATTACCAGAACTGCTGATATGTGGCGGGTTTCACTGTATCTGGCTTTCCCCACATTGATTCTGTCTGAAATGATCAAAGTGGTATGTATATATCTTAATTATATAAAACAAAATTTCACTTTACTATAGGAAGGAAACAGCCACGTTCAATTCAGCTTCAGAGATTTCATAAAGATGTCGCTGTGCAAACCAAAGAAGAGGTAAACCCTTATCCATAACTTTATCCTTTAAAAAATTGTATTGAAGGTGCTACAGAATGGTATGTTGCCCATTACACATTACTTTATTTATTTCACAAGTTCACAAGTTACAAGAGTAGAATTAGGCCATTCGGCCCATCGAGTCTACTCCGCCATTCAATCATGGCTGATCTCTGCCTCCTAATCCCAATTTCCTGCTTTCTCCCCATAATCCTTGACACCCATTCTAATCAAGAATTTGTCTATCTCTGCCTTAAAAATATCCACTGACACCCTCCACAGCTCTTTGTGGCAATGAGTTCCACAGATTATTTACACTCTGACTAAAGAAGTTCCTCCTTTCTAAAATAGTGCCCTTTAATTCTGAGGCTATGACCTCTGGTCCAACACTCTCCCACCAGTGGAAACATCTATTCCACATCCACTATATCTATGCCCTTCATTATTCTGTAAGTTTCAATGAGGACACCCTCAACCTTCTAAGCGCGATGGGCTAAATGGCCTAATTCTGCTCCTGCCTTATGGCTATGGTTGACTAAGCCCAAAAACTGTGTACAATGTCAATGAGTATTTTTGTGGGATGAGTTATGGTGCGGATCAGGGTCATGCTTAACTTGCACACTTCGATAACACCTGCCAGAATCAAACTGATATTAGTTCAGATTAGTTTAGTATCAGTTAATATGCAACACTAATCCAATACCTGTGCTGCTAATTTGGAGTTTAATGTTCCAGATTATTATGCATGATTTATTTATTTATTTATTTATTTATTTATTTATTTGTTCCGAACAAGTAAAGACATAAATAGGAATAAATAACAACAACAAAATCGAAATAGTCAAACATTGGACATTCCAGGCAATATTTGCAAAGCAATGAAAAGCATAATGCAAGATTTAAATGTCCAACACCTTTTCTTTACAAGCTCGAAAAGGAGTGAGAAGAAGAATAACTTATTTAATCTCACCCCTTCTCCCTAAACCCTTCTTCCATATTTAATAATTAATTAATTAATAATAATAATACCCCAGACAATTTTTATAGATACATACAGCCATATATATACATACAACTGATATACACATACAAGTAATATGTATGAAGTAACCAAAATACATAAATAAATAATAAATAAAATAATAAATAAACATTAACCCCTGTTTGTCAACCATCCCCTTCATCCCTGTACCTTGTGAAAAAAAGTTTTTTGTATGTCATTTTGAACTGGTTCATGTTTGGACATTGCTTTAATTCCACATTCAAACTGTTCCACAATCCTACTCCACAGACCGAAATACAAAAAGTTTTTCTGGTCGTGCGGACTCTTTGTACCTTAAAATTAAATATTCTTCTTAAATTATAACCCCCCACTCGCACATTAAATAATTGTTGTATATTTCCAGGTAAGTTTTTATTTTTGGCCCTAAACATTATCTGTGCTGTTTTAAATGCAACCAAATCTTCCAATTTTAATAATTTTGACTGTAAGAATAATGGATTAGTGTGACCCAGATACCCGACCTTGTGAATAATACGTATTGCTATTTTTTGCAGAATAATTAATGAATGTAGCAAACTTTTATAGTTATTGCCCCAGACTTCTGCACAGTAATTTAAATAGGGTAAGATTAGTGAACAGTAGAGAATGCGGAGTGATTTGTGATCCAGAACCTGCTTAACTTTGTGTAATACTGAAATGCTTTTTGACAGTTTGGATTGTACATGTTTAATGTGTGATTTCCAGCTGATTCTATCATCCATTATAACCCCAAGAAATTTATTTTCATGAACTTGTTCTATTTCAACCCCATTTATCTTTATATTTGCTTTTGTATTTGTTCTGCAATTACCAAATAACATTATTTTGTTATTTTGTCCAGTAGTTGTTTTAAATTTTCCCCAGAACAAAAAATATTTGTGTCGTCTGCAAACAAGACCAGCCTCAAGGCGTTGGACACATTACAAATGTCGTTTATATACATGATGAATAGTTTTGGACCCAACACTGACCCCTGGGGGACACCACAAGCAATGTCCAAACATGTAGAACTGTGCCCAGCTTCACAAACTGTTGCCTGTTACTTAAATAGCTTTTTATCCAATCCAGTACTAGACCTCTAATGCCATGATTGAACATGTTTGGCAGAAATAAACACTCCTTTCTCGCTCCACCCCCTATCCCCACCATGTTGTCCAACCATCTCAAACCATCATGGAATAGGCTTCTGCCTGGACCAACAAAGGATTAAGGTCATGCTCAAAAATCTGCCTAAACTGCATCAACTCAACACCCATCCCTAATTTAAGAGGTGGGGTATGGCTGAGCAAATTTTGCGACCTTTGCTGAAGCACCCAGCAACTGCAGTTCGCAATAATGCTGATTAGCAAACAACAGAGCTCATATGGTGTCTGCATTGGAAATTTAGTCAATGGTTAACCCTACATCACAATAGCACTCCCATTTTCAGGACTTTTGAATTTCACATGCGCTTCCCAATCCCCACTCCCAAACTGTGTTCATTTATTACCTATGACATTGGAGCAGAATTAGGCCATTCAGTCTATTCTGCATTCCATCATGGCTGATCCATTTTTCCTTCTCAACCCCATTCTCCTGCCTTCTCCGTGTAACCTTTGATGCCCTTCCAAAACAAAAGCCAATCATTCTCCGAGAACTCAGAGAATCACCTCTGCAAGAACTTGTTCAATGTTTCAATACCTGATATCATTTTAATATCTGTTGATTAATTGTACTGATTTCTAAATGGTGAGTATCATGAATAATATTAGCAATTTCTCATTTATAGGATTTGGAACATGGAAATTATTGGAGCAAAAATATTGATGCCACCTATGCCACCATTGATCATACTAGGCGACTACCTAAACCACCAGTCAATCCAAGAAACACATCCATGCAGTTTACAGAAACTCCCTCGATGAGGCATCAACCATATACAAATTTCCATGTGACATATTGAATATGAGTGAACATAATTTGTGAAGTGCAAGAAACATCTAAAACATCCTGGGAAGTGGAACTCTTCAGTCATTTTACTGTTACATTTTTAATAATGACTAAATACAAAAGCATTCTGTATGAAACAATTCAAGTTGTGTTGAATAATTTCAGGAACAAATATTGACATGATCTAAAGGCTAAGTGAAACACTATATTAAAACAAAGAATATTAATCTAAATGCCATGACATCACAATATAGGGCGAAATAGTGGTGCAGTGGTAGAGTTGCTGCCTTACAGCGTCAGAGACCCAGGTTCAACCCCGACTATGGGTGCTGTCTGTATGGAGTTTGCACGTTTTCCCCGTGACTGGGTGGGTTTTCTCAGGATGCTCCGGTTTCCTGCCACACTCCAAAGATGTACACGTTTGCAGATTAATTGGCTTTGGTAAAATTGTAATAATTGTCCCTAGTGTGTAGGATAGTGTTAGTGTATGTGGGGTGATCGAGGGTCAGTGCAGACTCGGTGGGCCAAAGGGCTGGTTCCCAGCGCTGTATCTCTCAAGTCTAAAGTAAAGAAAATATAAGTGCTGTTCAGAGATTTAATTTGTTTACAAGATTTGCAACTTTAAAGGGACATCATAAAGGGAGGTGCTGGCCCCTCATGCCTGCCCAGAATTTAATGAAAGCTCAGCTGATTGTTACCTGAATGATACTTTTATTTTTTTATTTTTTTATTTTTATTTTTTATTTTTATTTATTAGAAGTACATTACATTACAACCAATTACACTAGTACTCATCACATATATCTTGTTACAATTAATGTACTCCATTTATTTTCTACACTAATAAAGGGAAAGGATGAGATTTAGAGAAAGAAGAAAGTGAAGGAAAAAAAGTGAAAGTGTAAAAAACGTGACAACAAAAAACAAAAACAAAAAACAAAGACCCTATAAGAAAGAAATTAAAAACAAAAAGAAAGAGTTAAGAAATAGACCCAAAAAAAGAAGAAAAAAGAGAAAGAGGGAAAAGAGAAAAACAAATACTTTTTTGTAAGCATCACGCAAATGGGACATACCAACTCTCCAGCTTTCATCCCCCCTTACCTGACCTCAGGTTTTTTTTTGTTGTTGTACTTTTGCACCCTATACTTGTAATAATTCTATAAATGCAGACCACGTCAGGTGGAAGTGATCTGGTTTATCTGCCAGGAGGAGTCTTATCTCTTCTAGGTGTAATGTTTCGAACATATTTGAAATCCACATGTTTATATTTGGTATTGGAGCGTTTTTCCAGAATTTTAGGATTAACTTTTTTCCAGTTATTAACCCATAGTCTATTCATTTCTTTTGGAACACATTTAGTTCTGGACTATCTTCCGTTGTTCCGAAGATAATCCATTCTGCTTTGGGTATCAGTTTAATTTTAAATAATTTTGTAAAGATTTCAAAAATTTCAATCCAAAATTTTTGAATTTTTGTACAGAAAACAAATGAGTGCGCTATAGTAGCTTCTTGAGATTGACATTTATCACAAATTGATGATACATTTGGGAAAATGTTATTGATTTTAGTTTTAGAATAATATAATCTATGTAAAATTTTAAATTGTATTAAAGTGTGTCTTACATTAATCAAACATTTATGCACATTTAATAAATGTTCATTCCACCTTTCCTTTGAGATTTTAATAGCTAATTCTTGTTCCCAGTCTCTTCTAATACCTTCCATAGATGGTATTTCTACATTTAAGATAATATTATACAAATATGATATTAAGTTTGCTGATTCAGCTTTTATCTGTATTGCTTCATCCAATACATCTGTTGGGCTATTATGATGATCTTTTGTATATTTTTTCAAATAGTCACATATTGGAAAATATTTAAAATATTGATTATTTCCGAGTTTATATTTTATTTGTAATTGTTGGAATGATAGTAATTTTCCAGTTTTGTACAAGTCACCGAATGTTTTAATTCCTAGTCTATCTCATTGTATGAAAGAATTGTCTGTAATAGAGGGATTAAATGAAGGGTTATTAATTATGGGAGATAAAAGCGATAAATTTCTTAATTTTAAATTTTGTTTTATTTGTTTCCAAGTTCTGATTGTGCTATGTATAATTGTTTTTTTGTTATAATTTATGTTATTCAGTTTCATTGGTGAGAGAAGGATCGCTCCAATGTTTCCAGAGGAGCAGTCCTCTCTCTCCATTACATTCCAGTCCACTTGCTGGGCAGAGTTGTCCATCAGTTGAATCATATTTTTAATATTTACTGACCAATAGTAATACATGAAGTTAGGGAGTGCGAAGCCCCCTAATACTTTAGCTTTGTTCAAGTGTGTTCTTTGTATTCTACGTGATTTATAGTCCCATATAAAATTAGTAATGTCTGAATCCAGTTTTTTTTTAAACTTCTTTGGTAGGTATATAGGAATCGATTGAAATAGGTATAAAATTTGTGGTAAGAAGATCATTTTTATTGCATTTATTCGGCCTATTAAAGACATCGGGAGCGTTTTCCAAAATTTAATTAGCGTATTTAATTTATTAAGTAAAGGATCAAAATTTGCTTTAAACATGCATTGATATGTTCTAGTGATTTCGATTCCCAAGTATTTAATTTTTTCTGTAGCTATTTTAAAAGGGAATTTTAAAAGATGTGTTGAGTCTTTCGGTTTTATTGACATTATTTCACTTTTATTCCAATTTATTCTATATCCAGAAAAGGATCCAAAATCCTCAATTAAGTTTAATATATTTGGTATAGTAATTTGAGGTTTTGTAATGTACAATAATATATCATCCGCGTATAAAGATATTTTATTATTTGAATATTTAGTATTATACCCATGGATATCTGGATGTGTTCTAATTTTTTCTGCTAACGGTTCAATTATGGGAGCAAACAACTGTGGTGATAATGAGCATCCTTGTCTATTTCCCCTTGATAGTTGAAATTTCGAGGATAATATGTTATTAGTTAATATTCTAGCTGTAGGTTTATTATATAATAGTTTAATCCATAAAATAAAATTCTCTCCCAGTTGGAATTTTTGTAATACTTTATCCATATAATTCCATTCTACTTGGTCAAATGCTTTTTCAGCGTCCAACAAAATGATTGATAATTCTTGTTCTTCAGATTTATGTGAGTGTATTATATTGAGTAGACGTCTCATATTATTAGATGAAAATCTTTTAGGGATAAACCCCGTCTGATCTGGGTTTATTAGTTTACTAATATATTTACTTAATCTTCTAGCTAGTGTTTTCGCTAATATTTTTTGATCTGTGTTTAACAATGCTATAGCTCTATATGAACCCGGTTCTTCTATATCTTTGTCTTTTTTAAGTATTAGTGTGATCGTTGATTCAGCTAGTGTATCAGGTAATATTTGTTTTTTTAAAGCATATTGGTACATTTTTTGTAGTCGTGGTATAATTTTGTCGTAGAAGCTTTTATAAAATTCATTAGTAAATCCATCAGGACCTGGTGTTTTTCCATTCTTTAATGAGTTTATTGTATCTTCTAATTCCTTAATTGAGATTTGTGCTCCCAATTCCTCTTGTACCTTCAACTCTAACTTTGGAAGATTACAATTATCCAAAAACTCTGTAATTTTATTGGAGTCAGTTGTCGTTTTAGATGTATACAAATTCTCATAAAATTGCGCAAATCTTTTATTAATATCCTTCGGTATGGTTAATAATTCCCCTCTATCTGATTTAATCTTTGGGATCGTATGTTCTTTTTCTCGTTTTTTTAGCTGGCGGTTTATCCCCAAATTCAAAGTGCTCTTGTTTCGTAATTTGAAAAAGTCTTATACGTTTGGCTGATAATAGTTTATTTAATTTAAATTTCAAAATTATTATTTTATTATGTTTATCTATTGATGGATCTTTAGCATTATCTATATCCATTTGTCTAATTTGTTCTTCTAACTGTCTTTGTTAATTCTTATTCTTTTTATTTTGAAAAGCTTGATATGAAATTATAATACCTCTAATGTATGCTTTAAAAGATTCCCATAATACAGTAGGCGATATATCTCTAGTGTCATTTATTTCAAAAAAGGCGTCCATTTGTTCTTTTAAATATATACTCGCTTGTGGATCTTTTAGGATGTGAGAATTAAATCTCCAAAACAGTTTATTTTTAGACATTCCTTCCAGTTTAAAAAAGAAAGTTAGTGGTGAATGGTCTGAAATCGAATTTGTATGGTATGTTGGGTTGAAAGTATGAGGGATTAATTATGTGTCCACCAGGAAATAATCTATACATGAGTATGTTTTGTGTACCATTGAATAAAACGAGTATTCCCTGCCAGTTGGATTAGCAATTCTCCAAACATCTGCTATATTAGTATTGTTTATATAAGTATTTAAAAGTTCACCGGTTTTAGATTTCGTATTCCCTCTCTGTTTTTGGCTTGATTTATCTAAATACGGATCTAAAACACAGTTAAAGTCTCCTCCTATTATAACATTTTGATAATTAAACTCTGCGATTATGTTCAGAATTTTATTGAAAAAATGAGGGTTGTCAAAGTTAGGCGCATATATATTTACCAAGGTAATTGGAGTATCATGAATTTCTCCATTAACTATTAAGTATCTCCCTTCAATGTCTGTTATGGTATTCTTTGCTTTGAATGGTATACCTTTTCTAATAATGATTGACGTACCTCTAGATTTCGAAGTAAATGAAGAATGGTATGTTTGACCTATCCATTTCGCCCTCAACCTAGCTTGATCATGAGATTTTAGATGAGTTTCTTGTAAGAAGATAATGTCAGAATTGTACAGTTTCAGCTGAGCTAGTATCTTACCCCTTTTAATAGGTTCGTTAATACCTCTTATATTCCAACTACAGAATGAGACTCCTCCTAGGTTCTTTTGTTTAGCATCTTGCATTTTGAATAATTATAGTACCTTTAAATCTTGTGGTGCGTCCATATCCCAGGTCTTTGGGTATTGGGGGAACCTTTGAATTTCTAAGTTTTCTTGGCATATCCCTTTTACGCTTATCACTAAACACAAAACACAAACATGTGAATTTATCTGATAATAAAAAAAAAATTGAAAAAGTGAAAATACAGTGTCTAAAATAGTCAACACTGTAACAAGTGGCCCACCTGTAGGTGGGAGAAAAACTTGTTTCGACTTCCATCGACCCAGGAAAGGCGATGCCTTTCCTGGGTCGCCGCGCTGGGACTCCAGTGTGCTGGGGCCGCCGATGGGAGCATCGTGGAGCCGCGGTTCTGTGGAGCGGCCGGCTGCGGCGCTGGGCGTTGCATCCCGGAGCCTGGGCAAGAATATTGATCGCCGTGGCGGACTGTGGAGCCTCAGTGGGCCCGACTCTGGGTGGACAAGAGGATGGGGACTGGACTTTGTGCCTTCCCCCACAGTGGGAACCATTGTGGGGGGATGTTTTTGTGTTGAACTTCTTTTTGAACACTATGTTGTATTTTTATTAGTGTGCTGCAAGGACATCTGAATTTCCCCTGAATAAGGGGATTAATAAAGTCTTATCTTATCATTGTTGGTGTTAAACAAATAACTCTGCTCTCTTGGTTAATCATAACATATTAGAACGGGGCCTCACATTCAGATATATAATACAATTTTACCCTATATATTTCATTATAACATATCATATATATATCGCAATTTTAGCTACTAATTATTAAACAAATGATTTTAGCTTCAATAATAGTCAACTGTTGGTTGAAGGGGTTAACGAGACGCGCCCCTGGACCTAAGCCAGGTGCTCGTTTCTCATCCCCTCCTCCCAGTTATAGATAAGGTTTGAATTTAGTAAAAATTCATATTAGTTTTGTTAGTTCGTTATTTTTTATTTTTATTAGCGTCCGTAACTATTCTAATCTAACATAGATAACTTGTTAAATTGTTAGGTTGTTAATAGGATCAATTCTTACAATTGGATTTAATGTTGTAGTCTATTAAACAATTAATGCTTCTGGTATATTACATTCTCTTCAGTTCAGCTGTTTACTCGTTTGGAACAGAGAGTGTCCTTGATTCGAAATTCCATAGATAACAGTCTAGCCATCCTAAACAAAACACTGCTTGGAATGGTTCTAATCTGCCAAACCTCCATTAACCGTGGAATTCTAGTTTCCGGTGGCGCCATGTTAGATTAACAAACGTGCACCTAGCTCCGCTATCGAAAAATTTCGCGATTTTTCGTGTAAAAACGGGTCCATAAGTCGGGATTGGATTAAAAACCTTACCGGAGCTTCTGGTCGCCGGGCTGATGACGTCATCAGTAAGCGCGATGTTTCAAACGGTGGCTTAAAGACTTTTAAATGAGTAAACTGTCTCCAGCCAAGAGCCCTCAGAGAACAGTGAAAAAGCTGCTGAAAAAACAGAAGAAGCCTGAAGGAGAAGTTACCTCTGAAGTTTCTGAAGTGGCTGCAAAAATGGATACAAGATCTAAGACAGAGCCGGGTAAGGACAAAGAATTTGATGATTTGAAGAAATCAGTGAAAGATATGAAAGATCAAATTTTGGATGAAAATAAAACTCTGATGGGAAAAATGATGGAAAAAATCGAAAAGATGTTGAGGGATTCGAATGCTGGTAATCAGAAGGCTATTAATGCTGGTAATCAGAAGGTGATTGATTCACTTGACACTATAAATAAATGAATTGATGATGTGAAAGATGGACTATCGGGGAGAATGGACAAGATGGATAAAATTACTATGGACAGGTTCACGGCTGTGCTTGAAACAGTAGCTGCAAGTATGCTCACAATTACGGAATTGGAGAAAAATATGGCTCGAGTGGTTGAAGACATGGTGAAAATGAGGCAAGAACATGATCAAAGGAAGCAAGAATATGAGCAAACTTCAGTACAGATGATGACTCAACTGGGGAAAGTCTCAGACAAATGCCTGGACCTGGAAGCTCGCTCTAGACGCCAGAATTTGAGAATTCTTGTAGTCTCAGAGGGAGCCGAGGGAAAGGACGTTCGTGAGTTTGCCATGGACTTACTTAAACATCTGCTTAATCTTTCCAAAGAACCGAAATTTGAAGTGGCTCATCGTGTTCCAAGATTTAAACCGAGATCTCAAGCTGGAAAAGCCCACCCAACGACATATTATTGTGAAATATCGGGACATTTTAGAACTGGAAGATGTGATGAGCAAAATCAAATACGGAGTGCAGCTACAGATGGACAATGACATTATCAAAATATCCAGGGACTATCCGTATGAAATTGTGCAAAAGAGAAATCAATTCGGGAAGGCTAAAGAGCTCTTAAGAGGGAAACAAGGTGTCAGATAAGGTGTTTTTTACCAGCCAAAATGCGTATTTCTTTTAATGGTTCTGAAAGGTCATTTGTAAAACCTGAGGATGCGTACAAATATGCCCAGAGCATCGTTGAAAAATAGAAATTAATAGTATGAATTCATTTTTTTTTTTTTAAACCTGAATGACACTTCACTGAACTAACTTCATAATATTTGAATCCTTTATTTAACAACCTCTGTCTTGATACAGTCAGCAATTGAAACTACACTCCCTGTATGGATAGAAACTCCCAAAGATAACTATTCTACAGGTAAAAGAAAATGTTTTCTCATCTAAATCCTAAATAGGGTTTCTCAAACCTAACTAGCTTCCGGAAGTGGCGGCGCTGTCGTACAGCAGCGGCTCGCCTGCAGTCCGTCTGTTTTTACTTTTTTTGTTGTTTTCTTTTATCCTGTTTCAGCTAAATTTTAGTTTATTGGGTTGTGTATGTGTGGGGTGGGGGGGGGTGGGGGGGTGAAACATGACTTTTGTCTCTTCCTTCGGGGGAATGCGACTTTTTCTTGTCGTGTCCCCCTTCTCTGCCTCCGTCTGCGCTGAGGCCAAAATGGCGGAGCTGCCGGCCTCCAACTCCAACTGCGAGCTGCCGGCCTCCAACTCCAACTGTGAGCGACCGACCGACCTCGAGGCTCCGGAGGCAGTGCCAGGACTTACCAGCACGAGGCTGGCCAACTTCGGGGCTTCCGTGGCGTTCCGGCGGTGGCGTTCCGGCGGTGGCGACCGAGGACACTGGTGGCGACCTGAATCCGGAGGCTCGGCCGCGGGCCCGGAGGACGACATCTTCGGGAGCGCGAGGCTGGCCGGCTTCGGGGCTGCGGTGGCGTTCCGGCGGTGGCGACCGAGGACACTGGTGGCGACCTGAATCCGGAGGCTCGGCCGCGGGCCCAGTGGACGACATCGTCGGGAGCGCGCAGGTCACAGGTTGGTGACCTGTTTTTCTGGGGCTCCCGCAACTACAGCTGCGTCCGCTGGACTGGAGGGCGGCAGCTTCGGCAGCTTCGACCACCCCGGGCCGCGGAGTTTGAGCCGGCCCGTCGCGGAGCACGGATTCGGCCGCTGGACTGGCTTACCGTCGCCCGGCGGGGCCACAGCATCAGAAGCCTGGATCGCCTCAGCGCAGAGGGAGAAGAAAGCGGGAAGAGACAGAGACTTTAAGACTTTTGCCTCCATCACAGTGAGGAGGTACCTGGTGAACTCACTGTGGTGGATGTTAATTTGTGTTTATTGTGTGTTTTGTCATTTATTATTATATGTATGACTGCAGGCAACGAAATTTCGTTCAGACCGAAAGGTCTGAATGACAAATAAAGGAATCTCTAATCTCAAATCTCTAGCTGATCCCATATTTAAGAGCGACTTCTGGTTCTTGACAACCCAGTCAGGGAAAATATCATCCCTGCAACCACCTTATCAAACCCTGTAAGAATTCCACTAACTTCCATCCGGCACTCAAATACACCTGGACCATTTCCGACATCTCCCTACCGTTTCTAGACCTCACTATCTCCATCGCAGGTGACAGACTACTGACCGACCTACTATAAACCCACTGACTCCCATGGCTATCTGGACTACACATCTTCCCACCCTGCTTCCTGTAAGGACTCCATCCCCTACTCACAATTCCTCCGTCTACGCCGCATCTGCACCCAGGATGAGGTGTTCCAAACCAGGGCATTGGAGATGTCCTCATTCTTTAGGGAACGGGAGTTCCCCTCTTCTACTATAGATGAGGCTCTCACCAGGGTCACTTCTATACCCCGTAACTCTGCTCTCACTCCCCATCCCCCCACTCGTAACAAGGGCAGAGTCCCCCTTGTCCTCATATTCCACCCTACCAGCCGTCACATACAATAATCCTCCGACATTTTCGCCACCTCCAACGGGATCCCACCACTGGCCACATCTTCCCATCTCCTCCCCTTTCGGCTTTCCGCAGAGACCGCTCCCTCCGTAACTCCCTGGTCAATTCGTCCCTTCCAACCCAAACCACCCTCTACTTGTCGCTTTACCTCCCCCCTTGACTCCATCCAAGGACCCAAGCAGTCTTTCCAGGTGCGGCAGAGGTTCACCTGCACCTCATCCAACCTCATCTATTGCATCCGTTGCTCTAGGTGTCAGCTGCTCTACATCGGTGAGACCAAGCGTAGGCTTGGCGATCGCTTCGCCCAACACCTCCGCTCGTTTCGCAATAACCAACCTGATCTCCCGGTGGCTCAGCACTTCAATTCCCCCTCCCATTCCGAATCCGACCTTTCTGTTCTGGGCCTGCTCCATGGCCAGAGTGAGGCCCACCATAAATTGGAGGAGACGCACCTCATATTTCCCTTGGGTAGTTTACACCCCAGCGGTATGAACATTGACTTCTCCAATTTCAGGTAGTCCCTGCTTTCTCCTCCCCCCCCTTCCCAGCTCTCCCACAGCCCAGTCTCTGCCTCTTCCTTTCTTCTTCCCGCCCCCCCCCATCCCCACATCAGTCTGAAGGGTCTTGACCCGAAACATCACCTATTTCCTTCGCTCCATAGATGTTGTCTCACCCGCTGAGTTTCTCCAGTTGTCTACCTTGTTTCAATATCACTTCCCATTTTTCTAGTTTAGATTGTCTCCTCATAGGAAAATTACCCATACCAGAATACATTGGTGTCATCTAGTGAGCCTTCATTGCACTTCTTTTATCAGAAGTATATCCTTCCTTTGGAAGGGAAATCATGCCCACATTATATACTGTTGGTGCAGTCTGTCAGGGCACTATATAATATCATACCTTTACTTATGCTCTTGTTTCTGTACAAAATCACTCTGGCTTCACAACATTCCACTGTCCTCCAGCTGCCAACCCATCAATCTTCACCAAGTCTATTCCTATATTCTGATTGTTTTTTAGCATAATTTACATATATTTACTATAAAAACTATTATGGATTCCATTTAAACTGCGGATAAGCTTTTAACAAATTGAGATTTCGTGCAATTCATCAGCATCTAACTCTGCCAATGAGCTACATAATGTTCTACCAGTGCAGTTATTTTCACTTCAGCATTTCCCTGCATGTTCCAATTTACTGATGAAGTCAAAATAGATCAGGTGAAGATCCAGATTCCAGCCATTCAACTAAACTTTACCTCACCGGTGTAGTGTTTTCAGTTTTATTAAGCTAAATAAATCTGAGTATCCTCTATTCAGAAACAATTCTCAATAAGGTTTATGCTTGAAATTTGACTGTTGAAAATGTTTAGGTCAATAAGGAGACCATGAAGTCAACCATACATTGACCTTATTTTTTGCCATGTATTGCACTTTGTAGAGCAACACATTGAAGCAACAATTATTATTTTTTGGGTGGAAGGACAAGCAAGAGCAGGAAAAGAGATGAAATGTTATTGTTGATTTCCAAGGACAGCATAATTGGAAAGGCATGGATAGACAAGAAAATTGACAATTCTAATCCTTGAAATTAAGTTTTCAGGTTGAAGCAGAGAAAGCAATTAAGATTCCTGAGCCTGTCCAATCAACAATAATGGTGTCTAAAACAACCATTTAGACCTTTGTGGACAAATGCAAAGCTACCTTTTACCAACAAAAATGACCCAGTTAACCATATAACCATTACAGCACGGAAACAGGCCATCTCGGCCCTTCAAGTCCGTGCCGAACTTATTAAAAATTATTTTTTATACTTCCCCCTAGTCCCATCTACCTGCACTCAGACCATAACCCTCCATTCCTTTCCCGTCCATATACCCATCCAATCTATTTTTAAAGGATAAAATCGAACCTGCCTCCACCACTTCCACTGGAAGCTCATTCCACACAGCTACCACTCTCTGAGTAAAGAGGTTCCCCCTAATGTTACCCCTAAACTTCTGTCCCTTCATTCTCAAGTCATATCCCATTGTTTGAATCTTCCCTACTCTCAATGGGAAAAGCTTATCCACGTCAACTCTGTCTAACCCGCTCATAATTTTAAAGACCTCTATCAAGTCCCCTCTTAACCTTCTGCGCACCAAAGAATAAAGACCTAACTTGTTCAAACTTTCTCTGTAACTTAGTTGCTGAAACCCAGGCAACATTCTAGTAAATCTCCTCTGTACTCTCTCTATTTTGTTGACATCCTTCCTATAATTAGGCAACCAAAATTGTACTCCAGAATTGGCCTCACCAATGCCTTGTACAATTTTAACATTACATCGCAACTTCTATATTCAATGCTCTGATTTATAAAGGCCAGCACACCAAAAGCTTTCTTTACCACCCTATCTACATGAGATTCCACCTTCAGGGAACTATGCAGTTATTCCTAGATCCCTCTGTTCAACTGCATTCCTCAATTCTCTACCATTTACGTCCTATTTTGATTTGTCCTGCCGAGGTGTAGTACCTCACATTTATCAGCATTAAACTCCATCTGCCATCTTTCAGCCCACTCTTCCAAATGGCCTAAATCTCTCTGTAGACTTTGAAAATCTACTTCATTATCCACACCACCTATCTTAGTATCATCTGCATACTTACTAATCCAATTTTCCACACCATCATCCAGATCATTGATGTACATGACAAACAAGTGGACCCAACACAGACCCCTGAGGCACCCCACTAGTCACCGGCCTCCAACCTGACAAACAGCCATCCACCATTACTCTCTGGCATCTCCCATTCAGCCACTGTTGAATCCATCTTGCTACTCCACCATTAATACCCAACAATTGAATCTTCTTAACCAACCTTCCATGAGGAACCTTGTCAAAGGCCTTACTGAAGTCCATATAGACAACATCCACTGCTTTACCCTCATCAATTTCCCTAGTAACCTCTTCGAAAAATTCAAGATTAGTCAAACATGACCTTCCAGGCACAAATCCATGTTGACTGTTCCTAATCAGACCCTGCTTATCCAGATGCTTATATATATTATCTCTAAGTATCCTTTCCATTAATTTGCCCACCACTGACGTCAAACTAACAGGTCTATAATTGCTAGGTTTACTCTTAGAACCCTTTTTAAACAACGGAACATGCGCAGCACGCCAATCCTCCGGCACTATTCCCGTTTCTAATGACATTTGAAATATTTCTGTCATAGCCCCTGCTATTTCTACACTAACTTCCCTCAATGTCCTAGGGAATATCCTGTCAGGACGTGGAGACTTATCCGTTTTCATATTTTTCAAAAGTGTCCGCACCTCCTCTTCTTTGAATCTCATAGTTTCCATTGCTACTCTGCTTGTTTCCCTTACCTCACATAATTCCATATCCTTCTCCTTGGTGAATACCGAAGAAAAGAAATTGTTCAATATCTCCCCCATCTCTTTTGGCTCTGCAGATAGCTGTCCACTCTGACTCTCTAATGGACCAATTTTATTCCGTTATCCTTTTGCTATTAATATAGCTGTAGAAACCCTTTGGATTTACTTTCACCTTA
This sequence comes from Malacoraja senta, assembly GCA_038087875.1. Lineage (NCBI taxonomy): Eukaryota > Metazoa > Chordata > Chondrichthyes > Rajiformes > Rajidae > Malacoraja > Malacoraja senta. The sequence continues at coordinate 340,926,497 of CM075977.1, read as the reverse complement.
CTTGCCAAAGCAACCTCATATCTTCTTTTAGCTTTTCTAATTTCTTTCTTAATATTCTTTTTACATTCTTTATACCCCTCAAGCACCTCATTTACTCCATGCTGCCTATAATTATTGTAGATCTCTCTCTTTTTCCGAACCGTCCAATTTCCCTTGAAAACCATGGCTCTTTACAATTTTTGATTGGAGAAAGGCTAACTTTGAGGAGATACGAAAGGATTTAAAAGGAGTGAATAAAAGAAGGGACATAAAGATTCTGTATCCTTAAATTTTCACCTTTAAATGTCCTCCATTTCTCTTCTACATCCTTCCCATAAAACAACATGTCCCAATTCACTCCTTTTAAATCCTTTTGCATCTCCTCAAAGTTAGCCTTTCTCCAATCAAAAATCTCAACCCTAGGTCCAGTTCTGACCCTCTCCATAATTATATTGAAACTAATGGTATTGTGATCACTGGACCCGAAGTGCTCCCCAACGCTTACCTCCGCCACCTGCCCTGTCTCATTTCCTAACAGGAGGTCCAAACTGGAGGTCCAGTTAAGTTCAAAGTTGCACCTCTTTCATCCAGGGAAAAGACAAAATGACACCTTTAATTTTTGATTCTATTTGAGACTCCTAAAGAATCAGGTGTATTTCTTTTTTTTCTTGACAGATTTTCATCATTTATAAAGTGAATGTTAATAAGAAATTTGCCAGACAAGAATTAAAATAGGTTTGGTACCTTCAATGGGAATTTCCTAACCAACTCATTAACATTACCTTTATTCCTTTAAATGAGAAAGTTCTCCAATCCTACACAAAGGTAATTGCCATTATCATTTAAAATTAAAAATAAAGTTAAAATTAGATTAAAATGATACTTTTAGATTGTTGTAAATTGTAGATTAAACACTGACATGTTTGTTTTTCATTGGCCTGATCCAATGAGTTTTGTGAATGTTCATTTTATCTGTAAACATTTGATTTTTCATCACGCACCACAGGATACATTTCTTATTTGGAAATATTTTAAAAGCACAAAATATAATTGTAGTAAACAATTTTTAATTTTAAGAAAATGTAGAAAATTATAAAATACTATTTTTTGGACAGAAGCAAATTTTAATTTTAAATTTAATTTTAAAGCCCGACTTCAATTTTTCATTGAGGAAACTATCAAGCTTGGAGTAACCATGAAATCCTAGCTCCAGATAAGCCAGCTCATCGTCTGTAGCATGATGGTCAGAACATGCAGCCAAGAACTTGAAACTATTATGAAAGTTTCATGGAAGCATTATGACAGTTTATGATTTCAAAATTTGATCTTCATTACAATCTTCACCTAAGTTACAGCCAATGTTTATTGAGATTATCTTTGTCATCAAATGATTGCAGGTATATCTACATGATAAAGCACCATATGAGCACATATGTTTTATTATAAACCAGCTGAACATGCTCAGTCGTGTATGAGTACAAAATAGTTTGGTTACTCACTCCAAGAATATAACGCATGGAACATCAAGGAATGTACAATGTACAAAATTATACTGTGAATGGCTGCATCCCTCAGTTGCTTACTTTCAGCAAACAATTTTATTAAATAGGATTTGGTAAAAATAAAATACATTCATAGAATGAAAAACCTTTGTACTTAAAATTGCAAGACACAACAGGTAAAAGCACAACATGTTTGCATTTATCATATACAACACAAAAGTACAGTAAAAAGACAGTATTAACCTATCAATACTGACTTCATTTCCCTTAGATTACTACAACAAATATAATTTATAATATAAAATGTACACAACTAATTTTGATGAGTTAAAGTGGCAACTTCGAACATTCTGAGTTATCGCCTCGTTCGTTTTGGTGGCACTTCTGTTTTTTGCTTTCTTTTGCGTTCTGGACTTGCTTCTCTTTTACGTCCTTGTTTAATCACAGGGGATGGTTGATTTCGTGATCTGTTGAATGACAAAATTTTATGACATACTGTAGACGCTACAGATTTAAGATCTGTATTTTTCATTTTTTAATTTATTCCCAATAAGAGCTCTTCTAACTTCAGTTCAACATTTCCTCAATGGCTGTGCATCCAAATATTTTACAGGATACATTTTTGATTTTGCCTATTTGAAGCACCTCTCATTATTAAAAAGTAGGAACAAGGAACTGAAGATGCTGGTTCACACAAAAGGATACAAAGTGCTGGAGTAACTTAGCAGAACATGGATTGGTGATGTTTCAGGTCAGGACCTTTCTTCAGACTGACTGTGTTAGGGGTTGGGGGGGGGGGGGGGGAAGAAAGCCGGACAAGACCAGAGGCAGGATAAATCAGACAGGTAATAGGTGAACACAGGTGAGAGGGATTTATGATTGATAGAAGGTTGGAACAATGGCTGGAGATTACAACAGAAGGTGTGAGAAGAACAGATTGAAAAGTTGCAAATTGTGAAACCAGGGGAAGGAATGTCAGGGGAGGGGGAAGGAGATAAATAGGTGCAAGTCCAGGTGTTAAAATTCCTGCTTCTAATCTACAATGAAAACATTTCAGGACCTCTCTCCGGCTTTACATTGGAGATGCAGGCCATGTCCTGCAGGTACAATCTTTATTATTTCTTCACCTACCATAACTCAACGACTTAAGCCCCTGTCTCACGGTGCGAGTCCACCCACGAGTGACCCCGAGTGAAAGAAAAAATCAGACTCGTGGTTGTATACGAGATTCCAAGTTTATGTTCAAGAGTTTAACTGAGTTCCCACGGGTATGTCTAAGTTTGCCGTTTACTTCTCATTTCTGCGATGTTCAAAATTCATCTCCCGAGTTACCAAGTTCCTCTCCCGAGTTACTCTTGAGCCAACAACGTCTACCGATGTGTGGAAAAATCATCACATGGTAAAAGTGATGTCATGCAGTTTCTTTTTCACTATAAAAAGACCCAGCCTGAAGAACGATCTTGACCCGAAACATCACCTATTTCTTTTCTCCAGAGATGCTGCCTGACCAGCTGAGTTAGTCCATCATTTTGTGTCTATCTTTGGTTTAAACTAGTATCTGCAATTCCTTCCTTCAAACTTTTAGAGCAGTTTGTTTTCAGAAACAATCCTTCCAAAATTGCATTCAAAAGTCCATTTGAACTGCATTTGTTCAAGGTCTGGCATCAATCATAGGCTGTTTTTTTGGTCGGGAGTAACTGCAAATGCTGGTTTACACCGAAGATAGACACAAAATGCTGGAGTGACTCAGCGGGACATGCAGCATTTCTGGAGAGAAGGAATGGGTGACGTTTCTGGTCAAGTCCATTCTTCAGACTGAAAAAACGTTTCGACCCTTCTCTCCAGCGATGCTGCCAGCTTGGCTGAGTTACTCCAGCTTTTTGTGTCTAGTAAGATTGTTTTATTCCCTTAATTCATCTCTCATCAAAAAGTTGGTAAACTTCTAACAAAAAGATTAGGTAAATTGAACATAAACGTTATTTCTTCCCCCGACAGCAAGGTCCATAGACCAGTGGGATAGCAGTGTGTGTCTCTCTATTAAGCAGCGGCTTAAAACATTGCTGATTGGGCAGATCTGCCCAGAAACCACCCCTTTCACACTCACCCCAGCCCTGGGTAACAATGTTTTCAGAGCCCTACAGTCACCCCAGCCCGCCCGCGAACCTCTGAATGAAAGACAAAGCTCAGATGTTCCCTTCAGCAGTGGCGTCCCAGTTTCCCAGCGCCTGGCCCAAATTTTAATTTAAACTCAGGTAAACTGAGTTTGTATTAAAAACCCGAATACAATTGGCCCTTAATTGTAAATATGAGAATATTTTCCTATATTGTATGGTAGACTATCATCCGGTGTAGATACCATAATTGGTACCATAATTACAACTGGATACATCATTGCATTACATCATGAACTCTCCAAAAGCTATCGGCCGGCGCATGATATTTCATGAATATCCCGTAAATCAACGGCAGAGAGCTGACTTTCTGGCTTATCATTCTTTCAACATGGAAGGAGGCCATTTGGCCCATCAAGGCGATGCCAGCTCTGACAGCAATCCCATCAATCACATTCCCCATTCATTTCCCTGTAATTTATTCTCTCTCACATGCTCGTCAACTGTCCCAGATTCCATTACTCACCAACACACTCGGGTTAATTTACAGCGGCAGATTAACCTACGTTCTTTGGGGATGTGGGAGGAAACCAGAGCGGCCGGGGGAATCCCGCTTGGTCACAGGGAAAAGGTGTAACCCTGACACGGACACCACCGAAGGTCAGGATCGAACCTTTTGATCGCTGGAGCTGTGAGAGAACCATGTGCAACTTTCTTCGCCACCGTTCCCAGGCAAATCAACTGCAGGATCCATACCGCATCCACGCTGCTGAAGCCAGAAAAACAATGAGGCAATTTTCCAGCCACCTTCAGTAAGGCTCTAAGGCTGCTGTCAGCCACAGAGGGGAAAGTGTGCAGCTCACCCATGTACCCTTCCCCTTCTCCCCCCCACCCCTTCTTTCCCTCGCATTATTTATTGATGGCTACTTTTGGAACAAATCACTTTGAAAATTATTGTTTACCAATCCTTCTTGTATTTCACTGCCGAAGCACTGTTTGGTCAATGGGTCTTGTACCTGTGGCAGTTCAATTATTTGTTTCATTACGCAATCTTCACAATTTGCCTGGATGTTAGAATATGTCACTATGTAAAGCATGTCAAGGTTTAATAGTAATTTACTGGTTACTTGAGGAAACCAAGTGGAGTGGACCCCGGCAGTAATTTCAGGTGCTGCGTGCAATGGGCTTGCGAACACAAGACAGACCAACCAGCCGGCTTCACGGGGCCTCCCTGGAACTGTGGTGGGCTAGGACTGCAGGCTGGGTGATGTGTGAACCAACGGATATCCTACACACCTTGAAAAGCTAGGAGGCACCTTGTCGCTTGAAAGGAAATGATTCACCATCAGGGCATCAAGTGTACTTCACAAGTGGCTACAGTCTGGGCTCCTTAACTACAACTGAAAGCCTCCTTAACGCGGACAGACTGGGTGGAAAGTGATGCCTGAGAAAATCCCCTGTATAAACGCATAAAATTTGTCGGATATAAATCCTGAGACGGGACACCTGTCCCATATATCTGCTTATCCATAAAAAGTGCATTAATCTAACAAGGATTCATGGCACCGTTTCAATGTGAAAAGTTAAAGTTCTGAAGGGAACTAATGAACTCTCGCAATGCGGCTTTCCCCACACTGCATGGTTCATTCTTTTTGCCAGTTTCTCAGATCCCCGGTGAGTGTTTTTTGCTCCTTCACTGAAAATTTTCCATTAAGATCTGACTAATCTTCAACATTTCACTTCTGGCACTCAGGCCAAACCCATGAGTTACTCACGAATCACTACGGTAAACTCACGGGCTACTACGTTGTTACAACGAGTTTAAATGTTTCAAATTTTAACTTCAAGAGTAAATTTGACTCGTGGAAATCTTTCATCATGTTGAAAGTTTTTCAAGAGTTAACAAGTTTCCCGGGTACGTGCCGTTAGCGCTACGAGTCGCTAAGTTGCGTCCACGAGTTCCGACGTTCCCGCTACGTTAATTGTACGTGATTACCACGAGTTTAATTTGTTTTAAACTCGGGGTCACTCGTGGGTCGACTCGAACCGTGAGACAGGGGTTTAATGTTATATCTAGCAGAATGACTGTGCAATGTTACTGCAATTTCCAATCCAAAGTTATTGATGCCCAGTGACAGTCAAAATAAAATATACATTTACACTGTAATTAGAGTAGACTGCACATTACCAGAAAGCCTTGGGGATATGTAAAGAAATGAGGGTAAACCTTTGTTAATAGTGTAATTTGGAAATGTTTTAACTTAAATTTCATACTCAATTTATTTTGACATGCAAAATAAACTGTAATTCCACCACTGTCACCATGTTATGTTTTGTGTTGCTTTGAGGGCTTTCTTCAAGATAAAGAACGGAGACAGCATTATGTGTCGTAGTTTTCTTTTACTAGTACAGGGTTCTACAGGCTTCTACAGGCTTCTCATTCTGCAACTGCTCGCGCTAACTAGATCACATGACTTTACTACGTCATGCACTTAATTTGCATGTTACAACCCAGTTTCAACTGTAACAATATATCAACAACACTTATGAACTGTATACAAAAAAGAATATCCCTGTACCTCAGTACATTTGACAATAAAGTATCATTGAACGATTGAGTTTGGACCTTAGAGGATTTATAGGATGATCTTACCTTGTCACTGATACTGTTGCTGAAGATTTTCCTGCCTTTGAATCTGGTGTTAGTTTCTCTTTTGCCAAAGTCGATGAACGCCGTTCTCGTTCAGGTACTGACAAATGCTCGAGATTGCTTACTTTCTTTGCTGCACGAGTGTTTGGTTTATTCTGGCTACTCACATCATTTGTCTGGTTTCTTAAAAAGGAAATCAGAGCTATGTATTAAGCATTCACAACAAATATTTACCCTATTAAGTTAAGACTGTATAGGTCCAGTGTGGAAGTGATCTGATTGATGACATTTTTCTTTATAAGGTGTTGTTAAAATAATTCACTTCTGCAATTCCGAGGAACTCTGAATTTATCTGATGATCATTTATGCACTATCCTGATGGTGAGCATACATACCGGTGCAAAAATAGTACTTTCTCAATGAATTGCAAACGATCTAAGACAAAATATAGGTACTACAGAATTAGAAGTTAGTTCTGCACATTTGAGGTTTTGTGTGCAAATTGAACTGCAGCTTTTAGCTATATGGAAGAGAAACAAACTTTACTCAAATGAGACCAGCATAAATAGATTAATTGATCAATTAATACTTTTTTTTTACTTGCTAATATGCAATATTAACATGCAATATCAGATGCAGAAAGAGTTGGCCTTCTCCCAAAGGGTGAATACATGTTTTCTGTAATAGAGCAAATGTAATTTTAATAAAAAGGTCACACTCCATTCATTGAATTACCTCCCATTGGTTTGATATAATGATAACAGGCTTTTTCAAGCTACATCCCAATACATACGCTCTTTAGATGAAAATAATTATTGCAATTACACAATTAACAATACAAGTACCAACTTTAACAGTTCAATAAATCATGGTAAATTACAAATATGTCAGTGGAGGGAGAAGATTTATTCAATCTGTCTAAACTGAAGGCAAATCTAATAACTAGATCAGAAAACTACCTTGCTTTTTCTTCAACCTTTGATGTAATTTTCCCTCGAGATTGTGTTGCTTTTTCCTCATCTTGTACTTGAACTAATACAGCTTCAACAGGTTCATCCGCTGCAGATTCTGCCTCTGATGCATAAAAAAACATCTAGGTAACTAAAGGTTTAAATTCCTCCAAGATGTTTGTAATGCAGAAAAGGCCTCATGGTTCCTCTCCATAACTCAAAAATGAAAAGCTGAGATTACAGTTTAATATACCTGATTGAAGTAGTCTCCTTTTAGGAGGATTTTCTACTGGAGTGTATGGACGCTTGGGTTTCCTTTCTCTTTTGGAGGAACTTTGCTCTTCAGCACCTTTGACAGATTCCACAGTCTATTTTGGAAGGAAAGGCTGCATTAATAGTTTGCATACAATTCCTTTAAAAACAAGTTACATCTGAGCATAAATGCCACTGAATCACCATTTTGGTCCTTAAAGAGGTTTCACCTGCTAAGATATCTATGGAATCAATGAATTTTTATGAAAGGTTCAGTCACTACAATGCAGTAATCTGCCTGTAAACTATTCACAACTTTACAAGTAATTGATTGCCCAGTGCACCAATGTTTTAGATGTAAAAAGCATTACCTAAATGCATATTTAATATTAAGAAGCAATTGCCAGAAGTTTATATGACCAGTACGCACACCTAGATGTTTGACGCAGTGAATTGAGACTAATTGCAATCAGCAATTAATACACTCATCAACTGGGCTAATGTGAGGAATAACAATAGGAATAGCCATTAGTGATGAAATCATTACAAAGTTTGGGCTAGAGCCATGGCCTCCAGGAGTGAAGATACTGTAATGAATGAAAGACTGGCAGAAACTGTACAATCACACCATAATTATTTACAAAAGGAAACAGGCTGTCATATCCTAGCATTACCAACTAAATTACAACAGAACACTCCACCTTGGTCTCAAAGTATCAGAACATCTAATGCATAAAACATGATGATGATGATGATGAAACAATTAGCAATGCTGGCCCAAGACTGATTTTATAGGGTCTTGCAAGTATAGAATTTAAACAGTGCCAATTGCATTCTTGAACATAAACTCAGCCTTGTAAGATCCTAAGTCATATACCAACCTCATAGCTTCTAGGAACAGAATAAGGCCATTTGGCCCATCAAGTTCAATCCTGGTTAATTTATCTTTTCCCCTCAACCCATTCTTCTGCCTTCGCCCCGTAATCCCTGACACTCTTACTAATCAAGAATCTGTCAATCTCCGCCTTAAAAATATTAATTGACGTCTTCCATGGCCGTCTGTGGCAGTGAATTCCACAGATTCACCACCCTCTGATTAAAGAAATTCCTTCTCATCTCCTTTGCTGAATATACTCAACTCTAACTACTTGGGCGGCATGGTGGCGCAGCGGTAGAGTTGCTGCCTTACTGCGCTTGCAGCGCCAGAGACTTGGGTTTGATCTCGACCACGGGTGCTGTCTGCATGGAGTTTGTACGTTTTCCCCGTGGGTTTTCTCCGAGATCTTTGGTTTCCTCCCACACTCCAAAGACGTAAAGGTTTGTAGGTTAATTGGTTTGGTATCTGTCAAGATTGTCCCTAATGTGTGTGTAGGATAGTGTTAGTGTGCAGGATCACTGGTCGGTGCGGACTCGGTGAGCCGAAGGGCCTTTTTCCGCGCTGTTTCTCTAAACTAAACTACTGAACAACTTCTCACAAATCCACAGAACAAAATAGGATAAGAGGATTTTTTCCACTTGTTGGATTATCTGGATCTAGCTGAGAACAAATACTAACATCAAAACATTGAATAAAATGCCACCCCCCAAACGAATTATCCATCCATTATGACGACAAAGTTAAGAAACAATGGAAATAAAGTGATTTGCATTACTCAATGATTCTGAGCCAAGTCTTTTTTAAGTTTGGGTGAGCAAAATTTAACTGTAAATTGGGACAATAATTTGTTCCTGAAAGTGAGCGAAGGCATAGTTCCATTTGGAACTGACATTACCAAAGCACAAATGAATGAAACATTAGTTATTTAACATTCAAATCTTGGGGCAGTTTCTGAAGAAGTCTACAAGATATCACTGTGCACTGAAGTCTGACTGAGTAGCATGGATAGTTTCGACTGTTGAAGTTAAGAGCAGTGTAAAACTGAAGGTTGATTTAGAAGAGTCTTTGGAGTGTCAACGCATATACAGAGCTGAATGGGGTTGAAGAGGAGAGGATGTCAAGGTTATACCTGGATCAGTAAATATGAACATAAATACCAAAACTGTGGGGACAACAGGGAGACTGAAAGCAAATGGCACAAACAGAACAGGATAGGAAATTGAAGGAACATTTATGAATGAGCTGTAAGCTAATTGTAGATTGGTTACTTCACACTAACCTATGTAGTGCTTTATTATTAGAAGCCTACTACACTAAACATGATGCCAATTTGTAAAAAGTATTAGACCGTGCTAAAGACATCCATCTTCAGCTCAACCCTCTAAAATGCAAATTTCTTGTCACAGAGGTCAACTATGTCGGACACGTATTCACCAGTGATGGCCTCAGACCGGACCCCTCCAAGACCACTGCCATCAACGAGATGCCAGCTCCCACTGACATTACGAGTTTACAGAGATTCCTGGAAATGGTCAACTACTTGGGGAAATTCATTCCCAACCTCAGCGATATATCTGCCCCCCTGCGAGAACTGACTCACAAGGACACTGCCTGGTCCTGATATCCACAGCACCAGAGAGCTTTTGAAATCCTTAAATTGCAATTGGCCAGTGCTCCAACCCTCGCCTACTTTGCTTTGGAGTTGCCGGTGACGCATCCCAATATGGACTTGGCGCTGCTTGCCTAGACTTCCACCGAAGGTGACTGCAGACCTGTTGCTTACGCCTCCCGCACCCTATCTGAGACTGAACAACGTTATGCCCAGATCGAAAAAGAATTGCTTGCTGTGGTTTTTGCCTGCACGAAATTCAAGGACTTTATTTTTTGGCAAGTCCGTGACTGTGGAAACAGATCACCATTCTGAACAAACCCATTCACGCCGCTCCGGCTCGCCTGCAACGGATGATGATGCAGTTGCAGTGTTTTGATTTCACCATAATCTACAAAAAGGGCAAGGACATGCACCTAGCTGACATGCTATCAAGAGCCCCACGCAAAACCTGCGAACAGCACTCAGAACATGACCAGTTCACAGTAATGATGGTGTCATACGTACCCACTGAATGCCTAAGCAGCCAGGCAGAGCACACGGCTGCAGATAAAACTCTACAACTACTGTCCTCAGTCATCCGGCGTGGCTTGCCGGATAAACAACATAGTACCCCGCTTGCGATTCGCCCATACTACCTGGTTCGCGACGAACTGGTGCCACAGGACGGGGTCATAATCAAGGCTCACAAAGCAGTCATCCCAGCTGTTCTTCAGGACAAGTACTTTGATGCCATCCACACGGGCCACCCCGGTGTGGAAGCGACCTTACAACGAGCATGTTTTACTGGCCCGGTATGACCGAGTATATACGCGAAAAAGTCAACGCCACAACAACAGAAACAACCCTTGCTCTCACACCGTTCCTCCTCTACCGCGGTCCACGGTCGCTACCGACATATTCGAGTGGCGTGGAAAATACTAACTGGTTCTCGTTGACTCTTATTCGGGCTGGTTCGAAATTGGCCTACTCCAAAACATCACATCCGACAGTCATCCAAAAGCTGTCACGCCACTTCTCCGTGTACGGCGCCCCTGCACGCCTCCTGTCTGATAACGGCAGTCAGTTCACCAGCCAGTGTTTCAAAAACTTTGCTCAACAATGGGATTTTCGCCATGTCACCAGCAGTCCTGAATTTCCACAGTCCAACGGACTCGCAGAACGGGCGGTCCGTAGCGGCAAACAATTAATGGAGCGCTCACACCTTGCTAAATCCGATGTATTCTTGGACCTGCTTAACTTAAGGAACATCGCCCGTGACCCAATACTGGAGTCTCCAGCCCAACGCCTGATGTCTCGCCAGACCCGTGCTGCCCTGCCCGTGCCCCAGCAGCTGCTGCAGCCACAGGTCCGTTCACCACCTGTTGTCCAGAAACAACGCCAACTGAAACGCGATGCACAGAAGCGATCTTTCGACAAGTCTAGCAAACCACTTAAACCTCTCTCTAGTGGGCAAGTTGTTCGCCTTCAGACCGACAAGGGCTATGGCCGTTTGGCTCACATCCACAGCCCTGCAAAGGAGCTGCGCTCATACCTGGTAAACGCCGACGGATGAATTTACAAACGCAACCGTTAACATCTCCTTCCTGTGAAGGAACCACGTCCTGCGGTCTCCTATCCAGAAGCCACGCGTCTGATGTACCCTTCTACTGTCGGACTGCTTCCCTCGCACTCTGCTGCTGCCAGTTCAGCCACTGGCCATGTCCCCTACGTCCTCACCACAACGTTCGGCACCCCGCTCGCTGGCTTCGCCGTGTTCACCCCCCTGGTCTCCGGTGCTCTCTCCGCATGAGTCCCCGGTTACTTTCTCGGTGAAGGGAGGAGACGCGGATCTATACCGCGCGGGACGGGTTTGTAGGCCACCTGTTAGGTACGGGGATTTTGTTTAAACCATCTGTACGCACCTGTATGCGCTATTAGCATTTTGGGTACTGTATTATTCAGCCATCACATTTTAGTGTGTTTATTCTTATAGATCAACCTCATTTAGATGTGCTTCACTTTTATTTCTACAAGGAAAGATGTAGATTGGTTACTTCACACTAACCAATGTAGTGCTTTATTATTAGAAGCTCCGCCTACCACACTGTTCATATTATCGTAACCCAACAAGTGCTGTCAGTCTATTGCCGCTACACAGCTGAAGCAACATGCTGTAGTGTATTGTAAGTGCCTTTCAATAAATAGCATGTTTGTGAGAATGACTGGGTCATTTACACTAATGAATAAAACTTGAGATGTTGGCAGAGCAATGTAGATAAGTATTTTAGCAACTGCACAATTTAAAGAAATGGAATTGGGGATTGTAGATCTGCTCTACCGAATACTAACACACACATGCTACACACCATTCGGATATATAATCCAGTCCGGGTTTTACCATAGTCACCATATATTACTAACGCTTCCAGACGCTAGCGGTTAGTCGGGATATAGTCACAGTGGTGACTGCTTGTAGTGTAACTTTATTATATGCTAATAAACTTGTTGGATTGTTACTTGGAGTATTTGTTAATAGCTCTACATGGAGTTTTTGGTCCCATTCTTCTCCTAGTTTACCGTTTTTTTTGTTCATTTTCATTCTCCAGTATTTATTTTCCCCTTCCCACTTTATTATGGCTCAACATTTAAGAAGCCCGACCCCTTAGTTTTCGATGCTGACCTCAGATTGAAAGGGATTTCAATGTCTACATTCGAGCTGCCCATCGCGGAGCGCCTCCAGACCAGATAGCTGTTGTACTTTTCAACGTCGTGGTTCAACGAAGCTATTCAACGAGCTGAGCGGTTCTACTATGCCCCGGCTGTGATGGGTGACAACAATGAGGAGTTCACCCCTCAAGAGTCTATAAACATCCCAGTCTGTTTAATGAACAAGTTCAGACACCTGTGTGAACTTAGGACCAACATGGTTATGGAACGCAACAAATTCTATCAAAGAAACCAGCTCCCTGGCGAGCCTGTTGAGACTTACATTACCATAAAGCACATTGCAAGCCGGTGTCGTTTTGGAGGTCGTACAGTGGTTTGCAAATGTATTCATACCCCTTGAACTTTTCCACATTTTGTCACGTTACAACCACAAACGTAAATGTATTTTATTGGGATTTTATGTGATATACCAGCACAAAGTGGCGCATAATTGTGAAGTGGAAGGAAAATGATACATGGTTTTCAAATTTTTTTATAAATAAAAAACTGAAAAGTGTCGCGTGCAAAAGTATTCAGCCCCCTTTACTCTGATACCCCTAAATAAAATTCAGTGCAACCAATTGCCTTCAGATGTCACCTAATTAGTAAATAGAGTCCACTTGTGTGTAATCTAATCTCAGTATAAATACAGCTGTTCTGTGAAGGCCTCAGAGGTTTGTTAGAGAACATTAGTGAACAAACAGCATCATGAAGCCCAAGGAACACACCAGACAGGTCAGGGATAAAGTTGTGGAGAAGTTTAAAGCAGGGTTAGGTTATAAAAAAATATCCCAAGCTTTGAACATCTCACGGAGCAGTGTTCAATCCATCATCCGAAAATGGAAAGAATATGGCACAACTGCAAACCTACCAAGACATGGCCGTCCACCTAAACTGACAGGCCGGGCAAGGAGAGCATTGATCAGAGAAGCAGCCAAGAGGCCCATGGTAACTCTGGAGGAGCTGCAGAGATCCACAGCTCAGGTGGGAGAATCTGTCCACAGGACAACTATTAGTCGTGCACTCCACAAATCGGGCCTTTATGGAAGAATGGCAAGAAGAAAGCCATTGTTGAAAAAAAGCCATAAGAAGTCCCGTTTGAAGTTTGCCGCAAGCCATGTGGGGGACACAGCAAACATGTGGAGGAAGGTGCTCTGGTCAGATGAGACCAAAATTGAAGTTTTTGGCCTAAATGCAAAACGCTATGTGTGGCGGAAACCTAACACTGCACATCACCCTGAACACACCATCCCCACTGTGAAACATGGTGGTGGCAGCATCATGCTGTGGGGATGCGTTTCTTTAGCAGGGACAGGGTAGCTGGTCAGAGTAGATGGGAAGATGGATGGAGCCAAATACAGGGCAATCTTGGAAGAAAACCAGTTAGAGTCTGCAAAAGACTTGAGACTGGGGCGGAGGTTCACCTTCCAGCAGGACAACGACCCTAAACATACAGCCAGAGCTACAATGGAATGGTTTAGATCAAAGCATATTAATGTGTTAGAATGGCCCAGATTATTATAAGAAAATATTAGATGATAACAAAAACAACATAAAAAGAATTTGGAGTATCCTTAATAGTATTATCAGAAATGGCCCGGGGAAAATAAATTACCCGAAGTATTTTATTGATAAGGACAATGAAAATTATAATATGGAGGATGTAGCTAATAGCTTTAATAATTTTTTTGTAAATGTTGGACCAGACCTGGCTAAACAAATCCCTGATCCAGGGACATCTGGAGAAACTCCTGAGAATTTATTGGAGAGAAATCCCTGCTCTATGTTTCTTATGGCAGTAGATGAAAAAGAACTGTTGGAAATTGTTAAAACAAATAAAAACAAAATGTCTACTGATTTCAACGACATTGACATGTCGTTAGTTAAGATGGTCATTGAGGGGATTTCCAAACCTCTAACATTTATTTGTAATTTATCTTTCCAAACCGGTACTTTTCCAATTAAAATGAAAATAGCAAAAGTCATACCAATATACAAAACTGGGAACAAGCATCATTTCACAAACTACAGACCTGTTTCTTTACTCCCTCAATCCTCCTAAATGCCACAAAAAAAATTCAATAATAGACTAGACATATTTGTAGAAAAGCATAAACTAATCACTGAAAGTCAATATGGATTCAAATCAAACAGATCAACATCACTTGCAATAATAGAATCAATTGAAGATATCACAAACGCTATTGACAATAAACTATATGCAGCTGGGATATTTATTGATATAAAGAAAGCATTTGATACGATTAATCATGATATTTTATTAAAAAAATTAGAAAGGTATGGCATTAGAGGTCTAGTACTGGATTGGATAAAAAGCTATTTAAGTAACAGGCAACAGTTTGTGAAGCTGGGCACAGTTCTACATGTTTGGACATTGCTTGTGGTGTCCCCCAGGGGTCAGTGTTGGGTCCAAAACTATTCATCATGTATATAAACGACATTTGTAATGTGTCCAACGCCTTGAGGCTGGTCTTGTTTGCAGACGACACAAATATTTTTTGTTCTGGGGAGAATTTAAAACTACTGGACAAAATAACAAAAGAAATGGGCAAACTGAAAACATGATTTGACAGGAACAAAATATCATTAAACTTGAGCAAAACCAAAATAATGTTATTTGGTAATTGCAGAACAAATACAGAAGCAAATATAAAGATAAATGGGGTTGAAATTGAACAAGTTCATGAAAATAAATTTCTTGGGGTTATAATGGATGATAGAATCAGCTGGAAATCACACATTAAACATGTACAATCCAAACTGTCAAAAAGCATTTCGGTATTACACAAAGTTAAGCAGGTTCTGGATCACAAATCACTCCGCATTCTCTACTGTTCACTAATCTTACCCTATTTAAATTACTGTGCAGAAGTCTGGGGCAATAACTATAAACGTTCGCTACATTCATTAATTATTCTGCAAAAAAGAGCAATATGTATTATTCACAAGGTCAGGTATCTGGGTCACACTAATCCATTATTCTTACAGTCAAAATTATTAAAATTAGAAGATTTGGTTGCATTTAAAACAGCACAGATAATGTTTAGGGCCAAAAATAAAAACTTACCTGGAAATATACAAAAATTATTTAATGTGCGAGTGGGGGGTTATAATTTAAGAAGAATATTTAATTTTAAGGTACAAAGAGTCCGCACGACCAGAAAAACTTTTTGTATTTCGGTCTGTGGAGTAGGATTGTGGAACAGCTTGAATGTGGAATTAAAGCAATGTCCAAACATGAACCAGTTCAAAATGACATAAAAAAAACTTGTTTTCACAAGGTACAGGGATGAAGGGGATGGTTGACAAACAGGGGTTAATGTTTATTTATTATTGTATTTATTATTTATTTATGTATTTTGGTTACTTCATACATATTACTTGTATGTGTATATCAGTTGTATGTATATATATGGCTGTATGTATCTCTAAAAATTGTCTGGGGTATTATTATTATTAATTAATTAATTATTAAATATGGAAGAAGGGTTTAGGGAGAAGGGGTGAGATTAAATAAGTTATTCTTCTTCTTTTCGAGCTTGTAACGAAAAAGTGTTGGACATTTAAATTTTGCATTATGCTTTTCATTGCTTTGCAAATATTGCCTGGAATGTCCAATGTTTGACTATTTCGATTTTGTTGTTGTTATTTATTCCTATTTATGTCTTTACTTGTTCGGAACAAATAAATAAATAAATAAATAAAGTCCAGACCTAAATCCAATTGAGAATCTCTGGCAAGACTTGAAAATTGCTGTTCACAGACGCTCTCCATCCAATCTGACTGAGCTTGAGCTATTTTGCAAAGAAGAATGGGCAAAAATTTCAGTCTCTAGATGTGCAAAGCTGGTAGAGACATACCCCAAAAGACTTGCAGCTGTAATTGCAGCGAAAGGTGGTTCTACAAAGTATTGACTCAGGGGGGCTGAATACTTTTGCACGCGACACTTTTCAGTTTTTTATTTGTAAAAAAATTTGAAAACCATGTATCATTTTCCTTCCATTTCACAATTATGCACCACTTTGTGGTTGGTCTATCACATAAAATCCCAATAAAATACATTTACGTTTGTGGTTGTAACGTGACAAAATGTGGAAAAGTTCAAGGGGTATGAATACTTTTGCAAGCCACTGAACATGGTCGATTCAAATGGAGGGACTTACCGGCGAAACCGTCAACACCGACCAGTGAAGAAACCGCAACCCACGATCTCGTATCCGGATGTTCCTGGACTGTGTCACTGCACGACCGATATTCTCTTCTCCCCGGCACGGCGTCCATTTGAGGAGTCTGCGCCCGACATCTATCCTGCCTTCTCGTCACCACAGTCGGTCCCCCGGTCTCCAGTCTCACCACACCCGTCTCTCGGATCTCCGGTGCTCCAACAGCACCCGGTCTCATAGTTCTCGCCGGTGAAGGATGGAGATGCGAGCTTGTACCGTACGCGTGCGGGTCGCATTTGCAAACCTACCCTTAGATACGGGGACTATGCTTAACCTGTTCCAGTGCTGAAGCGACTGCCTATTCTTATAGATGCCTGCTTGTAGTGTAACTTTATTATATGCTAATAAACTTGTTGGATTGTTACGGAGTATTAGTTAATAGCTCTACAAGGTGTGAATATTGAAATTCAGTTCAAGACTATGCAGTATCTGCTCAGTCTAAAAACAGACATGTTTGGTTCTTTCATGCCTTAGATAAATAAACATCTTCATTCATGATTGAAAACTATCAGGCTGAGTAGTAAGTCAGTCGAGGCTAACACTGGGAGTAGCCAGCATGTGAACAAGTAATGAGTGAAAAATCATTAGCCACCAACGAGTAGGCAAGGGCTCAGTGGGACAATGTGGAGTCTACAGGAATTAATCGGAAATGTCTGTAAGATCTCATCTGCACATGTTAAACCAACGAGGCAGGTCACACACACAAGGAAAGTGACTTTTCTATTCCCGTTTACAAATGTGGTAAATGGAAATTGTTGAAACAACGTAAAAAAAACACTCTCAATTAGATCCCACTGAGTTGTAACCTCCAACAAATAGCAGTCGATGTAACCAACCAAATGTAATCGTTAACGACATTCAATTTTCTGACCTGCGATCGTAGTTTCAAAATAAGGGAGGTCATTTTGGTGCGATACGAGGTTAAATTTCACTCAGAGGATGGTACATTTTGGAAGGAAGTTCGAGAAGGTTGTGGAAGCGTGCCTTTGAATTATTTGATGACTTTCAGGACATTAATGGAATCAAAGGATGTGTGGCTAGTACAAGAAAATAAAAATCAATCACAATCCAGATGAATTATCTACAGCAAGGTCTGGATCTGGATGTAGTATGCTGAAAAGCTCTAGGTAGAGCATCACTCAGCACTGGAAGTGGGACAATTTTATACTGGATAATTTTTACATTTTTTTATCAAGCCAATTAACCTACAAACCTGTACATCTTTGGAGTGTGGGAGAAAACCAAAGATCTCGGAGAAAACACAAGCAGATCACGGGGAGAACGTACAAACTCCATACAGACAGCACCCGTAGTTGGGATCGAACCCGGGTCTCTGGCGCTGCATTTTGCTGTAAGGCAGCAACTCTACCTCTGCGCCACCGTGACTGCCCGGAAACTAGACTGCCCGGTCTAGTTGCCCAAACAAGGATCAAGAAATTCCACTTAAATACTAACCTCTGTGGTAGACTCAAGTATCTCAGAAAGGGACTGGTTGCAATAACAACTCGAGAGTCAGAAAATCAACATGTCTTAAGGGATAGAAGTAGAATTAGGCCATTCGGCCCATCGTCTACTCCGCCATTCAATCATGGCTGATCTATCGCTCCCTCCTAACCCCATTCCCCTGCCTTCTCCCCATAATCTCTGACACCTGTACTGATCAAGAATCTATCTATCTCTGCCTTACAAATATCCACTGACTTGGCCTCCACAGCCTTCTGTGGCAAATAATTCCTAACCTGCTGAGCCATTTACTTTCCAATATGAAAATCTCAAATTACTTTTAGTTACGACAAGCAATATTTCTGACTCCAAAATGTTTGCTCATTGTTGTAAATGAGAACTCTGATTTGTTTTGTTATTGTTTGCCCATACTTGTGATGTCTATTATGGCAAAATGCAGTTGGTGTGTGAAATGGAAGTGGGAAGAAATGTTGCCAATGGATTCAGGTTTCGGGTGAATTGTTAATTATTAACATGGCGACTTCAGAATAGGCCTTGGACAAAGTTTCAAAGCAATACTTCAAAAACCACTACCATTTGTAGTGAAGATTTGTCTGAAGAAGGGTTTCGGCCCGAAACGTTGCCTATTTCCTTCGCTCCATAGATGCTGCTGCACCCGCTGAGTTTCTCCAGCACTTTTGTCTACCATTTGTACATAGTATTTTGTTGCTTTCACAGAGGATCAGTACCATCAGAAGCAGCTTATTTTGCACCCAGACATCTCAATAAAATCCGTAGGAGTAATTTACCGTTCAAATTGCTAAATTGGGTTACTTTGGGTGAAAACGTCCAAAGCATCTAAACAGATCGTTATAAATGATGTCAATTTCACAACGATTAAATAAGTCTTTGTGCTTATGACTCCACAATTCATGAATTTAATACTTACCCAACTGCTAATGGTTTTGGTGGAAACATTGTCAATGTCTTCACTGAATTCATTCATCTATTCCTGCAAGGAGAGGTTGGGTGGCCAGGGATGTTAGTAATTCTGGCCTGCTTAAACCAGGTTGAATTCAAATTAAGCAGCAAATTTGGTGAAGGAGCAACAAATTTGAATTAACTAAAAATTTGAAGCAGCAATAAATTTTCATTAGATTTAAATTACGAGTTGAATCCAATTATAACGATTTAAAATGATTTGCTCTTCCCTATGGAAGAGGTTATGATTAATATAGGTTTGCAAAAATTAACGTTTTTTGAGGAGGTAACAAAGGTGATATGTGACGGCAGTGGATGTTGCCTATATGGACTAGGCTAAGTCCCTCATGATGAACTGATCCAGAGGATTAAGATGCATTAGACCCACGGCAACCTGGTTGTTTGGATTCAAAACCAACGTACTCAAAGAAGACAGAAGGCTGTAATGGTTATATGGTTGCGGTTAAAGGGTGTTATTCTTGCTGTAGGTCTGTTTCCAGTGCAGTTCTGCAGGATCTGTGCTTGGACCTCTTTTGTATGAGATATATATAAACGTCTTGGATGTAAATGTAGATAGTTTGGTTTGTACGCTTACAGATAACATCAAAATTGGTGGAGCTGCGGACAGAGACGATGACTGTCAAAGTATACAGCAGGATATAGATCAGCTACAGAAATGGCAAATGGAGTTTAATCTGAGCATGTGTGAGGTGCTGCACTTTGGGAGGTCGAATATATGAGGAAATTACGCAGTTCATGGAAAGACCATAAAGAGCACCGATGTCCATAACTCCTTGAAAGTGGCAACACAAGTATGCTATTTGCATACATTGGGTATGTAGCGAAGAATTTCAATGTGCCTAATCACATGTGACAATAAAGTATTCCATTCCATTCAAGTAGATAAGAGTAGTAAAGAAGGCATATGGTATGCTTGCCTTCACTGATCGGGTCATTGAGTATAGGAGTTAGGAATTCTTTTTACAACTTAATAGGACATTGGCTAGGCAATAATTGGAGTATTGTGTGCAGTTCCAGTCGCCCCAATACAAGAAGGATGGGAAGGCTTTGGAGAGGGTGCAAAAGAGGTTAATTAGAATGCAGGTCGGATTAGAAGGCATTGGCTATAAGGAGAGGTTGGACAAACTTAGATTATTTTCTCAGGAACATCAGAGACTGAGGGGAGACCAAACAGAAACATATACAATTATGAGAGGTATAGATAGGGTAGGTAGAATCTTTATCCCGCAAGATGGAATTGTCAAAGACTAGAGGGCACAGCTTTAGATTGGGAGGCACAAAATTTAAAGCAGATGCACAGGGCAAATTGTTTATTTAAACATAGGGACTGGTGGATGCCTGGAATGCGATGTCAGGAGTATTGATAATAATAATAATAATAAATTTTATTTGTGGGCGCCTATACAAAAGTCTCAAGGACACCTTACAGAATTTAACAAAGAACATATAATCAGAGTAAAATAAGTTATAAAGACATCACCAATACACAAATTAAAGACAGAATTGAATCCAAAGACATAGATACCTGATAAAACAGGTATGATGATGGCATTCAAGAGGCTTTCAGATCAGCACATTGGACTGGCAGGGAATTGGGGGGAGTGGGGGGGGAGAGAATATGGATAATTTGCAGACAAAAATAAGTTTAGCTTGTCATGTTCAGCATGGACATTATGGGCTGAAGAGCCTGCCCATGTGTGTGCATTTTAAAGATTTTGAAACAATTGAGACTGGTTTCAAATGATTGCTGATTCAATTTATCAACAGTGAAAGCATGAACAGGTTAAATATTAGATAATGGAAACTATAAAAAGGATATGGGATAGAGATAATGGTACAGTTGAGGCAATGGTGCCAGCACAATGGTTCTTATAACCTCCTGTTATTGGAAAAAGCAGGTAACATACTAGATGGACACAGCATGGAAGATGAGATACATTTGTTCCACCCCCTATGACTGAGCCACAAAAACATATCATTTTTTCCACAGACTTGTAAACTTTCCAAAATGTTACTTACAACATCTTCATCTTTCAATTCACTTTTGGCACTTGTGTTGATTTCTGGCAGGACATCCTGGTGTACTGGCAATTCTACATGAATGGGAAAAGACATTAAGAAAACTTATGATAGCATTATTAGTTGTCATTCTCTCAACCATAAATTCACACAAAATAATCATCTATATGGAGGGGGAAATAACCCAAAGTGCTAGAGGAACTCAGTAGATCAGGCAGCATCTATGGATGGAATGGTCAGATGGTATTTAAGGTCAAACTCCTTCAGTGGACGGGGAGAAAGCTGGAAGAGAGATGGGGATGAAGCAAAGCATGGCAAGTGATAGATATACAGTGCCCTTCATAATGTTTGGGACAAAGACCCATCAATTATTTATTTGCCTTGTACTCCACAATTTGAGATTTGTAATAGAAAAAAATCACATGTGGTTAAAGTGCACATTGTCAGATTTTATTAAAGGGTATTTTTATACATTTTGGTTTCACCATGTAGAAATTACAGCTGTGTTTGTAGATAGTCCTCCCCATTTCAGGGCACCATAATGGTTGGGACACATGGCTTCACAGGTGTTTGCAATTGCTCAGGTGTGTTTAAATGCCTCCTTAATGCAGGTATAAGAGAGCTCTCAGCTCCTAGTCTTTCCATCACCTTTGGAAACTTTTATTGCTGTTTATCAACATGAGGACCAAAGTCGTGTCATTGAAAGTCAAAGAAGCCATTATGAGACTGAGAAACAAGAATAAAACTGTTAGAGACAACAGCCAACCCTTAGGCTTACCAAAATCAACTGTTTGGAACACCATTAAGAAGAAAGAGAGCACTGGTGAGCTTACTGGTGTGAAGATGGTGGCGTAGGGTAGAGATAAAAAGGAGAAAAAAGGTCTGAGATAAGAAGAGTAAAATGCAAAGCTGAACACAGGGATCTAGATAGAAGAGACAGGGGAAGGGAAAAAGAGGGGGGATAAATGGAAGAACAAAGAGCTGGGACAGGTTAGTGGGGGGGGGGGGCAGATGAGCATATGGAGTAACATGACCTGGTGATGGGAGTAATGTGCACACATTCAGGAGGGTTTTTTATTTGAAATTAAAGAATTCAACGTTTATACCTTTAGGCTGTGGATTATTGTTAATCTGCAATTTGAGGGAGAAGGTAAAATCGGATGTGTTGGTATTGCAGCTGAGCAAAGGGGAAGCAGAGGATTTGGATGCTTTGATAGAACAATAGAAGTTAACTAAAAAGGCAATAGGGGGAGAAAATATGAAATACGAAGGTAAAATAGCCAATAATATAAGATAGCAAGAGATTCTTCAGTTATATAAAGAATAAGAAAAAGACAAGAGTGAAAGTTGGACCACTGGAGAATGATGCAGGAAAAGTGATAATGGGGAATAAAGAAATGGCAGTGGAGTTGAATCACTTTTTTTGCATCAGTCTTCACAGTGGAAGACACCAGCAATGTTCCTGAAATTCAAGAGAGTCAGGGAGTGGTAGTTAGTGGAGTGGCTATTACTTGGGAGAAGGTGCTAGGGAAGCTGAAAGGGCAGAAGGTGGATAAGTCCAGATGGACTGCACCCTAGGGTTCTGAAAGAGGTGGCTTTAGAGATTGTGGAGGCATTGACAGTGATATTTCAAGAATCATTGGAGACAGGAGTGCTCCCAGATGATTGGAAAATTGGCAATATTACCCCGCAGCACAAAGAAGCAAAGCAGAATAGTGGGAACTATAGGGCGGTAAAATGTCATTGGTGGTTGATAAGATTTTAGAGAGTCCATTATAAAGGATGAGGTTACGGAGTATTTAGAAGTTCACGATAACAAAGGCCAAAGTCAGCATGACTTTGTGAAGGGAGGTCTTGCTTGACAAATTTGCTGGAATTCTTTGAAGTAAATAGCAGGACAAAGGGAAGTCAGTAGATGTTGTTGACTTGGATTTTCAGAAAGCCTTTGATAAGGTGCCACACATGAGGCTGCTAAGGAAGATGAGAACCCACGGTATCAAAGGGCAGATACTAGCCTGGATAGAAGATAGGCTTGAAAGCGGAAGACAGAGTGGCAATAAAGGGGGCTTTTTCTAGTTGGCTACCAGTGACTAGTGGACTTCAGCAGGAGTCAGTGCTGGGGCCGCTACTCTTCACGTTGTATATTAATGATATGGACGAGGGGATTGAAGGCTTTGTGGCTAAGTTTGCGGATGATACGAAAATAGGTGGAAGGGCAGGTAGTGTAGAGAAAGCAGGGACTCTGCAGAAGGACTTGGACAGGTTCAGAGAGTGGGCAGAGAAGTGGCTGATGGAATATAGTATAGCAAAGTGTAGAGTCATGCATTTTGGTAGTAGGAATAAAGGCGTAGACTATTTTCTCAATGGGGTGAGAATCCAGAAATTGGAGGTGCATAGGGACGTGGGAGTGCTGGTGCAGGATTCCCAACAAGTAAATCTGCAAGTCGAATTGGTAGTAAAGAAAGCAAACTCAACGCTAGCATTAATTTCAAGAGGGCTTGTATACAAAAACAGGGATGTAACGCAGAGGCTCTATAAGGTGCTGGGAAGGCCACATTTGGAATATTGTGAGTAATTGTGGGCACCATATCTGAGGAAGGATGTGCTGGCTCTGGAGAGGGTCCAGAGGAAGTTTACAAGAATGATCCCTGGAATGAGGTTAACCTATGATGAGCGTTTGTCGGCATTGGGCCTGTACTCGCTAGAGTTTAGAAGAATGAGGGGAACCTCATTGAAACATATCGAATAGTGAAAGGCTTGGATAGAGTGGAGAGGATGTTTCCACTAGCGGGAGAGTCTAGGACTAGAGGTCATGGCCTCAGAATTAAAGGAAGTTCTTTTAGGAAGGAGACAAGGGGAAATTTCTTTTGTCAGAGGGTGGTAAATCTGTGGAATTCTTTGCCTCAGAAGACCGTGGAGGCCAAGTCAGTGGATATTTTTAAAGTAGAGGTAGGTTCTTGATTAGTACAGGGGTTATGCGAAGAAGGCAGGAGAATGGGGTTTGGAGCGAGAGATAAATCAGCCATGATTGAATGGCGTAGGCTTCATGGGCCGAATGACTGAATTTGACTCCTATCACATATGATTAAAGATGCTGTTTTTCTATGGCGTCACTCTCTTAACCCGGTCACCCTGCCCCTTCCCCCTCCTCCGTATATCTCATACCACCTTGGTCACTCTGCCCCTTTTGCCTCTATTCGCTCATCTCCCAAACCATCCACCTCCTAGTTAGCCCATTTTCCTGTTATCCCCTTCTTCCCTGAGCCTCACCCATTCCACCCATACCCCTTCCTCTGGCTTTACATTTCACTCATCTTCTTTCCTTATGACACACTTTTGTCTCCTTTTCACCCCGCCTTTGTCACCATCTCATCTGCAAATCACACCCCTCCGCACACTTCTATCACCCATCACCCTGATCACAGTTTTGCTCCACCCCACCTCTCGTGTCCAGTTTACTTCCCTCTACCCCAGTCTAAAGAGGTCTGACCTGAAGCACCATCTTTCCATTCCCTCGACAACTGCTGCGTGACCCGCTGAGTGCCTCCAGTACAACATTTTGCACAAGATTCCAGCATCTGCAGTCTCATGTTTCTATCTATCTGGAGGCCCACTGTAAATAATCATTCTATGCACAGCCTTCGCCAAGTCAATAAATAAATAAATCAAAAACTGCATATAGATAAGCATATATATATATATATATATATATATACAAATATATTAATATATATATATAGTTTAGTTGCAACAAAACAAAACAAAAATCACACTGAAATCAGTCAAGGGCATCTATCATGAGCTATGGGGGAAGCTGCTTAGCTTATCCTGATCTTTTCAAAATTTGAACGCTGAAATCAGTTATGTTATCAGGTTTGTCTTCTCAGTTGCGGATGCTTCTTCCGCTCAAGTTCCGCTCAGGAAGTTTAAAATAATAGCAGAATGAATAAATATTCCACAAATATAGACAGCATGACTCTACCTACAACTCATTGAAAGTTTGCTTTCAAAAATACTCAGAAGGGGAAAGAACAATCAAGAACATCTGAACTGCAGAAACTCTGATTCATTCTAATTTTCCACTGCTGTTAGAATATATAGAATGTTCCAAGAACTATAAAACATCTCAAATTAACCATTTTTTGAACATTAAATGGTTTAATGGTTCAAGCATTTCATGATTGAAGACTTCTTGGCTACCTTGTGACTCCACTTTTGAAGGATCGCATTTGGAGTCCATTTCTTCATCTTGATGCTTGTCACCCAATTCTTCTGCAACATTTTCTGAACTATGAGCCTTTTGCTTTCCAGGACTTTCCACAGAGGGTACAACAGATTCTGGTACACTAGAAGGTGCCTCATAGCTAAAGGTTTCATCGAGTGTTGGAGTAGCCGGTGAAGAAGGATCATAATGAACAAACTGTGCTTTATTAGCAATTGAATGGGGAAGCCCAGCATCATTCATTGTTGGTGTATCAGGGGAAATGGTCTCACAAGGGGTATTTAAAGGTTCATGTTGTTCCACATTTGGAGGAATATTTACCTTATTTGGTATTACGAATTCGTCATGAGCTGGTTTTTTACTTTCTTCTTTATCTAAAAATGTTTTACATTCAGTGTTTTGTACAATTTCAATCTCCTTTTCTCCCATGTTTATATCTTTCAAAGGCCCCGCTTCATTCTTTTCATCTTCAAAGGCTTTTGTTCTTTCCTCTAATTTGTCTTCAGCTTTTATCAAACTTTCTACGTCCACTAAATCTCCTGGAGTGTTGTGCAGAATTTCCTTACTATCTGATATGCTCTCTTTTGAGTTCAACTGGGAATTTTCTGTATCATCAATCTGATCAGTTTGATCTTCATTTGATCCTGACAGCTTATTTTCAGATTTTTCTTTTGTAACACTTATTTCATTTTCTTCCAAATGATTCTCTTTTAATTCCAAACTTTGAATATCATTTATTTCTTCTACTATCTCTTTACTTTTAATATTTGTTTTCAGGTGAGCTTTGGATCCTGACTGATCATTCTCCACTTTATTTCTCTCGTCTGTTTCATTACTTTTGGCAATTTCTGTCTGCTCCTCATCGTTTGCCACATTTATAAAGTTAGTGCTCTTCTCTCTGCTTTGTTCATCTTCCATTGTTTCAGGCTTGGACATAGCAATCGGCGATTTAATCGCTTTTTCTTCTAAAATCACATTACCCTGAAGATCTTGCACTTTATCCTTAGAACATGACCCAATATTTTCAACACCACTCTTCTCTAATCCTTTCCAATCGCCTTGTATTTTTTCTTTGGACTTTGCTTGCATATTTTCAGAAATGTCTTTAGATTTAGATTGAATGTTTTGTAAATCATACTTCTTTAATTTTTCTTTTTCACAGTCCTTAATGTTTTCCTTTCCTTTCTCACTGGATTTTGAGTGAGATGTTTCAGAATGTTCCATGGATTTTGAAAGAGTATTTTCATATTTGTGCTTCCTGTCCATTCCTTTTTCATTGATTTGAATATTTTCTACCACCCTGTCTTTGTGTTTTGATCGGGAACTATCAGAATGCTCCTTAGATTTTGATCGTGAATGTTCAGAGCGTTCCCCAGACTTGGGCCGAGTACTTCCAAATTCGCATTTTCTTTCCATCTTCTTTGTGTTATCTTCCTGCAAGTCTTCTTTGGATTTTGAATGGGATTTTTCAAAATGTCTGATTTTTAAATCATGCTTCTTGTCAATTCCTTTCAAAGTGCCCTGAACAGAATCTCGCATCTTTTCTTTTACTCTTGAGTGCGAGCTTTCTGAATATTCCTTCGATTTTGCACCAGCATTTTCAGAACTATTCTTCTTTTCCATTCTTTTTTCACCTTGGAAAGCATCTCGCACTTTCTCCCTGGATTTTGACCGAGAGGCATCAACATTATCCTTAGACTTAGGTCGAGTGTTTTCAAAATCACGCTTCTTTTCTATTCTCTCTTCATTTTGAATATCTCCCTGCAATTTTTCCCTGGATTTTGATCTAGCGATTTCTGAATGTTCTTTCAATTTCAACCGAGCAGTTTCAGAATCATGTTTTTTCTCTATTCCTTTTTGAATATATTCATCATCTTCCTTGGACTTTGATCGAGACAATTCAATGCTTTCCTTTGTTTTGGATCGAGAGCCATCAACTCTTTCCTTATATTTTGACAAGGAGCTTTCAGATTCTCTTCTCTTTCCTATTTTCTTCTCCCTTGTTTTATCTTCTTGCAAATCTTCCTTGGATCTTGACCGTGAATTTTCAAAGTTCTTCTGTTTATCTTTATTTCGAACATCCTCCTGTACAGTTTCCTTTGATTTGGACCGAGAGATTCCAGATTCATTTTGATTCTCTTTGACTTTCTCATGACTTCTTGTGTCATCATGCAATTTCTCTCTGGATTTTGATCGGGAGTTCCCAGATTCACCTTTCTTTTCTTTTACTTTTTCATTACCTTTCATTTCCTCCTGGAAGCCTTCCTTAGATAATGATCGAGAGCGTTCAGACATGTATTTCTTGTCTTTACCTTTCTCATGGCTTTTCTCATCTACAGTATTTTCCCTAGATTTAGTTCGACCATGTTCAGATTCATTTTTCTTTTCTCTGCTTTTAGCATCTTCGTGTATGCTTTCCTTGAATTTGGAGCAAGGGTTTTCAGAATCATTTCTTTTTTCTTTCAATTTTTCACTGGATTTCATATCATCTTGTGAGTTTTCTTTGAACTTTGGCCGCATGCATTCAGATTCATTTCTTTTTTCTTTGTTTTTCTCATGACCCTTTGTATCTTCCTGTGTATGCTCCCTAGACTTTGGCCAGGAGCTTTCAGCAGTATATTTCTTTTCTTTCCCTTTTTCTTCTTTTAGTTTTGAGTGGTCCCTAGATTTGACATCTTGACCATGTTCTTTTATTGGTAATTCTGCAGAATCTGTTGAAGAAATTAGAGCTTTGCTGTCACGCGATAGGATAACCTGATGGCAACTGGTTATGACATTGTCCTCTAAAGCAGATTCCTGCTTTTGATCAGCGTCAATATGAACATCACGTGTCCAAGGGCTGCTTTCAGACATTACTTCCCCACTTTGTTTTACATGTTTCATCTCATCTTTGTGCTTTGATGAATCTGTAAGATTTTCCTCAAATCCAAAGTCATCAAGCTTATTTACTCCAGACATATCCAATCTGCCCACGTCTGAATCATTGTTTCTTGGTTGCTTTTGACTAGACTCGTGATCATTTTTTAAATGGTTGTTTCTTTCACTGTTGGACTGTGACTCCGAAAGTATCTCAACAGATCCGAGTGACTCATCTGTGGACTGTGCATTCTTGGAGTCTTTAGAAGTACAAGAAGCAAAAGCCTTTTCCTTGTTCTGAAAAAGAAACATTGAGAAGAATTTTAAATCAGTAAATAGGTTACTTTAATATTATTCTATTTTTTGCAAGTACTATATGAAACAAATGTCATGTGTATGATCATTATAATATGGAACTTAAATTACTTGCATTAGTTCGGTACCATAACTCCAAGTAAGATGTGGTAGCCTGGATTAGCAAGAGCAGGACAGGGAGCAAGGAAGGTCTAATAGGCAAAACTGCATTTATTTTAAAGCAAACCTGACAGATGAACTCAGGACATGGATAGGTACATGGATCTTCGATATTATAGCTATTGTGGAAACATGGTTGAGGGGCAGGCAGGACCAGTAGCTCAATGTTCAGGTGTACTGATGCTACAGTCATGATAGAGGCGAGAGTAAAATGGAGTTGCTTTATTGATTGGAAAGAACATCCCCCAGATTGTCCTGTGGGATTATCTGCATGGTTGTATGACTATGACTCATAGTAAGAGTGCAACATGAGAAATAAGGCAGTGGTGATCACTTTGATGTGATTGTACTATAAGCCCCTGAATAGTCTTCGGGAATTAGAGGACAACTATTTAGGAAGATTGCAGATAGCAGTGATAATAAAAGATTTGGACAGGTACATGGACAGGAGAGGTTTAGAGGGATATAGGCCAGGCAGAGGCATATAGCACTCTTTGGTTGGTCAGCACGGAGATGAAGGGCCGAAGAGTTTGTTTCTGTGCTGTATGACTATGACTCATAGTAATAGGGCTCTAATAGTAGAGGTTTTCGTTTCCCTGATATTGATGGAAACTTCCATATGTTAAAGCTTGTTTGGGGCTTAATTAGTTATGTGCATCCAGAAAAGTGATCTCAATATACATTGAGAGGGGGCATAACTGGATCTCCAATGGGAAATGCAGGGCAAGTGGCTGAAATGTAAGTTGGGCAACACTTTGGGACTAATAGTTATAATTCTATTAATTTTTATATATAATTTTTTTTAATTTTTTTTAAAGGTACCTTTGCACCCTATATTTGTAATAATTCTATAAATGCAGACCACGTCAGGTGGAAGTGATCTGGTTTACCTGCTAGGAGGAGTCTTATCTCTTCTAGGTGTAATGTTTCGAACATATTTGAAATCCACATGTTTATAGTTGGTATTGGAGCCTTCTTCCAAAATTTTAGAATTAGCTTTTTTCCAGTTATTAACCCATAGTCTATTAGTTTCTTTTGAAACACATTTAGTTCTGGACCATCTTCCGTTATTCCGAAGATAATCCATTCTGCTTTGGGTATCAGTCTTATTTTAAATAACTTTGTAAAGATTTCAAAAATTTCATTCCAAAAAAAAATTGAGGTCAGGTAAGGGGGGGATGATAGTTGAAGAGTTGGTATGTCCCATTTGCGTAATGCTCATAAAAATATTTGTTTCTCTCTTTTTCCTCTTTCTCTTTCTCTTTCTTTTCTAGGGTCTATTTCTTAATTCTTTTTCTTTTGTTTTTAATTTTGCTCTTATAGGGTCTTCGTCCTTTTTTGTTGTCACATTTTCTACACTCTCACTTTTTCCTTCACTTTCTTCTTTCTTTCAATCTTTTCCTTTTCTAGTGTAAAAAATAAACGGAGTACATTAATTGTAAGAAGACATAAGTGACGAGTACTAATGTATGTGGTTGTAATGTAATGTACTTCTAATAAATAAAAAATAAAAATAAATTAAATTTTTTTTTAAATATATTAATGGAAAAAAGATAGGACTGGTCCATAATTTAAAGGCCCTGGCTTTGACGAGGAAACAGAGTGGAGATAAAAAGATAAGATAAGGTATGATCTTTCGTTTTCACCTGTTCAAGGGTATACATCCTATCGAAAAGACAGACAGGTGGGCAGAGGGGGTGGGGTAGCTCTGTTGGTGAGGAATGAAATTCACTCACTTGCGAGGGGTGACATAGAATCAGGAGATGTAGTTAGTATGGATAGAACTGAGGAATTGTAAGGGTAAGAAGACCCTAATTGGAGATATCTACAGGCCCCCAAACAGTGGCCTGGATATAGGGTGCAAGTTGAATCAAGAGTTAAAATTGGCATGTCGTAAAGGTAATGCTACAGTTGTTATGGGAGATTTCAACATGCAGGTAGACTGGGAAAATCAGGTTGGTACTGGACCCCAAGAAAGGGAGTTTGTGGAGTGCCTCCGTGATGGTTTCTTAGAGCAGCTAATTCTGGAGCCTACCAGCGAAAAGGTAATTCTGGATTTAGTGTTGTGTAATGAACCGGATTTGATAAGGGAACTTGAGGGTAAGGAGCCATTAGGAGGTAGTGACCATAATATGGTAAGTTTTACTCTACAATTTGAAATTGTGAAGGGTAAATCGGAGCTGTCAGCATGGGCGGAAATCGCTTTTAAAACATGGGTGGGGGGCACAATTGCCTGACAGCCCGATGACAAGTGTGCATGACAACTAACAATTTTATCTCCTCCCATCAAAAGTTTCTTTATGTATGTTTTTGTTTGTGAAAAGTTTACGTGTGTTGTTTTCTCTCTCTCTCCTCCAAGGTTAGTTCTGTTTGCCTTTATTTGCTTCAGTTTTATTTAGTGTTATTTATCACATTGTAGCTTTTGAAAGATTTAAGCGGGTATCGGATGGTCGTTAAGGGGCCAGACTGTGAGCATGGGCTTCATTTAGGGAAACTGATGGGTAAAAATGACTAAATAATGTGGGTGAATGAGGGACTGGTACCTGCACGCCAGGAAGCCCGTGCTCGTGGTCCGGAGCTCTTAATGACTGTCCGAACGGTCTGATACCCCTTTAAATCATTCAAAAGCTACAACGTGATAAATAACACTAAATAAAACTGAAGCAAATAAAGGCAAACAGAAGAACTAACCTTGGAGGAGAGAGAAAAAACACACACAAACTTTTCACAAACTAACAAAAATACATGTAAATAAACTTTTGATTAACAAAAATAGACATAAACATACTTAATTTAAAAAAGTTCATATAACATCCCTAAATGATGGGTACAAATTACTAAATAACGTGGGTGAATGAGGGGCTATACCTGCACACCAGCTCCACCGCCGGATCCCTTAATGACCCACCGATACCCGTTTAAATCTTTCCCATCCACCAATACATCCAAAGTTCACAAAGGGTCTGAAGAAGGGTCGAGACCCGAAACATCGCCTATTCCTTCTCTACATAGATGCTGCCTCACCCGCTGTGTTCCTCCAGCATTTTTAGTCTGCCTCCAAAGTTTAAAATGTTCCCAATGTTGGGCGAGTCCAGAACCAGGGGCCACAGTCTTAGAATAAAGGGGAGGTCATTTAAGACTGAGGTGAGAAAAAACGTTTTCACCCAGAGAGTTGTGAATTTATGGAATTCCCTGCCACAGAGGGCAGTGGAGGCCAAATCACTGGATGGATTTAAGAGAGAGTTAGATAGAGCTCTAGGGGCTAGTGGAATCAAGGGATATGGGGAGAAGGCAGGCACGGGTTATTGATAGGGGACGATCAGCCATGATCATAAAGAATGGGGGTGCTGGCTCGAAGGGCCGAATGGCCTCCTCCTGCACCTATTTTCTATGTTTCTATGTTTCTAAAGTTCAAATGGTAATTATACCCGCATCAGACACTTTTAAGAAATTCTCCCATGAATTTTATTCTTTTTGCTTTTGCTGCAATCTATTTTGTGTATTGTATGAGGAATGGATGAACGTTTATCATTACCAAAGGATGACATTTAATTATTTTCAGAGTCTGAGCCAGCTGACCATGCATGCGGCCGCGACTCCGCAGCTCGCGGTCGGATGGGAACTGATTGCAAAATACGTTTCACAAAACATTGGGGGGGGGGGGGGGGTATTGTCTCCACCTCTCAAAATATGGAGGGGACACGCCCCCCCTGTACCCCCCCACCCACCCTGGGATTTCCGCCCATGGGTGTCAGTATTACAGTTGAACAAAGGGGACTATGGAGCCATGAGGGAGGAGTTGGCCAAAGTTGACTGGAAAGATACCCTAGCAGGGATGACAGAAAAGATGGGGTAAGCTAGCCAATAATATAAAGGAGGATAGTAAAAGCTTCTTTAGGTATGTGAAGAGCAAAAAACTAGTTAAGGCCAAAGTTGGAGCCTTGAAGACTGAAAAGGGTGAATTTATTATGGGGAACAAGGAGATGGCAGATGAGTTGAACAGGTACTTTGGATCCGTCTTCACTAAGGAGGACACAAACAATCTTCCTGATGTACTAGCCAGAGGATCTGTGATGGCAGAGGAACTGAAGGAGATTTACATTAGGCAGGAAATGATGTCGGGTAGACTGATGGGACTGAAGGCTGATAAATCCCCAGGGCCCGATGGTCTGCATCCCAGGGTACTTAAGTGGCTCGAGAAATCGTGGACGCATTGGTGATCATTTTACAATATATATTAACTATTTACAATATATATTAATGATATGGATGAAGGGATTAAAAGTAACATTAGCAAATTTGCAGATGACACAAAGCTGGGTGGCAGTGTGAACTGTGAGGAGGATGCTATGAGGATACAGGGTGTCTTGGACAGGTTGGGTGAGTGGGCCGATGCATGCCAGATGCAGTTTAAAGTGGATAAACGTGAGGTTATCCACTTTGGTGGCAAAAACAGGAAGGCAAAATATTATCTAAATGGTGTCATTGGGAAAAGGGGAAGTACAATGGGATCTGGGGGTCCTTGTTCTTCACCGGGCACTGAAAGTAAGCATGCAGGTACAGCAGGCAGTGAAGAAAGCGAATGGCATGTTGGCCTTCATAACAAGAGGAGTTGAGTATAGGAGCAAAGAGGTCCTCCTGCAGTTGTACAGGGCCCTAGTGAGACCACACCTGGAATATTGTGTGCAGTTTTGGTCTCCAAACTTGAGGAAGGACATTCTTGCTATTGAGGGAGTGCTGCGTAGGTTCACGAGGTTAATTCCCGGGTTGGCGGGACTGTCATATGTTGATAGATTGGAGCGGCTGGGCTTGTATACTCTGGAATTTAGAAGGATGAGAGGGAATCTTATTGAAACATATAAGATTATTAAGGGGTTAGACACGCTAGAGGCAGGAAACATGTTCCCAATGTTGGGGAGTCCAGAACCAGGGGCCATAGTTTAAGAAAAAGTGGTAAGCCATTTAGAACGGAGATGAGGAAAAACCTTTTCACACAGAGTTATGAGTGTGTGGAATTCTCTGCCTCAGAGGGATGGAGGAGGCTGGTTCTCTGGATGCTTTCAAGAGAGATTTAGATAGAGCTCTTAGGGACAGCGGAGTTAAGGGATATGGAGAAGGCAGGAATGGGGTACTCATTGGATGATCAGCCATGATCACATTGAATGGCGGTGCTGGCTCGAAGGGCCGAATGGTCTACTCCTGCACCTATTGTCCTCTTTAGTCTCAGTGAAAATGGCAGTTAGGGCAGTGGACTGCTCCTGCTGCAGGATGTGGGAATTCATGGAAACATGCAGTGAACCGCAGAACTACAACTGTGGGAAGTGTGGGAAGTAACTGGAACCGGAGGTACTGAGTGAGGATCATCTGGGATACTGGGAACTTCATAGATATGAATTTTAATGGTTTAATGAAGTAGTCATGCCCAAGGTAAAGGGATAAAATAGAATAACCACCAGGAAAAGGAGTAAGTGAAGTACAGGAATCCCCTACGACCATTCCCCTTGTATAACATGTATATTATTCTGGATACTTGTAAAGGGAGCAAAGGAGGGGTGGGGACGACGACAAAGGGGCAAAGGGGGGGGGGGGGTGGTGTGAATGACTGTTCAGGGAAAAGCTGCAGCAGCAGTCAGGTCTGTGGCACAGCAGGGAAGGGTGAAGTGAGACACGGCTATATTGATAGGAACTCGTTTGTTAGAGGGGCAGGTACGAGATTCTGTGGCCACATAAGGGATTACACGATGATGTGTTGCCTTCATGTTGCCTGGGTACAGGGTGTCTCAGAGTGGCTGCAAAACATTCAATGGTGAGGATGAGCAGCCAGAAGTCGTTGTGCAGCAGACTGGCACAAGAGAGATAGGTAGGAAATTAGAAAAGGTTCAGCAGAATGAACATAGGAAGTTAGGTTAAAAAATAGGACTTGAAGGATCGTAATCACCAGATTATTCCCACTGTCATGTGCTTGCGAAGATAGCAATAGAAAATTAAGATGAGTGTATGGCCGATGTGTTGGTGCAGGGAGCAGTGATTCAGATTTTTGACCATTGGGATCTCTTCTGCATCAGAAATGACCTGAAAAGGGACCGAATAATGTGGCAGGGAGGTTTGCAAGTTAATGTTCTAAATTGGGGCAAGGTCAAGTTTGACAGTATTAGATAGGATTTGCTCTTTTACACAATGGGTGGTAAGAATTCAGAAAGGATTAAAGGAGGCAGAAGATTGCTCTGGCAGATAGAATTAAAGAGAACCCGGAGATGTTCTAAGTATATTAAAGGAAAAGGGAAACTGGGGAGTGAAAACAGCCCCTCTTAAACTAAAGTGTCATCAATGTGTGGAGCTGCAGGAGATGAGTGATTTCCCCTCTGTTTTTATTGCAGACTAAGACTAGGGGACTTGGGGGAAATGGTGATGTCCTGAGAATAGTTTGTATTACAGTTGAGGTGGTGCTCGTTGTCCTAAAACGTATGAAGGTAGATAAATCTCTGAGGTCAGATCAGGTGGATCCAAGAAGGGAAACTAGAGAGAAATTGCTGGTGTCCTGGAGGAGATATGAATCATTGTGAGGTAAGTAGCTGGAAGGTGGTTAATATTGTGCTTCTATTTAGGAAGGGCTGCAAAGAAAAACATGGGAACCATAGACCAGCAAGCCTAACATCTCTGGAGTACAGGTCACTGTGATAGCTTCTGTACAGATAAGGTAATACATACATTTGGAAAGACAGGATTGTTTAAGGATAATCAGCATAGTTTTGTCCATGGGAGATAGTGTATCACTAATTTGATTGTGGATTTTTCAAAGAAGGAACCAAGTAGGGGGCAGGGCGTCAGATATTGGCTCTATGGACTTTGGCAAAGCCATCGCTAAGGTTCCACATGGTAGGATGCTCTGGAAGTTTAGATCAGATGGGGTCCAAGGAGAGCTAGCTGACTGGATAAAGAATTGGAGGAATAATTGACAGTGAAGAAGGTTGTCTAAGATTACAACACGATCAAGATAAAATGGGAAAGTGAACTAAGGAATGGCAGATGAAATTTAACTCAGACAAGTGCAGAGCAATTCATTCTGGCAAGTAAAACCAGGGCAGGACTTGCACAGTAAATGATGGGGCCCTAAAAGGTTTTGTCCAAAAGAGAGATTCAGAGGTACATTGTTCCTTGAGAATTGTGGCCTCGTAGACAAAGTGGTAAATGCGATTTTTGACACACTTGCATTCATTAGTCGGAGCATTAAGTATAAGAGTTGAGATATCATGTTACAATGTACAAGGCATTCGTGAAACCGCACTTGGACTATTGCAAGAAGGGTTCAGACCCAAAACATCACCTAATCCTTTTCTCGAGAGATGCTGCATGACCCACTGAGTTACTCCAGCATTTTGTGTCTATCTTCGGTATAAACCATAATCAGCAATTCCTTCCTACACACATGGAGTTTAGTATGCAGTTCTGGGTCCCTACCTATATGAAGGATGTCATTGTTGGAAAGGGTGCAGAAAAGATTCACAAAGACGTTTGTTGTAAGAGACTGGATAGGACGTTTTTTTTTTCCATAGTCCAAAATTAGACGGCATAGGTTTAAGGGGAGAGGGGAACGATTTATCGGGAACACGAATTACAACATTTTCCCCACACTAAAGGTATGTGAAATAAGATGCTAGAGGAAGTGGTAGTGCTGGGTAAAATTACAATTCTTAAAATACATTTGGGCAGGTACACGGATAGGAATGGTTTAAAGGGAAATGGGCCAAAGCAAGCAAATGGGACTAACTCAGTGACATTTACTCTGGCTGAATCACAAAGCAAATTACATACAAATGAAAACAGTAACATGTCATGCGATATCCACGCAATTTAACCTTTTATTCCTAGGCTCAACCATATTTATATATTTTCAACCTTTCCTCTTCTTGATGCAAGTGGGTTTAAAAAATTTAATGAAAATATTGCTATTCACTGACCCTTAGAAAATTTGTTATTTCATATTCCTGTAAATAAAAATGCAGGAGATTCTGGAAAGCTGAAAGGATTGGTAATATGTTCTATGTACCTCAGATCTATTCCGTGTCTCCTTAAATTCTTCTGGCAGTTCCCTCTTTCTTTTTCTATCTTCACGGTGCAAATCAATTTCACGGGATAATGTTCTGCAAAACATGGATAAATTGGACGACAAAACTACAATTTGCAATATTCTGCTTAAAGCCAATTACACTGCAGCAACATTGGAGTTTAAAACTTAATATGCAAATACCTATATGGTAACTCTATCACACAGCTCAAGAATGGCCTTTGGTGCATTATCAACTTTGAACAAACGATAAACATTATAAAATAATTCCATACCTCCATGCCCTCCTTTCACCCAAAGAGTACACTGATGTAGGATAAACACGGCTTATAATGTAGAAGCTGTTAGGTCATGTTACAGTTGTACAAGACATTAGTGAGGACACATTTAGAGTATTGTGTTCACTTTTGGTTACCATGGTGTAGGAAAGATGTTGTCAAGCTGGAAAGGGTGCAGAGAGGATTTACGAGGATGTTGCCAGGTCTCGAGGGCCTGAGCAATAGGGAGAGGTTAAGCAGGACTTTATTTCTCAGAGCGCAGGAGGATGAGGATTACAAGATCATGAGAGGAATAGAATGGGTAAATGCACAGTCTTTTGCAGAGTTGGGGAATCGAGAACAGGAGAACATAGGTTTAAGGCGGGGGGGGGGGGGGCATGGAGGTTTAATATGAACCTGAGGGTAACTCTTTTACACAATGGATGGTGGATATATGGAACAACCTTCAGGAGGAGGTAGTTGAGGCAGTTTCTATCATACCGTTTAAGAGATATGAATAGGATAGGTTTGGAGGGATATGCGCCAAGCGCACACAGGTGGGACTCGTGTGGATGAGGCATGTTGGTCGGTGTGGGCAAATTGGGCTGAAGAACCTGTTTTCATACTGTGACTATGACTCAAATTTATTATAGCATGTATTTGCATAAAAACATCTCTCGGTTCATATTATTGCAAGATACTGGATATCAAAAATAGTGAATATTGAATTTAGCAGCTCAGTCACCATTTGTGGAAGGATTTGTACATTTCACTTGTGCATATGAAGCTTCAGAAAACTGTATAGCAATTTCACTGAATATCAAAAAAACGGTTACATTTTACGACTTAACAAAAACTTATTACAATTCATACACTAATTTTACTTTAAAATGATTCCGAAACAAATGAAAACTTTAAAAAGCTGACTGCATAATTATCCTTTTGGCAATTCTCAATTCCGTTTTTAGTATTTAATTAAATTTTTTTATCTTTCATGCATCCAATACAGTAACTTCATTGGCATGATTTCCATGTTCAAAATATTTTATCAAAAGCTTGATTTCAGGAATTTACTTATTACACGATATATTAGTACCATGTCTGTGCACGAGTCATTTTATCGGTTCCCAAACAGTTTATGTTTTAACAATAATTTTTAAAAATGTTACTGCTTCTTAGGAAAATGATTTCACAAAGAAAAACTTGATGATAAACCACATTAAGGACCAAAAGATAGCAGAGAAAACAGGTAGAGAGATAGTTTTCAGGGCGGAATTCAAGAACTAAGACCAATGATATCGATGGCTAAGCTGTTAAATTTAGGGTTGAGAAAGACGTGAGAAAGATTTTTGTTTTAGAGCATTGCATAACAAAAAAAATAGTTTAGACCAAAAAGGACACAAATAGTGGGTAACTAACGATGACAAATGGTGGAATTTCAAACAATAAACAATCTGCTGATGGAATTCTGTCTGTTGGGGGTGGACTGTTCAGGAATTGAAGCCTTGCATCAGGACAGGTAATGGGAAAATAACATCATCCAGTGAGAACACACGCAGGATTTTGTATGACATCAAATTTTCAAAAAGTAGGAATAAAGAAGTACAAGAAGGCAACTGTCAAATCCAGAAACAAAGGATGAGGGTTTCTGCATCCATATGTCATGGTTGTTTCAAAGTTCTGTCAAACGCAAGTAGAAGAATTATACCTTAAATCTCCTTTCCTTTTTCTTCTCAATGCCACTTTTTTCTCCAAGATTTTTTGCTCTTTCAAAGCTGCTTTGCTAACTTTTGAAATTTGTGATGATGGCTCTTGCATTGTTCTTAAATTGGTTTCAACACTTAAATTACTGTTAATACCTGAAAAAAAAAAAGAATTTAGAGGGACAGAGAATAGAATGTTGAATCTTTAGGCCATAGGTCTTACTAGGATATTGCAGTACAAAATTTATGCATTCATATTTATAACAATGAAGGATCGCAGTGTCAATAGGTGCAGGAGTAGGCCATTCTTTTGTCGAGAACAAAATTCTAGTTCTATGCTGTAAAATATTTCAGTTACTTTTCAGTTATAGTTGTAAAGTAGCATGTAAAAGGAAACTATCCATCCTAATTTTTTTTTTTGTTTGGACATGATAGCAATGGAAGAGTGAACAGTCACCTCTTGTACCCCTCGGAAAGCAGCCTAAACTCTCACGGTCGGGTCACAAAGCTTTATACTGTTCCTCAAGCAGAAAATGACTTCATTAGCGCACAGAAGCAGAGGGACAGCTGCGGGAGGTAGCAGCTCAAGTGTCCATTTAGCCAGTGCAGTTGCCATGGGCCACAGGCCAATGTGTGGGAATGGTTAGATAAGGCGAGCCGCTCGAGGTCCTATAGCAGCTAGGTAAACTTCGAGCGCATCCTTGGCAGCTGCAAGGAGCAGCGATGGCCAAGAAAGGAACAGGGCCGTGCAGTGGCGCGGCTGGTAGAACTGCTGCCTCACAGTGCCAGAGACGCAGGTTCGATCCTGACTACGGGTACTGTCAGTGTGGAGTTTGCATTCTTTCTGTGACCGCGTGGGTTTCCTCTGGGTGCTCCGGTTTACTTCCTCAACCCAAAGATGTGTTGGTTTGTAGATTAATTGGCCTTAATTGCTCGGAATGTGTGAGATGTGGATGACATAGTAGGATAACATAGAACTAGTGTACACAGTTGATCGATGGTCGGCGTGTACTAGGTGGGATGAAGGACCTGTTTCCATGCTGTATCTCTAAACTAAACTAATCACCTCCAGCTGGGCCAGGTCTGTCCCACTTTGGCTGTCAGTTACGCGACAGGCCGTTGGCGCGCGAAGATTTTGTTCGCTACAAAAATTTCGGAGCCCCGCGCGATGTCGCGCACAACTACATACCCCTCCGCGCTTCTCAGTGGGACCTGCCCCGCGCGGCCACACGATGCCCGTGCGCCTCAACGCGACAACGAGGTCGCGTAATTTGCGTGCCAAGGACACGTAAGTGGGACAGGCCCTTTAATCACTGTAACTTGTCCTTAGTGTGTCACTGAAAGGTAGTACTTGATCAGAATATAGGGAGAATAAAATGAAATTAGTGTAAATGGGTGTTTGATGGTCTCTGCAGTCAGTGGACAGAAAGGACTTTATTCAATCTGTATTACTAATGCAGTTGATAAGTGGCAACATTTGATCATGGACAGTACAAAATAAAGTTTTAAACAAG
This sequence comes from Malacoraja senta, assembly GCA_038087875.1. Classification (NCBI taxonomy): domain Eukaryota; kingdom Metazoa; phylum Chordata; class Chondrichthyes; order Rajiformes; family Rajidae; genus Malacoraja; species Malacoraja senta. Next base: position 340,886,080 of record CM075977.1, on the reverse strand, counting down.
CACAATTTTGTTTTGAGGACTGAAAGAGGCATTCAAAAGTACTGCAACATTTTGGTTTAACTTGAGGTTTATGCGTTCCTGAAATGTTTTAAAGAACACAAGCAAATGGTATGTGAAAGTGCATTTCCTGAGGGAACAAAAAAATAAATTTGGCCACAATTATCATCAATGTCATAATAAAAACACAAAACTAGACTTGCTGGGGAAACACCTTGTCCGGAGACAGAAATGCAGTTATTTCCTCACTTTGAAGGTCTGAAATAAAAGACTTAACTACCTTTTTCCAATATTTGGAGATTTTCTTCATTCCTTTGAGTCTCTTCTGGTGGCCCATCTTTCTCAATTTCCAACTGTTTGTGCTTGTCCTCTCCTCTTTCCCTGTTCCACTGTCGCCTGAGTAACCTCTCTGCCTTTTCTTTTGCCTATGCGAAAATATAAGAACATTTAATCTTTTTTATTCCTAGCACACCTGAAGAAAGGCATGTTACAAATGCATACAAACCATTCTAAGCTGGTGCCAGAGCCTGGTGACTCTTTGTGTGCTTGTCCTGAAGAGGATCTACCATCATCCACTACAATCGCTCCACTCTACAACCAAGAAAGCACACCAATGTCTCTAATATCTCAGAAGTCCAATGAAGTTCCGCATGTCTCCAAATGACTTCAGCCAACTTCTACAGATACATCACGGAAAGCATCCTATCAGGATGCATCACAACTTGGTTTGGCAACAGCTCTGCCCACGACCATAAGAAACTGCTCAGAGTTGTCGATGTAGCAAGTCCATCATATAGACCAGCCTCCCCACCATCGACACTCCACACTGCCATGGGAAAGCAGCCAACATAATCAAGAACCTTTTCCACCCAGTCATTCCCTTTTCTCCACTCTCCTGTCAGGAGGAAGATACGAGAACTTGAAAGCATGTATCACCAGATTCAGGGAAAGCTTCTTCCTTGCTGTTATCTGACAATTTACTGGATGGTCCACTCATAAGGTAGGGTGTAGTCCCGATCTTCCAACCTACCATATTTGTAACTATAACACTATAATGCTGTTACACATTGTTCTACACTCTGATATTTTTATCTCTGTATTACCTGTGGAGAGATAGGGACATGGGCCCCAAACTGAAACATTGCCTTCCCCTTCCCTCCAAAGATGCTGCCTGACCCACTGACTAGCACAGTGTTTTGATCAAGATTCCAGCAATTGCAGGTTTTTGTTTTTCTACTGTACTTGAGTACATCTTGATTGTACTACATATAGTATGATTTAATTGCATAGCATGTAAACAAAAGCATTTCCCTATCTCAGTACTATAATAAACTAATACTCACCCTACAACCTCCCAAACAATGTTGGCTGACAAACACAAGCTTGTCAACAAATTTTATATATAACGTTACTAAGTTCTAGTTCTTATTACTTTGAAGATGTCGTTTCACAAATAATTGCACAATTCATATATTACACAAACAGGACATTGTTTTATAGATGGTTTTAGCTTGGATGTCATAGTCCAATGAAAATTTAAATTTCTGTTGTGAGCTTAAATCCCAGCAATAAACTAGATCCGAACTAAAAATACCTGGTATGATTTAATCAGTTCCATAGTATTGTGAAATAATGAAGCGATTTCAATCTTTTCTTTTGCATTTTCATTGTACAGTCCCAAAACTATCGTTCCCCAAAAATTGTTATGCAATCAGGATGGTTACAATACTTAGGGAGGAATAGTTGGGGAAGCTCTTAACTGGCATTTGAATGCATCGAAGAAATTGGTTGGAGAGGAATGTAAAATAATGAACACAGGATGAAATTAAATATAAATATAGTATTTCAAGCTTAAGAAATGGAACTCTTCAACACACACTCAGTCATTTTATCCAGTTAATTTGCTTATAAACCAGTATCGCAAATACATTTACTTAAATCATTTCTTGTAACCGTTTTAATCACTCTCCACACCCAAATTCATAATTTGAAACATTAAACAGTAAAAATAGTAAGAAATTGCCCCAACTTACGATTGACTGTCGACGTTGTACTACTGTTTCTTCGTCGTCTGAATCACTATAGTACTTTGAATACAGAAACGGTTTGTGGACATATGGATGTCGTCCTGGTTTAGCTTTACCTTCCTTTTGTCCTTCTTCATTTGTTTCTACATTCATATCTTTTTCTAAACAGAGTAAATGTTTAATAAAAACCTACATTTTCCTTGACTTTGGTTTATCAATTCCAATGTCTTCGTACTATTCTTGGAGCAAAGCTACTTTATTTTATTCAACTTTCTGCGAATTAAGACAAACGGTTTGTTCTGTTTGAACAGAGGAGCTGCAAATCTCATGCTCTCATTTAATTATGTTTATCTCAGCCTTTGATTTGCAAACTTAAATAATTTGCTTTTCATTTAACTTGAGTAACACATTTCTTATAAACTGGACTGATTCGCAACAATGGATGCTTTTTTCCTGTGATTATTACTGCATTCCCTTAAATATGCCATTACATACATTGGGGATCAAATTGCCAGAGTGAGATCACACGCACATTGGAGGAACAGTATCTTATATTCCGCTTGGGTAGCTTACAGTCCAACGGTAATAAACACAGAATTCTACAATTTTAGATACCCCCTCCCTAGTTTTCTTCCTCTCTTTCCTGAGCCTCCCTTACCCCGATCCACACCCATTTATCTCCATTATCTGACCCCCTACCACCTATATTTCTCCATGTGGCTTTACATTTCACTTTGCTTCTCTCCTTATCTGACACCCTTTTATCTCCTTCTTATCTCTTGCCTTTATCCACCCATCTGCCAATTTAACCTCACTAACCTGGATCCAGCTATGACTTGCCAGGCTTTGTCCTGGCCCCACCTCTTTCCTGGAGAGGCTGCTGACTCGTTGAGTTTCTCGAGCAGTTTTACTCAAGATTCCATTATCTGTAGTTCCTTATGTCTCCAGTAACAGTGGGTTGTCGTTTTCATGATAAATACCCCAATGACCTAGTTTCCATAAACCCCTCGGGTAGAAAAAAATCCAGATTCATCACCCTCTGCAAGGATACATAGAAATTTCTATGTATCTCGGATTTAAAAGACTGATCCTCAAACATGTAACTATTTCCCTTCATTTGAGATTCTCGTACTAGTGGAAACAGCTCCACACCTGTGTCCCACAGGATCTCATGTCACCCTCATTCTTCTAAACTCTAAAGAGTTCAGATCCAATTTCTTAGCTGCTGGTAAAAGGACAGCCTTTTCATCCCAAAAGTGAGTCTAGTCAAAAATAAACTGCTGGAGGAGCACATTGCCTGAAGAAGGGTGCCAACACAAAACATTGTCTGGCCATTTCCCCCACAGATGCTGCCTGGCCCGCTGAGTTTCTCCAGCAGTTTGATTTTTGATCAACATTCCACCAGTTTTTGTTTCCATTAGTCTAGTGAATGTCATTGGACTGCCTCTAACACCAGAATATCCTTTCTTAAATAAGATAACTGAAGCTATGAATAGTACACCAAGTGTTACCTCAATTTTAACAATATTTCAGCATTCCTAAAGACCATCCCTCTTGGAATGAAAGCCAATATATTTGCCTTTCTAACCAGATAGTGCATTTGAATGCTAAATTTGCACTTTTCGTGCTCAATAACACATAGATCCCTGTGTACTTCAATCATTTGCAATCTTTATACATTTAGAAAATAGACAACCTTTAGATCCCTCCTACCAAACTGCATGACCTCACATCCATGAAATTAAGCTCTATATGCCAAGTTTTTGCTCACTCATGCAACCTATCTATAATTTGTTGCATGGTCCAAATATTTTCATTTCAACATGCCCTCCCCATCAATTTTCACGTCATTATTATTACGATGGGTTAGAAATCTAACTGAAGGGATTCAAATGTAAATTCAGAAACATCTATAGTGATTTGGGACGCAATGAAGTTTGCAAAATTTGAGGTAGCAGGAATAATTAAAGAAGGCTTTAATTATTAGAAGGCTTGCAATGACTGCTGAGATTAAGGGCATTTGTGGCATGAAAGGAAAGCAGGAATCACGTATTCTGCACAAGAGTGCTGACAGAGCAAAGTAGGAGATAGGTGAAAGTTAAGGATAGAAAACAGGAGAGCATAAAATTAAGTTGGACTTGCATATTGGAAGCAGTGACTAGAAACAGCAATGCTAACCTAATTGATAGTCTTATCTCTATGGCAAAGTTAGCAAGCTCCTTGCACTTATTTTTAGGAGGAAATGTGGCAGCAGATTAAGAAAGTGGTTTAAGACATGTGTTTGTGGTGAAGAGAAGCTAGGAATTATCATTACATTTCAGGATGATTCTGAAATGTGCACTTTAGCAATGAAACTGCACACTTAACAGGTCATCCCTGGGAAACAGTGATAATTTCTGGCTTCTCCATCAGAAACCGTCTTTAAAACTACGTTAAATGGCTACGACATTCACATCCCAAAACTCAGCGCAAGGACCTTAAGAGCAGGTCCCAATAGTGCACACGTATTCATAACAGATGCAAGACATCCCACGTGCTACCAAAAACACATACAGTGCATATGGGAACTAAAGGCAAATGTCTTGAAATATCAAGTATAAATGACAAATAGTTTGGGATTACAAAATTACAAACCAAACAAAAACAGGCGGGATATATAGCACAAGGCAACAAGTTGAAATAAAAGGAAGTGATGCTAAAGTAGATATATGAAACAAATACACGACTGGAGAGATAAGAGGAGACTACATAAGAAAAGACAGCATTACTTTACAGGTGCACGATTATAATCAGACAAAAATATTTTTAAAAGTGTAATACTAACACATTACAAATACAGCATGAAGAAAATGCTAAAGGGGCTGTCCCACTTGGGCGACCTAATCCGCGAGTTAAGAAGAGTGTCTTCGACCTTCAAGCTCGTGGGCACTCGCCTGGAAAGTCTCGAGCTGGATCGACCAACCGCACACACACACACACAAACACATTGCAAAGGCGGGGGCCAGGGAAAGCTGCCTAAAATTCACATCCGCAATGAAGAAGGAGGTAAACGGCTGCGACAGTGTAAGTTAAGTCCTTTAGTGAGCGCGGGGGGGGGGGGGGGGAGAGAGAAGGGGGGGGAAGGGGGAGGGAGAAGAAGGGGGGGGAAGGGGGAGGGAGAAGAAGGGGGGGGAAGAGGGAGGGAGAAGAAGGGGGGGAGAGAAGGGGGGGAGAAGTGGGGGGAGAGAAGGGGGGGAGGGAAGGGGGGAGAGAAGGGGGGGAGAGAAGGGGGGGGAGAGAAGGGGGGGGAGAGAAGGGGGGGGAGAGAAGGGGGGGGAAGAGAAGGGGGGGGAGAGAAGGGGGGGGAGAGAAGGGGGGGGAGAGAAGGGGGGGGAGAGAAGGGGGGGAGAGAAGGGGGGGGGAGAGAAGAGGGGGGGAGAGAAGGGGGGGGAGAGAAGGGGGGGGGGGAGAGGGGGGGGGGAGAAGGAGTGGAGACACTTTTAAGAAGTATAATAAAGTTTAGCGGGCATTTTAGCAGTAGGTTTTCCCTGGTCCTGAAAACGCCAATGAGCCAATCAAAATGCCCGGTCAGCGAAGGAGATTGCCTACGGCTGCCCTCGACTGCCTGTAACTAAATAGCGACCCACTCCACTGCACTATGAGTTCAAAAGAACCATGCCGACCACATTTTACTCGCGGAAATTTTTTCAACGTGCTGAAACATTTTCCGCGACCTCGATGAGTATTGACAAGTATTCGGGAACTTCCCTCGAGCATGAAGGAGAGTTCCAGCGACCTCACAGGACCATGTGTCAACCATGCTGCGAGTTTGAAGGTCGAAGACACTATTCTAAACTCGAAGATTAGGTCGCTCAAGTGGGACAGCCCCATAACTTAAATTGAAACAATTGCATCAGAAATTGAACAACTGCAACAGAAAATACTACAGAACACAGATATAGAGATTGGCATGGGCAACAGATGTAAATGTCAGAAAAAAATAGGACATACAGATTAAAGAAGGGGATGGTAGATTATGACCAGAAATGACAGATCTACAGCATTGATTAAAATAAATAACTACTCAAATATATTGAGCACATGAGGTCCAAGCCTAATCATTTTGATTTTAATTTAGTAATTTGAATTTAATTCCACTTTCTCTCTAAACACCTCAAACGTCAATATATTAACTTCCAACTTACTTACACTTTTAAGACAATAAAAATGACAACTGTAATAATCCTTTTAAAATTTTTTAAAATTTCAGGAACCAAAGAATCACATCCTTGTGTGAAAAAGATTGAGATAATTTGTCAAAAGTTTAAGAAGGAACTGCAGATACTGGAAAATCAAAGGTAGACAAAAATGCTGGAGCAACTCAGCGGGTGAGGCAGCGAAGGAAATAGGCAACGTTTCGGGTCAAAACCCTTCTTCAGAATGATGTGAGGGGGGGGCGGGAAGAAGAAAGGAAGAGGTGGAGCAAGTGGGCTGAGGGAGAGCTGAGAAGGGGAGGAGAAAGTAGGGACTACCTGAAATTAGGGAAGTCAATGTTCATACCGCTGGGGTGCAAGCTGCCCAAGTGAAATATGAGGTGCTGCTCTTCCAATTTACAGTGGTCCTCACTCTGGCCATGGAGGAAGCCCAGGACAGAAAGGTCGGATTCGGAATGGGAGGGGGATTTGAAGTGCTGAGCCATCGGAAGATCAGGTTGGTTATTGCAAACCGAGCGGAGGTGTTCGGCGAAGCGATCGCCAAGCCTACGCTTGGTCTCACCGATGTAGAGCAGCTGACATCTAGAGCAGCAGATGCAATAGATGAGGTTGGAGGAGGTGCAGGTGAACCTCTGCCGCACCTGGAAATACTGCTTGGGTCCTTCAATGGAGTCAAGGGGGGGGAGGTCAAGCGACAAGTACAGCATTGCAAAGGAAGGTGCCCGGAGAGGAGGTGGTTCAGGTGGGAAGGGACGAATGGACCAGGGAGTTACGGAGGGTGCGGTCTCTGCGGAAAGCAGACAGGGGAGGAGATGGGAAGATGTGGCAAGTGGTGGGCTCACGTTGCAGGTGGCGAAAATGTCGGAGGATTATTTGTTGTATGTGACGGCTGGTAGGGTGGAAGGTAAGGACAAGGGGGACTCTGCCCTTGATACGAGTGGGGGGGGGGGGGGATGAGGAGTGAGAGCAGAGTCACGGAGTATAGAAGAGACCCTGGTGTGAGCCTCATCTATAGTAGAAGAGGGGAACCCCCGTTCCCTGAAGAATGAGGACATCTCCGATGCCCTGGTGTGGAACACCTCATCCTGGGTGCAGATGCGGCGTAGACGGTGGAATTGGGAGTAGGAGATGGAGTCCTTACAGGAAGCAGGATGGGAAGAAGTGTAGTCCAGATAGTCATGGGAGTCAGTGGGTTTATAGTGGATGTCGGTCAGTAGTCTATCACCTGCGATGGAAATAGTGAGGTCAAGTAACTGTCAAGTAATTTGTCAAATATTTTCTGGTTTTGGCAACAGGAATGTTCCATCTATTTATTGTTCAAAGACTCACTTTTCTAAAGCAACCAGAGTTTCTAGTTTGTCCTGTCAAGTATACTAAAGGCACCTTTTGTTTCCAGTTTAAATTTATGCAAAAACGTACGTCAGTTAAGCAGTACTACCAGGGCTCGAAATTAGCAGTTGCCCGGGTACTACTGACCACTCAAAGCGCCGCCGGGCAACCTAAACACCGAGTCATTTTGCCCGGTTTGGCAACCAGATACTGGTTTGTACCGAAGATAGACACAAAAAACTGGCAGTAACTCCGCGGGTCAGGCAGCATCTCTGGAGAATAGGAACGCGACGTTTCATGTCGGCGGCAGTTGTGCGGGGCAAAGATACTAGATGCGGGGTGAGGAAGGGTCGGAGCGAATGACGGGCCCCGAACAGCGGCAGCAGCGCCCGCGACAGCTGCTCCACCCTCCTCCTCCTGCACCCCGCCCGCCCTGATAAGGGCCGCTGCCTGCCACTCCGCTAACGGCGATAACCGCTTTAGAAACAAACCCTCCCGCACGCCGAGGCCGGGAGGAGGGAGGGAGGGCGAGGCCTCGGCGTGCGGGTTTGTTTCGATTGCCGTTAGTGGATTTACAAGCAGAGGCCCTTATCAGGGCGGGCGGGATGCGGGAGGAGGAGGCGGTGGAGCCGCAGTCGCTGCTGCCACTGTTCGGGGCCCGTCATTCGCTCCGACCCTTCCTCGCTGATTCAAGAATGGGGGGGAACAGTCTGAAGAAGGGTCTCGACCCGAAACCTTGCCGATTTCCTTCGCTCCATAGATGCTGCCTCACCCGCTGAGTTTCTCCAGCACTTTTGTCTACCCCCATCCATCCCGTACTGAACCCCCCCCCTTCAACACCACTGACATCCCCCATGCTCTCCCCTCACAATTTTACCTACTCCAACCAACACGTACTAATTCACCTGCCTCAATCCATCCATTCTGCACCGACTGCCTTCTAACCCCCCCCTCCACCCCCGCCATTTATCCACCCCGCACTGATTCACACACACACCCCTCCCTGACCCTATAGTGCTGGAAATGTCTTCAGAGCGAACATTGACTGTTTGATAACGGAATGCAATCAAATGTGTTTTAATTCACAATGTTATTATTTGTTTTAATCCATAAAGATGGATTAATTAAATTATGAACACGTGAAACATTAAAACCGCAGTGTTCGATTGTCACTGCTACCATTGACACGTTCTTACAGAATTCATTTTAATGGCAAATCAATGCTCTTAATATGGAGTATCAGTACTGTAGTTATTTAATGAGCAACAATCACAACTATACGTACGCATATATTTTACCATGGTCCAGGATTTATTGACACAGGTTGATCATACGCTGAATAATCCAACCACATTTTTGTTTGGAAGTGGAAAGAACTAATAGAAATTGAATTAATTGCAATGTGTAAAAAGAGTTGAGATACTGTCTTATAATTTTGCTGCATGTCATTGTGGGATATATCATGTCTTGATTGGTGAATATGTTTAGTTTGTGACTTTATTTGAAGCAGAAATAATATGTGAATGCTTCATTGAGTATAATTCCGACTGGTAACTACGCACTTCGTCCGAGCATATTATCGCACGTGTCATGTAAGCCATTTTAAATGACCACCTAAACTGTAATTTGACAACCTAAAAAGCTGCCAAGGTTGCCCGGCTGGCAACAGGGAAAAAAAGGTAAGCGAGAGCCCTGACTACAATAACTGGCATTTTAGAGGGAATGTTCATGTCAACATCAGGACAGTGGCAAGGGAGCAGTCAAGGCGACAGTGAGTTCAACATGTGGCATATAGCAACCATTTATTTATTTATTGTACTTTTGCACAATATGTGCTGCATGATTTTAATATGGCTTTTAATATTAAAAGGAGTTAGGGGAGCCAAGTAAACCTAACGTTAGAATTTTCATTCAGCAGAATCTCAATTAAAACTGGAACTTCTCTTTAAACTTAGAGAATTAAATACTTTTTCAATGTATTCATGAGGAAATTTAAGATTAACATTTTGCTTTAACTTTACTATTCTAAGTTGGCACAAATTTGAAGAATTATATAGTACCTTCTGAACTTTGTTCTTGGACTTCATCAGAGCTGTCAGAATCTGGAACTTCACCCTCCTCTTCTTCATCATCTTCATCAAAAGAGGAAAGATCACTGGTGTGGACGGAACTGACAGTAATGTCACTCAGGCCTTCAAAATCAGAATCTTCCAGGAAATATTCTGAAGATTAATAGAAGGGAATATACTCAGATGGGAATTATTATTGTAATAACCTCCAGTGCATTTTGTTCTAAAAAATGTGAACATTAATTTGCTTTCACCCTCTAGCCAAAGAATTGTTCCCCTATAGTCCACCAGCTTTCCAGTGCACTGTACTGTTCTGCACAGATGCCTACGAATAATAACCTTGTTGTCCACTTACACGTCTAAATAATTTAGATGGACAAGAAATTTAACAGTAACAGCTGGTGTACCTTTACAACTCGCGTGGAAAAACTGTCATGACCAGCCTGTTTTCTGCCCTTTAAGTAACTTTCTTTTTCAAGCTGTTGTCACGCTTCCTTTAATACTGTTAGCACCTTAATTTATAATCAACAAGTAGCAAATTCAAAACCTTTAAATACTTGATTAAATGTATCACAAGTTGCTTGTCAGAAATACAAAATGCTTGTCCCTAGTTAACCTGTTAACATCCTCTTGTCGGGCACATCAAAAGATATTTAAAAAGCTGTCAAGCGCCCTGATTCCATTTCATCTTTCCAAAATCTCCACGTCCAACCGCAGTCTTTAACATATTCAAATTAAACCTTAAAAGTAATTATTGAAGGTCTGTCAACAGTGACGTCATAAATCGAACAGCAGCTCTGCCACAGGTATTGATAGTTTTGTTATAACACGAGAGCTGTGCTCCTGAGAAACTTCAAATTAGTGAAAATGGCACAAAAATAATTGTGTCAATGATGTTGGGGTTTAGGGGCTAAGGGCTACAGGGTTTGACACAATATAATTTTTTTTTCCTGCAGGATTTAAAAATATGTCATTTTAGTAGCTGCAAGTTTATTTTTGTTACTGCAAACTAAAAAGACTAAAGACTAAGTACATTGTTTAACAGAGCTTCATTACACATGGGTCAACAGAAGTGACTGCTTATCAATTTCAATAGTCACCTGCAGTGAAACTGAGATTGTTTTCTAACAAAACAATGGTGTCAAATTACTGCGGGAAGGTTACAAGGAAACCTTTTTCCCTAGACCTTTTATTATCACAAGACAGTTTTTTTTCTGCCTGTCAATTTTCAAAGTAACTTAAGTAGTTCTGATCAACAAAGCATTTTTCTGTACCTTTCTTTAAGTTTTCCTTGGCCGTCTGTTTAACAGTTAGAGTTGAAGAAATGTGTCTCACAGATTCAGAGTTTTTTCTTCTTCCCCTTCTCTCAATCTTTGAAAGCCCAATTTGTTCATTTCTTATTACATCTTTGTCTCTCTTATCATTTTTATCGTTCACATCTTCTGTACTTTCCACAATAGTCTCAGCCTTTTCATGCTTATCTTCACATGTTTTCAAAGATGTTAAAGCATTAATTGATCCTTCTGACTTAGAATATATCTTTCCATCATCCACTTTGGCTTCCAATATAGATTTTTCAGCTTCTTCAGTGACATGATCTTTCTCCGTTCCAAGATCAAAACTTTGAGACTTGATTTCTGTCGTGGAGATCTTCTTAGAATTCTTTTCACAATTTTTACTTGATGAATTTTCAACTGTAGACCTGGCAGCGTTAGCTTCCTGATTAAGAGAGGTTATTGTATCCAGGATAGAAAGGGCATCATCAGCTTTGCTTGTAGTAGGACAACTGGAAGGACCTGCAAATTAAAACATAGTACAATGTAAAAATATAAAACTTCTATTCCTCATAAATCATTACATAGCATTACAGCATTACATAAATGCAGCGACCCAAAATGTATCATTTAGACTTGGGATATTGCACAAACTTGATAAGTATAGGGGCAGCCATCCATTACTATCAACAATTTCAGAACATTCATCCAAAATTGGGCAAAATTAAAATTAAAATTGGAAAAGAACTGAGTGTTTGCCTTAGACAAAGGCTAATTCCATCAGTTCCCAGAATATCATGGCATGTGTTCCATAGATTGTGATGTGCCTCCAGCATAAAGTCAGAAATTGATATATTTGCTGATGATTTCATTATTTTATTCTGTTCTAACATGTTCTATTAAATCAATCATTTATTTTTCACTGAACCGCACACAAAAGGTCAAACGGCTGTCTTATGTGCTTCCACAATTTGTAATTTTTCATACAATGGAGCAGGTCTGTATGCAGCACTGCCTGAGAACATTCAGCTTTATGGCTATTAAATGACATACAGTAATTATGTCACTCAGCTGCCAGGCAGTAACAATCTCAGACAAAGGGACCAATATTTAACTACAGTGCTTTGGTATTTAACAGCATTACCACTGAATCTCCAGCAATATCCCAGCAGTGCTATGCTAAAGCAACACTGTGCTAAAGCTCAACTGGACAGGTAATTACTGACTCCAAGAATAGGTCAGAAAGTAGTGTTCTGTAGCAGAAGATTCATCTCAAATCCTCAATGTTTTCACTCTCACAAGCTGCAAGGTATCTGATAGAATATACTTCATTTGCCATTCTGAAAACTCAACTAGCCTAACATCAAGGTCAAAGCACCATGCTTGATCAACACTATATTCATTTTAAATATACATTTGCACAATATCGGTTTACTGTGATAGATCAAAAGGGCTCTGCTACAATTTGTCAAAGCCTCATTGGCAGCACCTTGCAATTCTGGTGCCTCTACTAATGTCAATGACAAATCAACAATTACATCAAAATATCACCAGTTCCAAACTTCTCAAGTGAAGTGACCGCACTTCCGGAGGAAACTAAAATAGGCCTCACTCCCCACCAACATCCTCAGGACTTTCTACAGGGGTACGGTGGAGTCTGTACTCACGTACTGCATAAATACATGGTACTCCACCTGCAACTGCTCGGACAGGAAGGCTCTGCAGAGGGTAGTGAGGGGAGCAGAGAGGATCATTGGCGTCTCCCTACCCTCGGTACAAGAACTGTTCCAGAGCCGCTGTCTGAAAAAAGCTCAGAGAATTGCTAAGGACAAACTGCACCCCCTCCACATACACCTGGATCTCCTGCCATCAGGCAAGAGATATCGCAGCATCAAAGCCCGGACTACAGCTTCCTGCCATATGCTGTGAGGCTGCTAAACAGCCACTCTGTACTCACAGTCACCTGATTCTGCGGCTTGGCACGGACACTTTAATAACTGGCACTGGCCACTTCAATAACTGGCATTGGCCACTCAAATCAGCTGCCCCAGACATGTTTATGATTGGTTTTACTGTATTTTAACGTTGTTGTTTTACCTACTTTTTAACTATTTATACTGTTCCATCATGGACTGGATTGTTTTTAGTGTTATTATGTGTGAAATGTTTTAAATTTCATGTGCGATGCTCCGGTATTCCCTGGGAAACATCTTTTCATTTTGCACTGTACAACTGTTGCTTGCAAGATGACAATAAAGGTTGATTGATTGATTGATTGAAGTACCATGAAGATAAAATCCACCGTGTGTTTGATTTACCAACAAAATCCACGTCCCAAAAATGAGTAACCAAGTTCACTCAAACAATTTCTACAATTAACCAAACTCTTGCTGCTGGAAGCTGCTGTTCATTTCCCTCTTTAATAACTGTGTGCTGATCGGGTCACTTAATTTTATTTAAAAGTGGGCTGGTCTTTATTATTTTAGCTTTTGGAATTTTCTTCCTTATTTGGTAGAGTTGACATTAAATGCATTTGCATACCTGATCAGAAATTATATCTCAATATAACGTGGGTGTTGGGGGACAACTTTAGAGTCACTGAATTGTACAGCATAGAAACAGGTCATTTAGCCCACAACATATATGCTGACCAGCATGTCTATCCATATTAATCCCACTTCTTTGTATTAATTTCATATCCCTCTATGCCCTGCTCATTCAAGTACCTGTCAAAATTCCTCTTAAAAGGTTGCTACTGCCTTTAATATTACAAGTGAAATTAACAGTTACATAATGTTGATTTAAAAAATATATTGTGCAGTACACACATGGCTTCAATGGATAGGGGATAACGTTTTCACACAAAGAGTGGTGGGTGTATGGAACAAGCTGACAGAGGAGGTAATTAAGGCTGGGACTATCCCAGCATCTAAGAAACAGTTAGACAGGTACATGGATAGGACACGTTTGGAAGGATATAGACCAAACGCTTGCAAGTGGGACTAATGTAGCTGGGACATGTTGGCAAGTTGGGCGGAAGAGCCTGTTTCCACACTGTATCACTCTATGAATCGATGAGATCACTCCACATTCCCCTTACACAATCTCCATTACTCTATCCCATAAACCACCAATGTTGGACTGCCAAACCTTTTCCAGAATTTACTGCTCCCTCTTCAGTACTGCATTGTCAGAGGGATTTCACAAATAATATATTTTATATTCTGCTTTGAACATTACTGCCTCAGTGACCCTGGAATAAAAACATCCATCCACATTGCATATCCCAAACTGTGATAAAGCAAGTTTGCCAGAGGGAAACTTTATTGATTATACCCTTATCGATCAAACAGATTTTTGAAATATAAATTTAAGATGTTATATGGTTTTCTCTGGTAATTTTCAATGGTACCTGGAATAGTTGATTCTTGTTTCTCGGAGTTTTGAGCGCCATTTACAGCAGCAGGCTCTTCTTTCCGATCTACTGTTGCTAAAAACTCATGAACAGCTTTTTCGACCTGAGGTCGGAATATGTGATTAATTTTTGGATCCACAACTTGAGAAATAATTCTGTCAACGCCTACCTCCAGCATACCCGACCTGCAATTACATGAAAGAAAAATATCCAACACAACTTGTAATATAAATATAATTAAAATGCGTTCATTATTTGACTGCACAAATGTATATTTTATACTTCAATTTGTTTGATATATTAAACATATCACAAGAAAATACAAACTTACTGTAGTACCATCTGTCTAAGACTATTTCTTAATTGATTCTTGTTGAGATGAGGGCTCCATGTATGACTTGCAAGATGGTTGGACACAAAATTATCCACTCGTTGTCTTAAATTCTGATAAGCAGGCTAAAAATAAAGAAAACCAATTTACAATTTTGTTTAAAAAGACACAAAGTGCTAGAGTAACTCAAGAGTCAAGAGTGTTTTATTGTCATATGTCCCGGACGGGACAATGAAATTCTTACTTGCTGCAGCACAACAGAATATGTGAATATGTAAACATTGTACATAACGGGAAAAAAAGAAGAAAAAGCTCAATAAATAACAAATATAGTGCAAATAACAAATAATAATAATAGTCTTTTGCAGATCAGAGCTCATAGCTTATTCGTTGTGTTTAATAGCCTGATGGCTGTGGGGAAGCAACTGTTCCTGAACCTGGACGTTACTTTTCAAGCTCCTGTACCTTCTTCCTGATGGCAGTGGTGAGATGAGTGGGTGGCCAGGATGGTGTGTGTCCTTGATGATTTTGGCTGCCTTTTTGAGGCAGCGACTACGATAGATCCCTTCGACGGTGGGGAGGTCAAAGCCAGTGATGGACCGGGCAGTGGTCACAACTTTTTGTAGTCTTTTTCACTCCTGGACGTTCAAGTTGCCAAACCAGGCCACGATGCAACCAGACAGAATGCTCTCTACCGTGCACCTGTAGAAGTTTAGGAGAATCCTCTTTGACATGCCGAATCTCCGTAATCTTCTCAGGAAGTAGAGTCGCTGATGTGCCTTGTTTACAATTGTATCGGTGTGCTGGGTCCAGGAAAAATCTTCTGATATATGCACGCCCAGGAATTTGAAGTTATAGACCCTCTCCACCATCGTCCCATTGATATAAACAGGATTGTGGGTCCTCATCCTTCCCTTACCAAAGTCCACAATCAGTTCCTTGGTCTTACTGATGTTGAGAGCCAGGTTGTTGTGCTGGCACATTTGGTCAGACGGTCGATATCGCTTCTATACTCTGACTCGTCCCCATCTGTGATTCGTCCAACCACAGTGGTGTCGTCGGCAAACTTGATGATGGAGTTCGCACGATGACCCGCTACGCAGTCATGGGTATAGAGTGAGTAAAGCAGGGTGCTGAGCACGCAGCCTTGAGGTGCTCCCCTACTAATTGTTACTGAGAATGAAGTGGTTCCTCCAATTCGAACAGACTATGGTCTATGGATGAGGAAGTCGAGGATCCAATTGCAGAGGGATGCGCAGAGGCCCAGTTCCGTGAGCTTGGTAACCAGCTTGGAAGGGATGATGGTATTAAACGCCGAGCTGTAGTCTATAAACAACAGCCTGACGTAGGTGTTTTTATTGTTCAAATTGTCCAGTGCGGAGTGGAGAGCCAGTGAAATTGCATCCTCCATTGACCTGTTGTGGCGGTATGCGAACTGTAGTTGGTCGAGGTTCTTGTCGAGGTAGGAGTTGATGTGCACCATAACCGACCTCTCAAAGCACTTGATCACAAAGCACTTCATCACCACAGACGTTAGTGCCACTGGTCAATAGTCATTGAGGCACGTCACCTTACTCTTCTTGGGTATTATTGATGCCCTCTTAAAGCAGGTGGGAACCTCAGACCTCAGAAGTGAGAGGTTGAAAATGTCTGCAAAAACTCCTGCCAGTTGGTCTGCACAGGTCTTGAGAACTCAGCGGATCAGACAGTATCTCTGGAGAACATGGATAGGCCGGGTCACTTCTTCAGGCTGATTGTAATAGAAACATAGAAACATAGAAAATAGGTGCAGGAGTAGGCCATTTGGCCCTTCGAGCCTGCACCGCCATTCAATTTGATCATGGCTGATCATCCAACCAAATAATAGAGGGGAGAAAGCTGGAAGAGAGGTGGGGGTGGGACAAAGCTTGGCAAATGTCGAATGCCTGTTCCTTGCGTTTATTTTGCTTTGACTACATGAAGACTTTAAATATTTTTAAGACAAATGTTGAATGATCAAGCTTAAATTATACCAGATACTTCTTTTATATTAATTGCTGTAATCTACATATAGATCAGTACGGGCATAGAGATAGCCACCATTATCTACGATTAAACCACGATGAAAATTGTACTATAGCCTGAATTTTAATAATATCCTAGTCAGGTTAGCTGACTTGGCATTTTCAAATTTCGATGGGACATTTTCAACAACAAAAAATCACCTTGGAGAAAAACAAGGGAAAGGTAACCTTTTACCTTTCCCTTGTTTTTTTCCAAGGTGATTTTTTTTTGTTGAAAATGTCCCATCGAAATTTGAAAATCACCTTGGAGTAACCTTTTACCTTTCCCTTGTTTTTTTCCCAAGGTGATTTTTTGTTGTTGAAAATGTCCCATCAAAATTTGAAAATGCCCTGGAACAAACATGTTATTGAGAAAGGATGAAAATCTTTTTACCTCAACAGTAAAGTAAGAAGGAACGATTGCAAATGGTTTATCAAAGTTAACAGACCACATTCTGTACATGAGCTGTGCAGGTTGGACACCCAACATACTAAACAGCTGCTAAACAGAATGGCTTTATTGCAGAATGGAAAGACAATGTGAAAGTTTGGGAGGAGGAGGAATAGAGGGAGAGGAGGGGGGAGGTCAGGAGTGGGGAATAGAGGGCAAGGCAGGTAGTGAGGGAGGTCAGGGGGGATAGTAGGGGGGATAGGGGGGGTGAGGAGTGGGGGAGGTGGGAGATAGAGGGGTAGGGAGGGGAGATGAGTTATGGAGGGAGTGACTGACGGTAGGGCAAAGGAAAAGGAGAGATGAGGGAGGGATTTGGGGAGGGGAGGAGGAGAGGGGAAAGAGGGAGGATGAAGAGGGGGGGAGGGAGTGCTGGGGGATGAGGGGAAATGAGCTATGTCTGCGCAGTTAGAAGCTGTGGGTGAGTGGTGGAATACTGTGTTGGGGGAACGGGTTGCGTTGAGGGAATGGGTGAGTGGTGGAATATTGTGTTGGGGAACTGGTTGCATTAGGGAACCAGGCCTTCTGTGTGACTGAGACCCAACAGGTCCCAGTTAGAATAGTTTATGCTAGAAATATGAAGTGTTCAAGGTAAAAGTGTGTGTATTCAACGTACCTGTATGTCCCCACATGATTTTATACACAAATGAAGAGTCGCCCCTCATTCACAATTTAACAACAAATACAAATTTGTTCCAACAAATAAAGGCATATCACTAGTCGCAAGCCTCCACTCTGAAAAACTACCTTCACCCTTTGCTTCCAACCATCAAGCTAATTATGTATCAATTCTTCTTGGACCACAAATGAAGAGTGTTTTATCGTCATATGTCCCAAGACGGAACAATGAAATGAAAAGTTAGATCTACCACCCTGCCCTCAATGACCTTCTCCCTCACTACTTCAAAATAAAATCAATCAAATTCTTCAGACATGATCTCCTACACACAACTCCATGCTGATTAACCTTAATCAATCCTATCTTTCCAAAATTTAGACACAAAATGCTGCAGCAACTCTGCGGATCAGGCAGCATCTCTGGAAAAAATAGGTGACGTCTCGTGTCGAGACTATTCCTCATATGCATGTATATATTATCCCTCACAATACCCAGAGTAACTTACCTACACTGATGTTTTAGGCTCACTGGTCTATAATTAACAGGTTTTGTTTTACAGCCTTTCTTAGAACAAAGCACACATTAGCCACCCTCCAGTACTCCGGCACTTCACCTTGATTAGTGATGCTGCATATATGTCAGCTAGGACCCCTGTAATTTCTTCTCCAGCTTCTCAGTGTTCAGGAATATACCTAATCAGGCCCCCAGACATTCATTTACCTACCTTTCCCACTTCAAGGTGTCCAGTATCTCCTCTACTGTGATGCAGACTATCCCCAAGAGATCCCACTAACTTTCCTGTCCTTCGTGTTTCTCAGTTTGATCTGAAATGATAGATTTTTCTCTCTTCACTTATGTTGCCAGACCTACTGCGTGCATATCCCCAATGTTTTGCTCCATATATTCCCAGCGTCTGCTGATTTTGTTTGCTTTTCACTTTACTTCCCAACATGTAAAGCAATGTGTGGGATTTCTGGCAAACATTTTTGACCAACTAGTTACACCTCTTACAGTGTCCTCCATAATGTTTGGGACAAAGACCCAGCATTTATTTATTTGCCTCTGTACTCCACAATTTTAAATTTGTAATATAAAAAAATCACATGTGGTTAAAGTGCACATTGTCAGATTTTATTAAAGGCCATTTTTATATATTTTGGTTTCACCATGTAGAAATTACAGCTGTGTTTATACATAGACTCCCATTTCAGGGCACCATAATGTTTGGGACACATGGCTTCACAGGTGTTTGTAATTGCTCAGGTGTATTTAATTGCCTCGTTAATGCAGGTATGAGAGCTCTCAGCACCTAGTCTTTCCTTTAGTCTTTCCATCACCTTTGGAAACTTTTATTGCTGTTTATCAACATGAGGACCAAAGTTGTGCAAGTCTTTGAAAGTCAAAGAAGCCATTATGAGACTGAGAAACAAGAATAAAACTGTTAGAGAGACATCAGCCAAAACTTAGGCTTACCAAAATCAACTGTTTGGAACATCATTAAGAAGAGAGTACTGGTGAGCTTACTAATCGCAAAGGGACTAGCAGGCCAAGGAAAACATCCACAGCTGATGACAGAAGAATTCTCTCTATAATAAAGAAAAAAAACCAAACATCTGTCCGACATATCAGAAACACTCTTCAGGAGTCAGGTGTTGATTTGTCAATGACCACTGTCCGCAGCAGACTTCATGAACATAAATACAGAGGCTACACTGCAAGATGCAAACCACTGGTTAGCTGCAAAAATAGGATGGCCAGGTTAGTTTGCCAAGAAGTACTTAAAAGAGCAACCACAGTTCTGGAAAAAAGGTCTTGTGTACAGATGAGACGAAGATTAACTTATATCAGAGTGATGGCTAGAGCAAAGTATAGAGGAGAGAAGGAACTGCCCAAGATCCAAAGCATACCACTTCATCTGTGAAACACGGTGGTGGGGATGTTATGGCCTGGGCATGTATGGCTGCTGGTACTGGCTCACTTATCTTCATTGATGATACATATAACTGCTGATGGTAGCAGCATATTGAATTCTGAAGTGTATAGACACATCCTATCTGCTCAAGTTCAAGCAAATGCCTTAAAACTCATTGGGCGGCGGTTCATTCTGCAGCAAGACAATGGTCCCAAACATACTGCTAAAGCAAGGAAGAAGTTTTTCAAAGCTAAAAAATGGTCAATTCTTGAGTGGCCAACCCGATCTGAACCCATTGATCATGTCTTTACATGCTGAAGAGAAAACTTAAGGGGACAAGCCCTCAAAACAAGCATAAGCTAGAGATGGCTGTAATACAGGCCTGGCAGAGCATCACCAGAGAAGACACCCAGCTACTGGTGATGTCCATGAATCGCAAACTTAAAGCAGTCATTGCATGCAAAAGGATATGCAGCAAAGTACTAAACATGACTACTGATGATGATTTTGGCTGCCTTTCTGAGGCAGCGACTACGACCCCCTCCCCCACCCAAAAAAACAAGTGGCCATGCTCCCATCACCACACCCCCCGAGGTGTCAGGTCTTCTACCATCACCTCCCTTCCCACCCCGAGGTGCCAGGGCTTCTAGATCTCTCCCTCCCCCCCTCCCTCCTCAGGTGGTGCCAGTGCTCACGCCCCCCGGAGATGCCATGCCTCCAGCCCCGCAG
>CM075977.1:340815800-340865495 GCA_038087875.1 Malacoraja senta | reverse complement strand
AAAGACTCGAGGATAGATTGGGTGCTGAGAGCTCTCTTATACCTGCATTAAGGAGGCAATTAAACACACCTGAGCAATTGCAAACACCTGTGAAGCCATGTGTTCAAACAATATGTATGGGGGACTATGTATAAACACAGCTGTAATTTCTACATGGTGAAACCAAAGTGTATAAAAATACCCTTTTAATAAAATCTGCCAATGTGTATAACCACATGTGATTTTTTTCTATTACAAATCTTAAATTGTGGAGTACAAAGGCAGATAAGTAAATGATAATAATAATAATAATAATAATGAATTTTATTTATGGGCGCCTTATACCGAGGTCTCAAGGACACCTTACAGAGATTTATGGTTAACATATAATCAGAATAATCAGAATTTAAAAAATAAGTTATAAAGGCCAATACACAAATCAGGGACAGAATTCCTTCCAAAAACAAAAAAAGAAAATCAGAAACACAATTTGAGGAGAGAGCAGCGGCAGCGAAACCGCGCCAGCGTCCACTCTCCCCTCCGACTGCCATCTTGAACACAGACTAACAAATACAATTACAAACAATTACAAACAAAAATCATCCCCCCACAATGATTTCCACTGTGGGGGATGGCACAATGTCCAGTCCCCAGCCCCAGTTCAACCAAAAAGTCAGGCCAAATGAAGCCCCCGCTATTGCCTCTACGGAGGCCCGATGATCCTGGCCGTTCTCGCCGGGTAATGTAGCCCCGGCGTCGGGAGAGTCCTCCAGCAGCTGGGCCACCTGGAACGGCCGCATTCCTCACCGGAGGCCGCAACTACGGCTGGAACGGCCGATTTCCCGCAGGCGTCCGCAGCACCTGAAGCCGACAGGGCCGCGCCGATTTGGAGCCACGAGGCTCCCGATGTTGGAGTTGGCGCCGCCGCCCACGGATGGTCGCTCCACAGTCCCGCAGCCCGGAGGTGTTGAGCTCGGCGGTCCAGCTCACGGGAGCTCCAGCGCGTCGGTCCACCGCGGCGACCCAGGCAAGGCATCGCCCGCTCCGCTGCGCAATAGCGCTCCAGCGCCGTGCCGCCACCGAAGCCGAGGGTGCTGTGCGGTCCCCGCCAGGAAACGCCGCTCCACGCCCGCTGGTAGGCCGCAAGGACAGGTCGACTGGGCAGCCGGAGAGAAGGCTGCCTCACCGACCAGGTAGGGACCAGGAAGTGGTTTCCCCCTTACCCCCCTTACCCCCCCACATCGAAATGCAAAATAAAGAAAAACAGAGACTTAAATAAAAACTAAAAACTAGAAAAATAAGTACAATTAACGCACGGCTGCTGTTTGGCAGCCGTTCCTCAAGATGGCTCCTCCTCCTGATGGGTCTTTGTCCCAAACATTATGGAGGGCACTATATATATATATATATGTATATGTGTGTATATATATACTTTTTTCCCCCATCAGACCTTGCATACAACACATCATCCTCTGACATTTCCGCCACCTCCAAAAGGATCCTACCACTAATCACATCTTCCCATCTCCACCCCTTTCTGATTTCTAATGAGACCATTCCCTCCACAACTCCCTGGTTCCCACATCACTTCCCACCCAAACCACCCCCTCTCCAGGGACTTTCCCCTGAACCGCAGCAGATGCATCACCTGTCTCTTTACCTCCTCCCTCAACTTCATCCTGGGACCCTGACAGTCCTTTCAGGTGAGGCAGAGATTTTCTTGAACCTCCTCAAACCTCATTTACTTTCAGCGCGGGTTCCTATATATCAGCGAGACCAAGCGTAGACTTGCCGATCGTTTCACTGAACACTTACACTTAGTTTGCCTTGGGCTACGTGATCTAGTTGCCATATATGTTAACTCTCCTTCAAATTCCCATATTGACCTTTCTGTCATGGGCCTTCTGCACTGTCAAAGTGAGGCCACACACAACTACGAGGAACAGCATCTCATATTTTGCCTGGGCAGCTCACAACCCGGTGGTATTAATGTTGCTTTCTTTAATTTTAGGCCTCTGGCATTTCCTCTCTTCACCCCCACCGTAGTCGCCCTACTAGTTCCACTGTTTGCAATCTTGTATCCCTTTGTTATCACCTCTTACCAGCCAACAATGGACCATTGTGGGCTCCATCTTTCCTTGGTGAACTGTTGCTGGCCCTGATGAAGGGTAAACTTCAGTCCAGATGAAGATTCTCCATCTGAAATGTCAACTTTCCATTCCCCCCCTCCCCCCCCCCCCCCTCCACAGATGCTGCCTGACATGCCATGCTCCTCCAGCAGTTTATTTTTAATCTTCCAAACTGTTATGTGTTAGTACTAATACATTAAATGAATTGATATAGAGCATTCTTAGCAGATCGAAGCAAATATGAGACACTGTGGACCAGGAGCAAATTTCACCAAAAGCTGTAACCACATAGTCCAGTCTTTCACTATTGTTACCTCCAAATCAGGCACCAATCTTAGTTCATTGAAGACTAGTGTACAAAGTAACTAACAGAACTGGATGCAAACTAAGCCATGGAATTATGTTGCCATTGATAATGCATCAAATTAACCCTCTTCAGTCTTGAATGTTGATAGAAATAGAAGCAAATGAAAAGAGGCGGTTCCATTAACCATTATTCACATTGAGTAGAAGATACAATGCTGAAACATTCACAATCAGAAAGGCTAAAGTGAGTGATTTATTTTGGTTTACTTTTGATGTCCTCACAATTAAAAAAAAAACCTTCGGGTATTTCGGCTTGCTCCACATGTTTGCAAATAAAAGTGGATGTATTAAAGTTCATGAGCAACTGTAACATCCTTTGTTGAGGACCTGTGCACCAGAATTTGCCATGTTTTTAAACAATCCATTCTAAAAGTATCTTCCTGACAAAGCCTAGATATGTATCCTGTCCACTAAATGCAGGACAATGCAGAACAAACCTTTAGAAAGGAGATGAGGAGGTATTTCTTCCGCCAGAGGGTGGCCTATCTGTGTAATTCATTCCCACAGATAGTTGTGGAGGCCACATCTTTGGGTATTTCTAAAGTGGAGATTGACAGGTTCTTAGATACATAGAAAATAGGTGCAGGAGTAGGCCATTCGGCCCTTCGAGCCTGCACCGCCATTCAATATGATCATGGCTAATCATCCAACTCAGTATCCCGTACCTGCCTTCTCTCCATACCCCCTGATCCCTTTAGCCACAAGGGCCACATCTAACTCCCTCTTAAATATAACCAATGAATTGGCCTCAACTACCCTCTGTGGCAGAGAGTTCCAGAGATTCACCACTCTGTGTGAAAACGTTTTTTCTCATCTCGGTCTTAAAGGATTTCCCCCTTATCCTTAAGCTGTGACCCCTTGTCCTGGACTTCCCCAACATCGGGAACAATCTTCCTGCATCTAGCCTGTCCAACCCCATAAGAATTTTGTAAGTTTCTATAAGATCCCCTCTCAATCTCCTAAATTCTAGCGAGTATAAGCCGAGTCTATCCAGTCTTTCTTCATATGAAAGTCCTGACATCCCAGGAATCAGTCTGGTGAACCTTCTCTGCACTCCCTCTATGGCTATAATATCCTTCCTCAGATTTGGAGACCAAAACTGTATGCAATACTCCAGGTGTGGTCTCACCAAGACCCTGTACAACTGCAGTAGAACCTCCCTGCTCCTATACTCAAATCCTTTTGCTATGAAAGCTAACATACCATTCGCTTTCTGCACTGCCTGCTGCACCTGCATGCCTACTTTCAATGACTGGTGTACCATGACACCCAGGTCTCGCTACATCTCCCCTTTTCCTAATCGGCCACCATCTAGATAATAGTCTGCTTTCCTGTTTTTGCCACCAAAGTGGATAACCTCACATTTATCCACATTATACTGCATCTGCCAAACATTTGCCCACTCACCCAGCCTATCCAAGTCACCTTGCAGTCTCCTAGCATCCTCCTCACAGCTAACACTGCCCCCCAGCTTTGTGTCATCCGCAAACTTGGAGATGTTGCCTTCAATTCCCTCATCCAGTTCATTAATATAAATTGTAAATAGCTGGGGTCCCAGCACTGAGCCTTGCGGTACCCCACTAGTCACTGCCTGCCATTGTGAAAAGGACCCGTTTACTCCTACTCTTTGCTTCCTGTTTGCCAGCCAGTTCTCTATCCACATCAATACTGAACCCCCAATACCGTGTGCTTTAAGTTTGTATATTAATCTCTTATGTGGGACATTGTCGAAGGCCTTCTGAAAGTCCAGATACAACACATCCACTGGTTCTCCCCTATCCACTCTACTAGTTACATCCTCGAAAAATTCTATAAGATTCGTCAGACATGATTTACCTTTCGTAAATCCATGCTGACTTTGTCCAATGATTTCACCACTTTCCAAATAGTGATTTCACCACTTTCCACTTCTTGATTATAGACAATAGATAAAAGGTGCAGGAGTAGGCCATTCGGCCCTTTGAGCCAGCACCACCATTCAATGTGATCATGGCTGATCATCCACAATCAGTACCCAGTTCCTGCCTTCTCACCATATCCCTTGACTCCGCTATAGTTTAAGAGCTCTATCCAACTCTCTCTTGAAAGCATCCAGAGAATTGGCCTCCACTGCCTTCTGAGGCAGAGAATTCCACGGATTCACAACTATTTATTTTGCCTTCTGATGTGGGAGGATCAAGGAGAAATCACTTCCCGGTCCCTACCTGATCGGTGAGGCAGCCTTCTCTCCGGCTGCCCAGTCGACCTGTCCTCGCGGCCTACTAGCGGGTGTGGAGCGGCGTTTCCTGGCGGGGACCGCACAGCACCCTCAGCTTCGGTGGCGGCACGGCGCTGGAGCGCTATTGTGCAGCGGAGCGGGCGATGCCTTGCCTGGGTCGCCGCGCTGGACCGACGCGCTGGAGCTCCGGTGAGCTGGACCGCCGAGCTCAACACCTCCGGGCTGCGGGACTGTGGAGCGACCATCCACGGGCGGCGGCGCCGACTCCAACACCGGGAGCCTTGAGCTCCAAATCGGCGCGGCCTTGTCAGCTTCAGGTGCTGCGGACGCCTGCGGGAAATCTGCCGTTCCAGCCGTAGTTACGGCCTCCGGTGAGGGATGCGGCCGTTCCAGGTGGCCCAGCTGCTGGAGGACTCTCCCGACGCCGGGGCTACATCACCCGGCGAGAACGGCCAGGATCATCGGGCCTCCGTAGAGGCAATAGCGGGGGCTTCATTTGGCCTGACTTTTTTGGGTGAACTGGGGCTGGGGACTGGACATTGTGCCTTCCCCCACAGTGGAAATTACTGTGGGGGGATGATTTTTGTATGTAATTGTTTGTAATTGTATTTGTTAGTCTGTGTTCAAGATGGCGGTCGGAGGGGAGAGTGGACGCTGGCGCGGTTTCGTTGCCGCTGCTCTCTCCTCAAATTGTGCTTCTGATTTTCTTTTTTGTGTTTTTGGAAGGAATTCTGTCCCTGATTTGTGTATTGGTCTTTATAACTTATTTTTTAAATTCTGATTATATGTTTCCTATAAATCTCTGTAAGGTGTCCTTGAGACCTCGGTATAAGGCTCCCGTAAATAAAATTCATTATTATTATTATTATTATTGGTGTGGGTGTCAAAGGTTATGGGGAGAAGGCAGGAGAATGCGGTACAGAGCAAAAGATAGATCAGCCACGATTGAATGGCAGAGTGGACTTGATGGGCTGAATGGCCTGATTCTTCTCCGATGACATGAACTTATCCTGATCAAGCCAAATTCTACATCTTCAACAATGTGATGTAAAGTGTCAATGACAGTGCCATAGGGTTGGGTTTCACTTATTAATAACCTGCCTAAAGTTTTGTTTTACAAGTGTCACTTCAATCCAGAGCTTAATATGCCCTGGGTCAGTGTATGATAAATATGGTGAGGTAAGGGTGGCCAGCCTTAACATCAAGGCAACTTATGATTGATTATGACATCGAAGAGCCTTAATAAAACAGGAGTCAAGTCAAGTCAAGTCATTTTTATTTCTATAGCACATTTAAAAAACAACTCTCGTTGACCAAAGTGCGTTACATTGGTAGATGTACTAACGTTATACAACATTGGTTCATAGATTAAGTACATACATAAATACAAACATATAGCCCTCCCTCAGAGGACGTCAAAAAAGGCTTGAGAGTAAAGATGAGTTTTAAGTCTTGACTTAAAAGAGTCGATGGAGGGGGCAGTTCTGATGGGAAGAGGGATGCTGTTCCACAGTCTAGGAGCTGCAAAGGCGCGGTCGCCCCTGAGCTTATGCCTAGATGTTCAGTAACCCCAAGTCGGCCGATCTGAGGGACCTGGAGGTGGTATGGTGGGTAAGCAGACTTTTGATAT
Source organism: Malacoraja senta (assembly GCA_038087875.1). Taxonomy (NCBI): domain Eukaryota; kingdom Metazoa; phylum Chordata; class Chondrichthyes; order Rajiformes; family Rajidae; genus Malacoraja; species Malacoraja senta. Next base: position 340,859,173 of record CM075977.1, on the reverse strand, counting down.
AGGTGGGGGAAAGCCCGTTAAGGGCTTTGTAGACATAAAGAAGGACCTTGAAATTTATTCGGAACCGCACAGGGAGCCAGTAGAGAGAGGCCAGAATCTGGGTGATGTGGCCCCTTTATCGGGTGCCCGTCAGGAGTCTCGCTGCGGCGTTTTGGACCAGTTGCAGGCAGGACAAGGAAGATTGGCTGATGCCAGTGTAAAGGGAGTTGCAGTAATCGAGGCGGGAGGAGATAAAAGTTTGGATGATCTTTTCGAGGTCATCAAACTGGAGGAATTGTTTTATTTTAGCTATCGTCCGAAGCTGGAAAAAGCTAGCTTTTACCACGGCATTGACTTGTTTGTCAAATTTCAATGCTGAGTCAAATATCACGCCAAATATCACGCAAATAAGAGAGCTGTTTTTTCCTGGATTGTATTAAGATTTTTAATCGCTGTTAAAGATCCAGTCAAGTACAGATGCTCCCTGATTTACGATGCTTCGACTTGCGATATTTCAACTTTACGATCAGCAAACGCTCGGCAATGGCAGCGAGCCGCACGTCACTTCCGGTCTAAAATGCGTTTTCGACTTGCGAAATTTTTAGTTTACTATGGGATTATCGGAACGTAACCCCGTCGTAGGTTGAGGAGCAACTGTATATAGTATTCCACAACCACGGTCAATAGCTTAATGATAGTGGCGTCACAATGCCTCCGCAAGGGGAGGAGGTCGCCGCCCTCTCCACCTCACCAACGGTTTTAACTTCATAAACCACAGATTTTTTCCAATGGGGGGGGGGTGGGCACCACACTGGAATGTTCCCCTCCCCCTTTGCCTTGCCTGCCTGGCCCAGTCGCACTGAAGATGCGACATCGCTCGGGTCAGCCCGTGGCCTCGCTCGGATCGGCGCCTGCCTGTCTCCGGGCTGAGCGCCGACGCCCCCCCCCTCCCCGTGTTGGGGACGGGGCCCAACGGATCCCACGGTCTAATCTATCTATATACTATTGAAACTCTGTGTGTGTGTGTGGATGTGTTTATTTATTTGTGGGTGTCACATTTGGCCTTTGATTCCTTGCTCCGCCAAAACCACACGCGAAAACTCCGCTATTTTTTCCATTTCGCTAGACATTACACTTTTACATACCCTAACACACTCCTTATTAAAATCCATCCCCCCCCCCCCCCCCCACTCACTCATTTTGTCTCCTCCTGCTGGCCAGCCACCATAACGGCTGCTGCCGCCCGGCTCTGCTCCAAGAACGGCGCCATTTTTTTCCGTTGCTGCCGATTTTCGCAGCTGCCGCCCGGCTCTCCTCCACTACCCCCGCCCCGCCCGGGCCTGCGCCCGGCTCTCCAAAAATGCGACATTTTTATTTTATCCCTGCCGATTTTTGCTGCTGCCGCCGGCTCTCCTCCACTACCTCCCCCCACCCCCCCCCCCACCCCCCCCCCCACCCCCCCCCCCACCCACCGGGCCGGCTCTCTCACGCTCTCTGTCGGCCCGCAGCCCCATTGAGGGCGTACGCAGCGTCTCAACGGCCGTACGCAGCGTCTCGACGTCGTACGCAACGTCTTGACAGCGTGCGCCGCCTATGCCATCATCACGCTGCGTATGCCGTCAAGATGCTGCGTATGACGTCAATAACACTGCGTACGACGTCGAGACGCTGCGTACGGCCGTCCAAAGGCTCGTTCGTGAACCCGGGGTCTGAAGCACGTTCGGGGTCCAGACCCAACGGGTCTGCTCTTGGTCTAGTATACCTATAAAAGTCTCATCTTGTATGTATACGTGTGTGCGTATGTATGTATTTTTCTACCTTTGTCAAAACGTTACGCGCTAGTGCTCAAATTTTCACAGACTATTAATTACATTTTTCCGCTCTACAAAATATACTGCTTCCCTACAGTTTAAAAAATATCCCAAACCAGCTTTTAAACGCTTATCAACCCGCTTCCAAACGACTTTCAATCTGCTTCCAGTGACATCACAATGCCCCGCAAAAGGGGGGTGGGGGGGTGTGGACGGTAAGGTTGTACAATATGCTTTGAAAGTAATTCGGCCAACTTTCAACACCATGGTAAAGGAATTCAATCCCACTTACAGACCAGCTGCTGATAAAGTTATTAAAGGTCATTCTCCAACTTCACATTCCTGACAACAGCTCAGAAACCATAGAGACCTCAATGCACATAGTACCTCCCCCCAACCCCCCCCCCCCACCCACCGGGCCGGCTCTCTCACGCTCTCTGTCGGCCCGCAGCCCCATTGAGGGCGTACGCAGCGTCTCAACGGCCGTACGCAGCGTCTCGACGTCGTACGCAACGTCTTGACAGCGTGCGCCGCCTATGCCATCATCACGCTGCGTATGCCGTCAAGATGCTGCGTATGACATCAATAACGCTGCGTACGACGTCGAGACGCTGCGTACGGCCGTCCAAAGGCTCGTTCGTGAACCCGGGGTCTGAAGCACGTTCGGGGTCCAGACCCAACGGGTCTGCTCTTGGTCTAGTATACCTATAAAAGTCTCATCTTGTATGTATACGTGTGTGCGTATGTATGTATTTTTCTACCTTCGTCAAAACGTTACGCGCTAGTGCTCAAATTTTCACAGACTATTAATTACATTTTTCCGCTCTACAAAATATACTGCTTCCCTACAGTTTAAAAAATATCCCAAACCAGCTTTTAAACGCTTATCAACCCGCTTCCAAACGACTTTCAATCTGCTTCCAGTGACATCACAATGCCCCGCAAAAGGGGGGTGGGGGGGTGTGGACGGTAAGGTTGTACAATATGCTTTGAAAGTAATTCGGCCAACTTTCAACACCATGGTAAAGGAATTCAATCCCACTTACAGACCAGCTGCTGATAAAGTTATTAAAGGTCATTCTCCAACTTCACATTCCTGACAACAGCTCAGAAACCATAGATACCTCAATGCACATAGTTCTGAAATTTCCTTTGAGCAAGAGGACCAAAATTGCAAAGCCATAAACTTATCCCTTCCATTCTGCAACCCAACATCAGCAGGGCTGGATATTGACTTTAAGCCTGTGAATAAAGCATTATTTCACTGTGCTGGGTATTATAGTTTAATATAAGAGCCCCTCCTTAACTCCCTCCCATCTCGGACCGATCTCGACAGGGGTATTGAACTGTGTGAAATGTAAGGTTGTACAATATGCTTTGAAAGTAATACGACCAACTCTCAACACCGTGGTAAAGGAATTCAATCCCATGCTTTTAAATCCTCACCGCCCCTCCCTTCCTCCATCCCTCACTGTGTCCCACAGCACGGTGCTCCCTCCTCACCCTCCCTCCCTCCCACAGCGCCGTGGTCCCTCCTCACCGCCCATCCCTCCCTCCCACCCTTCCACAGCGTGGTTTTCCCTCCTCACCGCCCCTCCCACCCTCCCTCCCACAGCGTGGCGATCCATCCTCACCGCCCCTCCCTCCCTCCATCCCACACCGTGGCGCTTCCTCTTCACCGCCCCTCCCCCCCACACACTTTCCATCGTGGACCAAATATGCTTTGAAAGTAATATGGCCAACTCAACACCGTGGTAAAGGAATTCAATCCCACTTACAGACCAGCTGCTGATAGAGTTACTCAAGGCCCCGCTTGGACGGCTCGGCCCGCCTTGCTTTTATTCACTTTCCTAGCCCCACTCGCTCGATTCGGGCCCGCTCGCGGGGCTCGGCCCTGCTCTCTGGGCTTGGCCCAGGTTGCGTTGGGGGAACAGGTTACATTGGGGGAATGGGTGATGGGGTGATTGGCTCCGGGGGGCACCTGTCTCCGGGGGTGAGCGCCGACGCCGCGTTCTGGGACCAGCCCTCCCGTGTGATGCTGCGTCCCTCCGCCAACTTCCCCACGTTGGGGGATTGGACCCAACGGGTCCCACTTGGTCTAGTGTATTATAAAATACACAATCTTCATATGTGGACTCGTTAAGCTCCTGCAAATAAAATGTAATTGTTCTATGTCAGTTCATATGACAATTAAACATTCTTGATACAGTAGAAGGAATTGCAGATGATGGTTTACAAAAAAAAGACAGTGCTGAAGTAACTCAGCAGCTCAGCTGCCATCTCTGGAGAATATGGATAGGCAGCATTTTGGATTGGGACCATTCTTCAAATTGCTTGTACTGGGTGGGGGTGGGGGGGGGGGGTGGGGAGGTGGAAGAGAGATGGGGTGGGGCATACTGTACCCTTGTAAGTGATAAGGGGATATGAGCGAGGGGGCTTTTAGTTGGCAGATGGTTGAACAAAGGTCAGAGATGAAAAGATAAAGTGAGATAAGGAAGAGATGTGGAATGTAAAGCCAGCAGAAGGGAAATAGGAAGAAGGGGATGGAGGGAAGAGGAAAGGGAGAAATGGGTGTGCATCCAGGTAGGGCACAGGGAACAAAGGGGGGGAATGAAGGGGTATGAGTGGTGCAGGTTAGTTAGCTAAAATTGGAGAATTCAATGTTCATACCATTGGGTTGTAACCTACCCAGGCGGAATATGAGATGCTGTTCTTCCAGTTTGCATGTAACCTCACAGGCAATGGAGGAGTCCATTGGGGCGATGAAATGGTTAACAACTGGGAGATCCAGTCGGCCTAGGTGCACCGAGCGCATGTGTTCGGTGAAACGGTCGACTAATCTACACTTGGCCTCATTGTTGTTTGCTGTATGTACCTACATATTAATGTCCAGTGATCCATGAACAAGTATATCTGGGATCCTTTGAAATCCAATACTTTTCAATTTCTTAATAAAAAAAATTTAAAAATCAGTTCACCACCACATTTTCTGACCAGTTAGAGTTGGATAATTGATACTGATGTTTCCACCAATGCCCATGATTCATGTGTGAAATATTAGAAGTAAAATAATAAACCAGCCAGCAGAGGGAAACCTTGGCTTATTTTCTGCGCAAGATGTCAGAAGTTTTTGTGCAGTTTCTCTGTCGCACATCTCCCTGCCCACTCCCGGTGGGCAAGTGTCAATTCAATTTTATCCCTTAACTGTCCTCTGAGCCATGAAGGTGAAGCAAAGTGGTTTTACAAAGAAGAAGTCAAAGTAGAGATTTGCAGGGAATATTCTTCCACTTCCAAGAAATTCTGGTGGGCTTATTTTATTCTACATTTTAAAGAAGAAACCTACTTTTGAATCTCTCTATAGCTACATATAAAAATGACTTAGAAATGAATTTTAATCACAGAAATGCATGGGTCTGATTACAGATGGGGCCTTTGTAAACAGTGAAAGTGTGGATGCTAGGAAAGGTTCAATCAAGCATTTTTGGAATTTTACGATAGTCAAATTAGGCAACCCGTTGAGAGGTTGGCTGTTAATTGCTCAATTTCAAAGCAATATTTCAAAACACTTTGATGTAAGATCCACTGATTTTCCAGGTTTCTTGAAACTCACCAGGGAATGTTGCTGGTGCCAACTGAGGTTACTGAGGCAATCAGATCTACCAATTAGTGGAGACACAAGGAACTGCAGATGCTTGAATATTGAGCAAAACCAAAGTGCTGGAGGAATTCAGCAGGTCAGGCAGCATCTGGTTTTGGATTGTGACTAAGACTTCAATTAGTTCTCTCCATTTTACTGGAACCTCTTTTGTGCTGGTGACAGACCAAACCATACTTCTCTTTTGTCATCTATTTTGTAGAGAACCATTAGCAGGCTGGTCCGTGTGTTCCTGACTTTTGCACTTACATGTTACAGCCCAGAATTTTGGTTGGCACCAGAGGTCAGATGCTGCCACATCTTACCTACAGTTTCACTGACAGATTTAGTCCATGTGGGAGCACAAATGTCCTGAAAAACTTCTTATGTTATTCCACTAGCTTTATGTCAGCCTTGGCCATTCCGCAGCCTTCTGAGATTCTTCAGCCTGAACTAATGAGATAAAATGAGAACCATCCTGACCTATACTCCAGAATTTATTGTGCCTCTGGCTAATTTGTTCCAGTCCAGTTATCACATGGTATCACCTGACAGTAAGGAAAATTGCCCAGGTATGTCCTGTTCACAAAAAGCAGGACAAATACAAACTGTCCAATTTCAATCTGTTCTTGGCTTTTAGTAGCACCATTGTCTTCAGCAACGGTTTCAAGCAGTGCTTATTCCAAACAAATACATGCTTACATTTGTGTTTCACCAGAACTGTTTAGCTGCAATCCAAACATTGATTGCACAGCTGAATTCCAGAGGTGAGGTGAGGGTTACTGTCTTTGATATCAGGGGACAGCATTTGAGTCAGTGTAGCATCAAGAATCCCAGGCAAAATGGAAGTCAATGGGAATCAAGGGAAAACCACACCAGTAGCAAGAGTAATATCCCACACAAAGTAAGTTGTCGCTGCTGTTGGATGTCAATCACTCCAATCCCAGGACACAATTTACGAGTCACACGCCATCTGGACTTGGAAATATAGAAACATTTCTTCGTTCTCACTAATTCGAAACCCTGGAGTTCCACATCAAAGGAGAATATTCCTAACAGAGAATATTCACCACAAGTGGAACAATTCAAGAAAGCAACTTACCACCCTCTTCCGGGAATTGAGGATGGGAATAAGTGCAGCCTTGCCGGTAATGTTCAAATCCCCAAAATTGAATTAAAAGAAAAATTAGCAGACCTACAACAATACAATACAATACGGTTTTATTCGTCACATTGCACATAAAGTGCAAGTGAAATGAATTTGCCAGCAGCTACAATGAGAAAGAACACACAAAAACACAATAAAAATTTAACACAAACAATCCACCACAGCATTCATCACTGTGGTGGAAGGCACAAAATTTGGCCAGTCCTCCTCCATTTTCCCCCGTGGTCGGGACCTCAACCCTCCGCAGCTGCCGCTGCGGGCATCCAGATGAATGAAAGTTAAGGTAAGTCCTGAATCGGTGCCTCCCCCACCAGAGACCATGGCTTCAGGTTGGTGTAGGCCGCAGGCCGGCGGCCGGTGATTTAAAGTTCGCGCCGCAGCCAGAAGCACAGCAGGGCAAGCAGTCGAAGTCGAAGCTCCCCTCCAGGGATCCCCAGCGAGGGACCCCTCTCCCGATGATAAGTCCACACCGCGCCCACAGTAGAAGTTGGCCGCGGGCCGGCAGTCGGAGTGGAAGCTTCTTCCTCTCCCGGGTCCCCAGCGAGGGATCCCGGGCTGCGGATGCCGCGCCGGCTGGAGCTCTGCAGACCGTGGCTTCAGGCTGCCACGGGCCAGCGAAACAGAGCGCTCCCCTCCGGCGAGCCCCAGCGAGGGCTCGCCCGCTCCGCGCCGAGAGTCCACGCTGCGCCCGCGGCTGAAGCCCCAGGCGCGTCTCCGGGAAAGGCCGCCCGATCCTCGCTGTTAGGCCACAGGGGAGGCGACATGGAAAAAAAGTCACCTCTCCGTGGAGGAGGCGACCGAAGCGGTTTCCCCCTCACCCCCCCCCTACACCACCCCCCACACAAGACACACAAAGAAACATTAAAAACATACATTAAAACATACAAAAAAAATAATTGAAATAACTGACATGCTGCTAGCAGGGCTGCCGCCTTGCAGCGCCCCCACCGACCTCTATGGCTGATACTTGCATTATTGTTGAATTTCTTTGTATACAGAAAAGATTATCCCCACTCATATTGCTCTGTACACAATTGTCAGTCAGAATTTGTCAAACAACCTCATTTATCTAGCACCTTTAATGCAATGAAATGTTTGTAAGATTATGGAGGGAAAAAATTGGGCAAAAAAAGGATGAAAAGTCAAAGTGTGGATGGACATGACATTAGAAGAGGCTTTCGAGCACAGGTATGGCTAAATGATCCTGTCTGAGTTAAGTACAAAGGAAGTTAATAGAGGAAGGGGAAACTGGGAGCTGGCCAAGATGGCATTGAAATAGACATGTCTACACTTATAAAATACAAAGATGAACCAACTATGGATATGCTGAGGTGGGGTCAAGTTTGAGCAGAATTGAAAAGAAACAGTCTTATCAACAGAGCAAAATTTTCCATTGATATCTACAAATTGCAAAATCTTCCATAGATATCCACACATTGCGCAGATTATCTGCTTCATTCTCTCTCAGTGAATAAAGTGAATGGAATAACCTTGTTTCTACAATTCTTCCCCAGTAATTTGCAGATGGAATTACTGGTTGACAGTCAAGATCTTGTTTAGAGGTAATGTACAGGTATATTTAAAGGCTTAGAATCAAATATTGTTCCGCACTGTAAATGCTGCAAAATATATTTTAAATGTCAGCCATCAATGAGTTGTGAACAGGCTGGTATGGTGAGGAGAGTTTCAGAGTAGGATATTAAATCTAGTCATGGGTGTGCATAAGGGATCATGAGCACCACCTACTGCTCCTACTCTTAAGTCAAGTTTATTGTCATATCCACAAGTACGATGAGATACCAGGACGATGAAAATTTTTGCTTGCAGCAGCAGTAAAGACATATTCAGACAAACATGCAAAAACAAATTATGCATAACCTACACATGAAATTTCTAAAAGAAAGAAGACTGCAAAATAACCAAGATATTGGTGCAAAACACAATTAAAAAGAACCCAAAGTCCATGGAACTGCAAGAGGTGAACCGCAGTGTTCCATTGACGGTAGGATCAGGACTGCATTATACATTCAAGAATCTGATAGTTGAGAAAAGTAACTATTTTCACTCTTTGGACCACTGAATTCCCAGAACTATTCTGAGAAAAGTTGGAATTGCCCCATAGATCAAATGATATCTATGTCCTCTAGGGCAAGAGAGGCTGCAATCACTAGATTCAGCAAACTGATAAATCTGGCAAATGTCACTAATAATAAGGAAAATCATTCTGTGCCACTTATCTATCCCAAAACAGACCTGTGAAAAAGAGGGTTCTTGGCTGAGAATCAGTGTAAGCAGTTTATCTCCAGGAAAATTCATTCCTTCTCCTTCAAATGCTAAGAGGAATAATATTGCAAGATATGGATTTTAGAACTTAAGCTCTCAAATGCTGTATATACCTTAAACTGGAACTAAAATTAATGCAGATTAAAACTAGTTTAGTTTACAGATACAGTGCGGATACAGGCCCTTCGGCCCACCGAGTCGTCAACGACCAGCAATTCCCACACATTAACACAAGCCTACACACACCAGGGACAAATTACACTTATACCGAGTATACAAACCCAAGCCAATTAACCTATAAACCTGTACGTCTTTGGAGTGTGGGAGGAACCGAAGATCGTGGAGAAAAGCATGAGGAGAATATACAAACTCCGTACAGACAGCACCCGTAGTCAGGATCGAGCCCGGGTCTCCGGCGCTGTAAGCACTGTAAGGCAGCAACGCTACCGCTGCGCCACCGTGCCGCCCAAGTAGGTAAATAAGTAAACACAGTAGTTATTTTAGAAAAAAAGGAACTACAAATGCTGGTTTATGCAAATGGGCACAAAGTGCTTGAGTAACTCAGCAGGTCAGCCAGCATCTCTGGAGAACATGGATAGGTGATCCTTCTTCCCTCCCCCCCACCCACCCCAGATATGTACAACAGATATGTAAATATACTGTGGTACTCTGTAAAACCCATGATAAACAACAAAAGAAAGTTATATATATATATGTTATATAGACACAAAATGCTAGAGTAACAGCAGGACAGGCAGCATCTCTGGAGAGAAGGAAAGGGTGACGTTTCGGGTCGAGACCCTTCACATTGATTTCAGGAGTGGGCAAGACAGAGATAGAATGTAGTCTGAGACAGTAAAGGGCCTGTCCCACGGGCATGCGACTCCATGCGGCAAGCGTGACCTAACCGCAAGCGGGGGCCGTGCGGGGGCCGCGCGGAGGTCGAGTGGCCGGTCCCACTTCGATCGCCGGAGCCGTATGGAGTTGTGCGGAGCTGGTCCCGACATCGCGCGGGTCTCCGTAAAACTGACACTGTTCAAAAATTCCGTGTGCACCACCTCGACGCCGGCCGCAGCCGCATCGAGGCCGTGCGCATCGCCTTGCCGCCATACGCACCATCTTGACGTTACTCGACCTCCGAGCGGCCCCCACTTTCGGTTTGGTAGTGCTTGCCGCATGCAGCCGCATGCTGGTGGGACAGGCCCTGTACGGGGATCACTCGACCTCCGCGCAGCACCCGCGCGGCCCCCGCTTGCGGTTAGGTCGCGCTTGCCACATGGAGTCGCATGCCAATGGGACAGGCCCTTAAGACTGGTGGGGGGGAACTTGGAAGGGGGAGGGGATCGAGAGGCCCAGGAGCCGTTGGAATGGTTGCAGTGGGAGGAGCCCAAATCTGTAACGTTCCAACGTTCCATTCGCATTTCAATAACAAGTGGACTTGAGGAAGCCGCTGATTGGTGGAAGTGGACAAGAGGGAGCAGCTGATTGGGAGTCAGATCCCTGCTGATTTCTTCCAGCAGTTTGTATTGTATTGTAATGTACTTTGTATTGTATCCAGGGTAAGGGGGGAGTATGAGTGCCAGGGCAGTTTACTGTTCTGGATGTCAGATGTGGAAGGTCAAGGAGTCAGGGAGAGCGAGGAAGTCATAGAGGAGTTACAGAGAGTTGGTCACTCCAAGACCACAGGAGGCAGGCAAGTGGGTCACAGTTAGGAGGGGGAGAGGCAGGGACTAGAGAGTACCCCGGTGGCTGTACACCTTGACAATACGTACTCCTGTTTGAGTACTATTGGGGGGGACAGCCTACCTGGGGCTAGCAACAACAGCTGGGCCTCCAGTACAGAGACCGGCCCTGTTGCTCAGAAGGGTAAGGAAAAGAAGAGGAGGGCAGTAGTAATAGGGGACTCTATAGTTAGGGGGTCAGATAGGCGATTCTGTGGACGCAGTCAGGAGACCCGGATGGTAGTTTGCCTCCCTGGTGCCAGAGTCTGGGATGTGTCTGAACATGTCCAAGATATCCTGAAATGAGAGGGAGAGGAGCCCGAGGTCGTGGTACATATAGGTACCAATGACATAGGTAGAAAAAGAGAAGAGGTCCTGAAAGGAGAATTTAGGGAGTTAGGAGGAGAGTTAAGGAGAAGGACCGCAAAGGTAACAATCTCGGGGTTACTGCCTGTGCCATGCGACAGTGAGAGTAGGAATGGAGTGAGGTGGAGGATAAATGTGTGGCTGAAGGACTGGTGCAGAGGGCAGGGATTCAAGTTTCTGGATCATTGGGACCTCTTTTGTGGAAGGTGTGACCTGTACAGAAAGGACGGGTTGCACTTGAACCCGAGGGGGACCAATATCCTGGTGGGGAGATTTGCAAAGAATACTGCGGTGACTTTAAACTAGAACGGTTGGGGGGAGGGACTCAAATAGAGAAAGCTAGTAGACATTGTGTGAGGCAGGAGGCAGAGAAGGGAAGCACTCAGACCCAACATGTAGGGGGGAATGAAGAAAAAAATAATAAACAGAGAATAAGAGGTGGTGGGTTTATTAAATGTGTGAGCAGAGAGACAGAGGAGTGTAAAATGAGGGTAGAAGCAATAGGTAGCAAGGTGAAAAGTAAAAGTGGCAGGCAGACAAATCCAGGCCAAAAATCAAAAAGGGCCACTTTTCAACATAATTGTATAAGCGATAAGAGCGCTGTAAAAACAAGCCTGAAGGCTTTGTGTCTCAATGCAAGGAGCATTCGTAAAAGGTGGATGAATTGAATGTGCAGATAGCTATTAATGATTATGATATAGTTGGGGTCACCGAGACATGACTCCAGGGTGACCAAGGCTGGGAGCTGAACATCCAGGGATATTCAATATTCAGGAGGGATAGACAGAAAGGAAAAGGAGGTGGGGTAGCGTTGCTGGTTAGAGAGGAGATTAACGCAATAGAAAGGAAGGACATTAGCTTGGAGGATGTGGAATCGATATGGGTAGTGCTGCGAAACACTAAGGGGCAGAAAACGCTAGTGGGTGTTGTGTACAGGCCACCTAACAGTAGTCGTGGAGTTGGGGATGGCATCAAACAGGAAATTAGAAATGCGTGCTACAAAGGTAAAACAGTTATAATGGGTGATTTCAATCTACATATAGATTGGGTGAATCAAATTGGCAGGGGTGCTGAGGAAGAGGATTTCTTGGAATGTATGCGGGATAGTTTCCTAAACCAATATGTAGAGGAACCAACGAGAGAGCAGGCTATTCTAGACTGGGTATTGAGTAATGAGGAAGGATTAGTTAGCAGTCTTGTTGTGCGTAACCCCTTGGGCAAGAGTGACCATAATATGGTTGAGTTCTTCATTAGGATGGAGAGTGACATTGTTAATTCAGAAACAAGGGTTCTGAACTTAAAGAAAGGTAACTTTGAGGGTATGAGACGTGAATTGGCCAAGATTGACTGGCAATTTATTCTTAAAGGGTTGACGGTGGATATGCAATGGAAGGCATTTAAAGACTGCATGGATGCACTACAACAATTGTTCATCCCAGTTTGGCAAAAGAATAAATCAGGGAAGGTAGTGCATCCATGGATCACAAGGGAAATCAGGGATAGTATCAAAACAAAAAATGAAGCGTACAAATTAGCCAGAAAAAGCAGCCTACCAGAGGACTGGGAGAAATTCAGTCCAGCAGAGGAGGACAAAGGGCTTAATTAGGAAAGGGAAAATAGATTATGAAAGAAAACTGGCAGGGAACATAAAAACTGACTGCAAAAGTTTTTATAGATATGTGAAGAGAAAAAGATTAGTTAAAACAAATGTAGGTTCCTTGCAATCAGAAACAGGTGAATTGATCATGGGGAAGTAGACTATTATCTGAATGGTGGCCGATTAGGAAAAGGGGAGATGCAACGAGACCTGGGTGTCATGGTACACCAGTCATTGAAAGTAGGCATGCAGGTGCAGCAGGCAGTGAAGAAAGCGAATGGTATGTTAGCTTTCATAGCAAAAGGATTTGAGTATAGGAGCAGGGAGGTTCTACTGCAGTTGTACAGGGTCTTGGTGAGACCACACCTGGAGTATTGCGTACAGTTTTGGTCTCCAAATCTGAGGAAAGACATTCTTGCCATACAGAGAAGGTTCACCAGACTGATTCCTGGGATGTCAGGACTTTCATATGAAGAAAAACTGGATAGACTCAGCTTGTACTCACTAGAATCTAGAAGGTTGAGGGGGGATCTTATAGAAACGTACAAAATTCTTGAGGGGTTGGACAGACTAGATGCAGGAAGATTGTTCCCAATGTTGGGGAAGTCCAGGACAAGGGGTCACAGTTTAAGGATAAAGGGGAAATCTTTAAGGACCGAGATGAGAAAAAAAAAATTCACACAGAGAGTGGTGAATCTCTGGAATTCTCTGCCACAGAAGGTAGTTGAGGCCAGTTCATTGGTTATATTTAAGAGGGAGTTAGATGTGGCCCTTGTGGCTAAAGGGATCAGGGGGTATGGAGAGATGGCAGGTACAGGATACTGAGTTGGATGATCATATTGAATGGCGGTGCAGGCTCAAAGGGCCGAATGGCCTACTCCTGCACCTATTTTCTATGTTTCTATGTTTCTATGAGAGAGAGGGAAAACAATAGCTATTTGAAGTCAGAGAAGTCAATGTTCATACCGCTGGGATGTAAGCTACCCAAGTGAAATATGAGGTGCTGTTCCTCCAATTTGTGCTGGGCCTCACTTGGACAATGGAGGAGGCACAGGACAGAAAGGTCAGATTGGGAATGGGAGGGGGAGTTAAAATGCTGAGCAACCGGAAGATCAGGTAGGTTAAGGTGGACTGAGCAAAGGTGTTCAGCGAAACGATCGCTGAGCCTGCGCTTGGTCTCGCCGATGTATAGGAGTTGACACCTGGAACAGCACATACAGTGGATGAGGTTGGAGGAGGTGCCAGTGAACTTCTGCCTCACCTGAAAAGACTGTCCTGGATGGAGTCGAGGGGGGAGGTAAAGGGACAGGTGTTGCATCTCCAGCGGTTGCAGGGGAAGGTACCTGGGGAGCCGGTGGTTTGGGTGGGAAGGGACGAGTTGACCAGGGAATGGTCTGTGCGGAAAGCGGAAATGGGTGGAGATGGGAAGAATTGGGCAGTAGTGGGATCCCATTGGAGGTGGTAAAAATGTTGGAGGATTATATGCCAAATGCGATGGCTGACACTGTATGTGACAATAATTGTGAATCTGATGGGGTGGAAGGTGAGGACAAGGGAGACTCTGTCCTTGTTATGAATGTGGGGAGGAGGAGCAAGAGCGGAGCTGCGGGATATCGAGGATATCCTAGTAAGAGCCTCATCTATAATGGAAGAGGGAAATCCCCATTTCCTAAAGAATGAGGACATCTTCGATGCCCTTGTATGGAAAGCCTCAGATGCAGCGTAGACGGAGGAATTGGGAATAGGGGATAGAGTCTTTACAGGAAGCAGGGTGGGAAGAAGTGTATTCTAGATAGCTATGGGAGTCATAGTATATATGTACAGTATATGTATATACATATACTTACTTACTTACTGCCTATTATGCCTCCTGGCATATAGGGCAGCAACGAAGGTCCTCCACTCCTGTGTTCTGGGCTAGCTTCTGGATACTACCCCAGGTCAGGTCCACAGTAGTGTTGATTCCTTCAGTTGCTGTTTCCATAACATATTTGTTTTACGAGACAGGGTTGTTAGCCCTGTGCTCAACCTCCATCCTGGAGGATCAGTGGATCGCTCGTCGTCTACCCTTCGACCTGTCCAGCATGGGAGACCCTAACAGGAGACGAAACTCATGCTGGCATAGCTCTAGGGGTCACTGAGACACACAAGCTCCCCGACCATGACAAGGTTGCAATCCAACGGGAGTATAAACATATGCATATGTATATATTATAACAGATAGATAAATAAATATTAAAATTGCAAAATCAAAAATAATGTCCCTGAGTTACTCCAGCACTTTGTGTCCTTTACAATAGTTATTTTGTCAACTAAAAATAAGCAGAGAATATTCACCTTTTACGAACCTAGATCTACTGTTGTCATTTGAAGGCAAGCAGTGATGCCGCCGATGAAAAACTGCAAGCTTGAAAGGTCTATTAATTTTTTTAAATCCTCATTGCGAGATGTGCTGACCACCATCGGCCCTAGAATGCTGGCATTGTTTTTTATTCCAAAGTTCAGGTTTCCCTGAAAAAGTCAGTTTAAAAAAAAAAATGGTGCTTGTGCTAATACCAAAGCCATGTTGTGGTTGGAACCAAGTGCATAAAGGCAAACATAAGGATCCCGGTTAATTTCTATTATCTATCTAATATATATTTTTTCCATTTTAGCTGCAAATATAGTTGTAAAAAAAAATTACAGAATCTGACAAAAAACAAAGTTAGTGAAGGATCATTGTCAAATCTGTTAACTTTACAGATGTTATGTACTTCAGAATCAATGTCTGAAGAAGAGTCCCGAATCAAAATGTTGCCTGTGCATTCCCTCCACAGATGTTGCCTGACCTGCTGTGTTCACCTGACACTTTGTGTTTTACTCAAAATTCTAGCATTCACAGTTGCTTATGTCGACATTTGTGTTTGTTTCATTTCAAAGTTTATTCCAGTTTTTCTTCAGTAGATGGCAGTGGTGTAATTCATTGAACCTCATTTGAGAAGGCCCAGGTCCAGTGAATGTTGGGTTTTGCATCATCAATGTTTTATTTATTTGTGTTTTATTGAGACAGGTATTTATTTTCTATAACCTACAGAGTTTTGTGTGTAATTACCTTTTGAAGTACTTTTTGAAAATGTCCGATGGGAGCATAGAGCAGAGATTCTGGAATGGTTCACTGGTAAAACATTGATCACTCCATTCCTTGGACCCACCCATCCCCTCAGTGAAGAAAACAATGGTGAAATTCATCATCACCTCCGGTGCATATATACAACTTTTGACCATCTAAGGTGAAGAGTGTTCAAAGATAAAGATTTCAAAGGCATTACTAAGCTCATATTCTACAGGAAGCAGAGTTGCCTGTTCTTTTGCATACTTTGGAGACAAGGAATGCCTATACAGACATTTTCAGACACTGGAAAGGTACCTTCAATGTTGTCTCTGCAAAATCCTCCAAATCCATTGGGAGGATAAGCAAACAAACATTAGCTTCACCCAGGATGGACAGACAAAATGATGTCAACCATGTAGGTTTTGGTGTAAGTAAATAACGACAGCAGAAAGCTGCATCTGAGATGCTTATACGATATTGAACCAGCTTGGAGAGTGAAGCTTATGAACATATGTGCCACTAATGGTGATTCTGTAATGAAAAATGCAGAGATTTCAAAATCAAAGTGAAGGGCAATGATCAGTATGTTAATATGTATGTCAATTGCATGGCTGCTCAGTTGATTGTTCAGCTGTGGGCTGACATATACCTATCAAAAACTGTGACAAAATGCCATTGACAAAAAGCATGCTGAAACTGAAGACTTATTCTCAAGAGACACAGCATAATTTTCCCCAATGGCCATAACATTAACCTGCCATTCATAATGGTTGACTGGAAAACAGATATCTCTATATAGAAGAGGTTGGCTCAAAGAATTAAAATCGGATTGGAAGTTATTTAACGTGAGCGTTTCACATCCATTTTCAGGTCAATTTAATATGCAGATATTTGCAAGAATTGGCAGCACAGTGCAATAGCGGTAGAGTTGCTGCCTTAAAGTGACAAACACCCAGGTTGCATCCTGACAACTGGTGCTGTCTGTACAGAGTTTGGAGGTTCTCCCTGTGACTGTGAGTGCTCCGGTTTCCTCCCACATCTGAAAGATGTGCAGGTTTGTAGGTTAATTGCCTTCTGCGAAGTCTCCCTAGTGTGTAGGATAGAACAAGTGTGTATGGGTGATTGTAGGTTGGCGCAGACACGGTGGGTTGAAGAGCCTGTTTCCACGTTGAATCTCTAAAATAAATACATCAAGATTAAGGGAAACAATAGCTATATGTATGTATATATATATATATATATATATACAGATGTATATACAGATGTATACATACACACACACACACATATATATGTATATATACATATACATACATACATTATATATACATACATGCATACATACATACATACATACATACATATATATATATATATATATATATATATATATATATATATATATATATATATATATATATATATATATATTTAAATACCGAGCCAATTTACTGCAATCTTAAGGTAGTTGATCAAAATGGAGCACAAAGCAGATATTTAGGAATGGTTCCTGTAGTAAAACATGATCACATTGGAGCTATCCCTTTGTGAATGAAAGGACCAGAGGTCATAGCCTCCGAATTAAAGGGTGCTATTTTAGAAAGGAGGTGTGGAGGAACTTCTTCAGTCAGGGGGTAGTTAATCAGTGGAACTCATTGCCACAGAGGGCTGCGGAGGCCAAGTCAGTGGATATTTTTAAGGCAGAGATAGACAAATTATTGATTGTTACGGGTGTCAAGGGTTATGGGGAGAAGGCAGTAAAATGGGATTAGGAGCCAGAGATTAGCCATGATTGAATGGCGAGGTAGACTAGATGGGCCGAATGGCCTAATTCTACTCCTATAATTTGTGAACGTGTGAATGTGTACTGGATGTCTGATGCGCTACAATGCTGAGAACTATCGTCTGCACTCAGTATCATCCCCTTCGCTCTACTTATGGAGTTTACTTGATTGTATTTATGTATAATATTGTCTGAACTCTTTGGATAGCATTCAAAACAAATCTATTCAATGTACCTCCGTACACGTGACATTAATAAACCTAATCCTAAACAAGCCAGTGCTTGCTATCGAATTTCAAACTACATCATAAACCAAGTTTCCTTTATTGTCATTCAGACCTTTCGGTCTGAACGAAATTGTGATGCCTGCAGTCATACACAGAACCAATAATAACAAAACATACAATAAACACAAATTAAACATCCACCACAGTGAGTTCACCAAGCACACCCTCACTGTGATGGAGGCAAAGTCTTAGTCTCAACTTCCCATAATCATCTCTTAGTGTTCAGCTATGTTTGTACGAGTGAGTTCAGACAAATAACAAATGGGTCAGGGGTTATGGGCAGAAAACAGGAGAATGGGGTTGAGAGGGAAAGATCGATCAGCCATGATTGAATGGCAGAGTAGACTTGATGGGCTGAATAGCCTAATTCTGCTCCTATACCTTATGAACATATGAAACAATAGTGAAATTCATCATCACCTCCAGTGCGCATGTACAATCTTTGTCCATCCAAATTAAATAATGTTTGAAAATCAATCAGCTCATGTCCTACAATGATAGCAGTGACAAAGACTAAATGGAATTAAAGATGCATATAGAGGAACTTAAAGTATTGTGATTTACCAGGTTACATTTCAAGAGCTGGAAAGTAGGACTGGTCGAGATACTCTTTTTTGTTTGGCTGGATAATTTGGGCAAATAACCTCCTTCAATGCCATTAATTTCTATAATTTTAGCTGCATTTCCCTTACATTCATCAGCAATGCATTCTTTTGAAATTAATGCACAAGTGACATTCTCCACTGGAATGTATTCCATCTATTTAAAATCAAATCAAATGTGTCACCAAAATGGAAAAGGGAACACCATGAATACATTTGTACAAAATGGACTTGGGGAAGAGATTTTGCAATTGTGGCATTGGGGATCACAATAATAATGAGCCAAGTATGTTTTGCAACATACAAGAAATTTCATTTGCCAAGTCAGTTATACAAATAAAAAGCAACGGAACACACAAAATACATTTTAACATAAACATCCACCACAGTGACTCCTCCATATTCCTCACTGTGATGGAAGGCAGAAAAAAAAGTTCAAATCTCTTCCCTTCTGAGAGATACATCAGGCCTGCAAAGATGTAGAGTTGCATGGGGTATGAATGTGTAGATATGATTTAGGCACAGAATGTTGGGCAAGCTGACACTTACTGGAGGATAGTCAGGAAGTCATTAGTACAGCCATAGCCAGAGGAGTCTGATGCCTAAATAGACAGTAGACAATAGGTGCAGGAGTAGGCCATTCGGCCCTTCAAGCCATTCAATGTGATCATGGCTGATGATCCACAATCAGTACCCCGTTCCTGCCTTCTCCCCACATCCCCTGACTCCGCTATCTCTAAGAGCCCTATCTAGCTCTCTCTTGAAAGGATTTAACCAAAAATGAGCTTGAGTGAAGGGGTTCAAGCATAATGGAATTTGTTAGTCTTCATAATGGAGAGGTTATGTTGTGGAAGCTCAGTTTGGACTTAAATTGAAAAAGCCTAATTGTATCCAGAGTCTGTCGCCATGTAGGGAAGACTCATAAGTTTGCAGAATTTCTGAGGGGTCTGAAGATTATTATTGTGTTCCTCTTATTGCTTATAAGGAGTAAATTGCAATGGTGGAAAAGTGGAGCTGCATGTTATTCATGTGCTAAAGTCAAAGATCTTCAACCCCCAGACATATTTTGTACCATCAATGAAGTTCCAGTGTTTCCATGACACCTCCATCAGAACTTCAATATAAACAGTGAAATTACCTATTCAAGTAATTTATCTATAACTGAAACCTAACTAATTTGTCTGTAATTTAATGCCTGTCTTAAATATTGATACCATATGGGTCTCCATTCAGCCCATGCGAACAACCCCAGACACATATAAAACTTTAAATGCATAGTTATAGAGTCATACAGTATGGAAACAGGTCCCTCAGCCCATATGCCCACACCAACCATCATGTCCCATCTACAGTACACTAGTTCCACCTGCCTGCGTTTGGTCCATATCCCTCTAAACCTGTCCTATCCATGTACCTGTCTAAATGTTTCTTCTCCGTCGATGGCAGCTTCGCCAACAGTTGGTCTCGTCCTTTTCTTCTTTTGTTGTTTTTAGTCTGTTGTTTAATTTTTTTTTAGTGTATCTTTAGTTTTGTATTATGTGGGGGGGGGGGGGGGACTTTGGGACCTCCAACCACGGTAGCCTGCGGACTTAACATCGTGGACATCTTGGTCCCTTGGTTAGGGATCGACTTTGGGAGCTCCAACCGCAGGAGCTGCAACCGTTCCGATCGCGGGAGCTTCGGTCGCCCCGACGCGGGAGCTTCGATCGCCGGCTGCAAGAACTTCGATCGCCCCGACTGCGGATGGTTCAACTGCCCCGACTGGAGAAAAGGAGCGAAGAAGATAATACGTTATTGCCTTCCATCACAGTGCGCTGTGGTGGATGTTTATGTTAATTTTTATGTATTTGTTTGTCTTGTTCCTTTTTTGGTATGACTGTATGGCAAATCAAATTCCTTGTATGTTTTTACATACTTGGCTAATAAATTAATTACAATTACAATTAAATGAGCAAAGGGATCACAGCAAATGGCTCCTATTTCTTTTAGCTCAGTAGAATGTTTGCTAGCAGGACCAGCAAAATTATCCATTTCCACATTACCTGACAGTCACTATTTAGTTGATTTACTCGGTACCCTGGTGTTGATTCAAGGAGAATGAGGATAGGTTTTACGGATTTCTAATTTTGACTTAAGCTAAAAATGTTGACATTTAATATGGCTGACATATCAATCTGGCTCAAGTTATCTGATTTTTGTTTTATATATCCTTTGCTCTGGAGAGTTAAAGCAGATAGCAGAAATTCTGACCCTGTCCTGGCTGCATATAGGATTATTCCTCAGGTTAGAATAGGAATAGATGTGCCAATAGGAACACAGTTTTTGTTTCTCAAGTTTCTGCCATGTAAAACAATGCACACCTCAGGGCAGGTTTCCTTCTGTGTAATGTCTATTTCAGTGGTAAACATTTTCAGGTCGTACAGGTAAACTATTCCATTGCTTTTCGATCAGAGGAAATCCTACCACCACATGTCTCATTTTAGCATAGTGAATAAAAGCTACTTGACCTTGATTTAAAAAAAAAGTATTTTGTATTCAGTGGATGCTGTCTTATTGTTGCTAGTTTTTCCTGTTGGGTATCAGGGGAAATAACAGCAACATTACCAAGGTGAAGCTTAGATGAGAGCTTTGCTCCAAGTGGAGGCAGAAACCCAGTGCTCATCAGTGGGAGATTGGCTCTCAAACAGATTCTTAGAAAGGGAGGTATTTACCAACCAAATACTTGGCAGAGGTCAAAATAATGACCAGACAACATGCATCGGAGAACTGAAGAAGTCCTTTATTCCATGCAGCCTATAACAAGCCTAGTGCTGACACCTTAAATACTTCTCAATCAATTTTAAAGTGATGCCTGGAACAAATTGGCATTGCTCTAAAATCTGCTTCCTGATTCTCACGCAGCAGTTGAACAGAGCAGCCCTTGTCAGAGATGGTCACAACAGAATGGAGCAAAACCATTCTGATTTTTCCCAGGGACTGCCAAGGAAGCAGGCAATTTGATGCTCATTTGGATACAAGTCCATAATTAAAATTGAAAGTAACTGGAAACAGAAGCATAAAATTCAAAGTACATGGTATGGTGTGCTCTATGTTTGCTGATATTAGAAGTTATACAACTAAATGTTAATGACAGTAATTTTAAATATATGAGGTAAAATAACAATAGCATCTAATCTGAAACATCACCGATTCCTTTTCTCCAGAAATGGTGTCTGCCTGGTGAGTTACTCCAGCTTTTTGTGTCTATCTTCAGTATAAACCAGCATCTGCAGTTCCTGCCGACACAATATGATCTGACATATTGGTGTAGAATATTTGGTATTGTGTATGAACATAGAGAATAAATTCGCATCATCAAATTTACAGATGTCCTCTGAATGCTGCTCTAAGGTCAAGGCTCACTGCTGAGTATCATCCCACATGCATAACAGGCCAGCCTGTTTTATTTCACGGCAATGATAGCAAGGATTTAAAGTTTTGTCATGCAGCAGAGCGAAGACGGTGCACATTTCTAACGATCACTCCAATTAGGGCACAAAGATCCCACCAGGATTTCCTGGCAATTTCTTCCTAACTGCATTGAGGGTAAAATGAGGCAATGCAGACGTTCTCAGAGGCAGAAGGTGTCAGCAAGGAATTGTAGCTCATGGTTCTCCAAGTACAGGGAGCTCGGAGGACTGTGTAATGATGTGCCAAAGATAGACACAAAATGCTGGAGTAAATCAATGAGTCAGGCAGCATCTCTGGAGAAAAAGAATAGATAACATTTCGGGTCAGAACCCTCCTTCAGACTCATTCTGATTAATTTAGCTGATGTGCCAGCTCCCTAATGATGTCTGCCTGCTGGCTGAGCAATGGGACTCTGATGCTGTTCGAGTGATCCAAATGACCACAAGAATGTATTTTTTTCCCAACAGTCTCAGAGAAGAAATGAAGGCTTATGGCCCTATTTCACCCACGGATGTTTCTTCACAAAAACACTGTTCAAAACCTGCATGGGAATCAAGAGCAGATTTCAAACCAAAGCTGACCATGTTCAAGAGAGCATTTATAACTAAGAATTCTTTCCCAGGGTATGCAGCAAACTGATGGCTGAGATTCTGGGATCTACACCTCTCACATTTAGTAACATAGGAGAAGCGTCTCCTTAGGAGCACAAAACAGCTTTATTGGAGTGAATGATCGGAAACTTCCTCAGAAAAGATCTAACACCTGTTAGTTCATCTTCCATGAAAGCATGAATTGCAGCTGCAGCTCAATAAGCCCAGGAGCAGGTACACTAGCTACATTCTGCTTTTCAAGCACTTTTGAGGCTGCGATAGCTGGAATGGTAGTTAATGGGAATTATGGTTCTTTCGACCACACCATTCAGCATCTACTACAGCAAGTTGCATGCAGGAGGTGAGGACTGATGGACCTGAGTGTCATTCATGTGTTCTAGTTTGATGTATATCCGCAGGAATAAACCCCTGTTGACAAAATACCCACAACAACCCTACGAGCTTTACATTCCACAACAGCACCCAGTCCTTTCTTATGATATGGGTCCTGAAAAACACAAGAGCAGAAAACAGAAGATCTTAGAACCAGATACATTGGCTGCTGAAAGGAGACGGAGAGTGTTGGAATGGCTCAGTGGGTTAGGCAGCATCTCAGGAGAATATCGATAGATTATGTATTGGGTTGGGACTCTTTCAGGAGAACATGGAAAGGCAAGATTCCAATGGAGGGTCGGGGGAGGTAGGGGTCAGGGGGAGTTCTGCCCGCCATGGGTACCATGTAATCCCGTGCTTCCTGCTCCATGGTTGGATAGTCGGTGACTAAACCGTCTCCCCCACCTGGTTTGCCAGGTGAGGAGGGGGCTGTGGACCCCCAGCAGGACCAAAAACAAGACCTATCAAAAGGTGGATGAGTTTCTAGCGAGCCAACAGCCATCCACACCAGTAGAAATTGCGATCACTGTCGTACTTAGCATTGTAAGGAATGATGATAAAGCACACACACCAAAATCCTATATTTCCAGCAGCGGAAGTCCGCAGGAACTGGAGGACAGAGATGTGAGGTGCGTCCATCACCGTTCCCATCGGAAACCAGCACCACTGCGTCGCTAATGTTTTCAACGATGATGAATGGATGAAATGGAGAATAATTGTGATGAATAAGGGTGACAGCAATGGCTTTAGATTTATTTTGAGTTAATGTAAATGTTATTCAAACTTTTTTTGGGTTCTTACTTAGTGTCCAAATATATATATATATATATATATATGTGTGTGTGTGTGTGTGTGTGTGTGTGTGTGTGTGTGTGTGTGTGTGTGTGTGTGTGTGTGTGTGTGTGTGTGCGCGTGTGTGCGTGTGTGTGTGTGTGTGTGTGTGTGTGTGTGTGTGTGTGTGTGTGGATTATTTCATTGAATCTTCTTTTACTCTTTGGTATTTTAATATACGTTCCATTTAAGATTAAAATAAAAATAATAAAAGATGAACAAAAACATATTAATAAAAATAAAAGGATTTGTTCTACAAAATGTGGATTCATTCAAAAGGCCGCACTTAATGGCCTAGATGGCCGCAGGTTCCCTACCCGTGCCACAGACCATATATATACACACAATAAATAAGCAGATAAAGTGCAATAGGCTGTTATTGTTCAGAGTTTGTTTGATGTCGTGTTTAATAGCCTGATGGCTGTGGGGAAGAAGCTGTTCCTGAACCTGGATGTTAGGGTTAATAATAATGAAGGGTTGATAATTCATGTCTTGGGACCATTCTTGGTCAGTGTGGATGAGTTAGGCCGAAGGGCTTGTTCATGTGCTGAATGACTATGTTTCTATGTCCTTCTATGTCCTTTCTACAGGATTAAAATTCTGAATGACCAGTAGTCAAAATATGTCCATTGATGCAACAAAGAATTCTCAATTAAATCAAAATAAATTGTCAAAAGGGCAGTAAATGAAAATGGATATTAATCAGTACCTCAGTGAAGGGCAGTCTCTCTTTAACCAATTAGATCAAGACTCACTTGGAAAGAAAACGAGAACAGAGAACAAACTGGGTGAATTTGTGATGTTCAATGCAGCAAGAGTAATAACAAGGAAAATAATGCCCAGATTAAGAGAGAAGAAAAAAGGAAGACAAAAATATGACAGAATTTTAACAACTACTTAAACCTGCCAGAAAATAATTCCAAAACTTTAACTCCTCATTTTGTGGACTTGGAAGATTGGTAGAACATTAATGTTGCCTTTAAATATTCTCTCCACATTGGGGATATTAATCTCAAACATTCTGCCGCATTTACTTATTATTCCTGATCAAAATAGAGCATATTTCTTGATACTGACAATGATGTTCAGTTTATGAAAGGGTTATTTATAACAGTGGAAATTGTCAGCAATTTCTGGCAATTCCTCCATGCTTTTTTTCCATACTAATAACAACGTATGCATTAAACTTATTGAGCTAGAAATTCAATTATGTATTGCTGTTTATTTCAACAATATGTAATTGAAAATGCACTCTAGACTGATTGAAATGTGATTATGAGCATCTCTAGTTGTTTCATGTCACTCTGGGAATTTAATAGCACTTCCCAGGGTGAGTCACACTTGCACATGTGAGACGATGTTAGCTTCAGATGGTTCAATGATTTAATGGAGTGTTGCAGAGGAAGACTGACTACGTTATACTGGGAAGGTGACATTATTTTTCACTTCTGAAACAACCATGTTTTCATTGCACAGCCTTCTGTCCTCTGGGCATCTCATCCCCTCAGTCTTTATGGTACTACCCAAAACTCTTGAACTTCCCTGGATTCAATCCTCCGACTTCCAGATCTTACCCCTCCTGATTCTTCAGGATCCCAATCCCCATCCCCATATCCATGAAGCCCAAAAATATTCCCGTCTCAATCTGCTGATTATCAACCCTTACTGATTCCTTTGCTTGAGTTAAATTTTGTAGGGACCTTTAGGGAAATGGGGGATACAATGAACTGCAGATGCTAGTTTACAATAAAATAAGACACAAATTGCTGGACTCAGTAGGTCAGGCAGCATCTCTGCAGAACATGGATAAGTGACGTTTTGGGTTGGGAACCTTCTTCAGGCAAATGGTCATGAAAATGTTCATTGGCAAACTGTGCTACACTGCAATAGTGCACCTCTGGTGATACTCTAAATTTCTAGCTCATTTCTTTAAAACAAATTAAAAATCATTAGCATACTATTTGGTGTTTTTTTTTCACTCAACGAAACTATGAAGAATGGGCAGGTATGAGTAAAATTCATATACATGAAGTGTTATGCCAAATAAATTATAGATGGTTGTGAAAAATCTGTTTTAACTCTTGGAAATAATGTGGACCAGCTGTATAAAATAGCATTGACTTTATTCTAGGTCAACTTTCCACACAACACATTAATTGATTTATTGAAGGATACAGCATGGAAACAGGACGTTCACCCCCACCCCCCCTTCCCCTTTCAATCCCCCCCCCCCCCCGAGTCCATGCCGACCATCAATCGCCATTCAGTTCATAGCTAGTTCTATGTTATCCTGCTTTCACATCCACTCCCTACACACTATGGGCAATTTAGCGGGGCCAATGAACCTACAAACTCACACGTCTTTGGGATGTGGGAGGAAACCCAGAGGTAACCATATGGTCACAGGGAGACCATGCAAACTCCACATAGACAGCACCCACGTGCAGGATTGAACATGGGTCTCAGGCACTCTGAGGCACCAGTTTCTCTAGCTGCACCACTGTGCCTCAATATCTACTTTAATAATTTGAATTTAATTTTACATTTGTTCCATTTAAGTAATTTAAGAACAGCATTTTCTTTAAAAAGAATAATAATAATAATAATAAGAATAATAATAATATCTTTTATTGTCATTGCACATCAGTGCAACGAGATTTAGTATGCAGCTCCACCGATGTACAAGAAAAGTAAAATAAATAAATAAGCAAGCTGAGTGACGTGACCATCCGAGGGAGACTGTCCAGGGGGGTGGGTGAGGGGGCACTCAGCAGGACCGGTTCAGAGCCGCTATAGCTCTTGGAATAAAGCTGTTTCTGAGTCTGGAGGTTCGGGCGTAGAAGGCCTTGTAACGTCTGCCGGAGGGAAGTAGTTCAAACAGTCCGTTACAAGGGTGTGATGAGTCCTTATGGATGCTGACGGCCTTCCTGAGGCACCGTGTGTGGTAGATGCCCTCCAAGGCTGGTAGCTCTGTCCCAATGATCCTCTGCACTCTGTGGACGACGCGCTGAAGAGCTCTCCTCTCCGCCTCCGTGCAGCTGAGATACCACACAGAGATGCCATACGTTAATATGCTCTCTGTGGTGCAGCGGTAGAACGTTGTCAGCAGCTGTTGGGGCAGACCAGTCTTTTTTAATGTCCTCAGGAAGAACAGTCGTTGCTGTGCCTTCTTGACCAGCGCAGCGGTGTTGGTGGACCATGTGAGGTCCTCTGAAATGTGAGTGCCCAGAAACTTAAAGCTGGATATTGTTTAAAATATTGTTTAAAATCAAAGATACTTTTCTGTAGCTTTAGACAAGGAGTGATATTTTACAAGTTTAGCAAGTTTTCATCAAGAAACTTGCCAAAAAAAACCAAACCCTGCTTTTGGATGTGACATTCATTTCTCTTTGATGTAATTTAAATGTCATTATAATTGAAGTGAAATGGATGATGTTACAACAGTAAAAAAAAATGCTTGGCATGAACAGTAGATAAATGTAAGGATGAGAATACTGATCAGCAAAGACTGACATGAGTTCCAAACACACTACGCTTGGAAATGTGTTTATTGTGCAGTGTGACAAATATTGATATAAGTGACTGGTTAAATGTAGATGAGTATAGGCTCACCACCAATTTTCTGGCAACTGGAGGTCCAGTCCCCCCCTGTAATCCAGACAAAATTCCCTCCCCCCCCCCACACTGGAAGTCCCCCAAAAAATGTGGTGCCTAGGCCAGGTGAGGCACCTGATCTCTACCTCATCGGGACATCTGCGCCAATCGCCGGGTTGAATTTATCCCCTGTTGCCGGGGCTCTGGAGCTCAAGCCCGGCCAGAGCCTGCAGATCCATTCCCATAGCCAACTTCCACGACCAACTTTGCGAGCCAGTATCTGGGCCCCCCCCCAAGGCCATGACCTCTTTGCTCGGCAAAACAGATGATCCAGAAAGGCTCTGGAACCAAGGGTGTCGGAAAATCGGTGGTGGACCTGTACTCGTTAAGTTAGAAGATTCAAAAGGAATAATACCCAAACATGAATAATAGTTATAATATAAAATCAATATGTTTAACAGTTGTAACAATGCATGGCAAAGAAAAAAAAAATAAAGTTATTCCGTAAGAAAACAAATAAAATTATTATAATTTGAAACAAAAATAGAAATGGTGGAAGAACCCTGCCAGTCAAGCAGCATCAGTGGAAAGAGAAAGCAGTCACCGTTTTGGGCGAGAATTGAAGGAAAAGTGAAAGATTTACAGTTTTCACCAGGGAGAGAAGAGAGATGTATGACAAAAGGAGATACGTTAAGACATTTCAGGTGATAGGTATCATGAGTGCGGACTGTTATGCCCCTGTCCCACTTAGGAAACCTGAACGGAAACCTCTGTAGACTTTGCGCCCCACCCAAGGTTTCCGTGCGGTTCCCGGAGGTTCCCTGAGGTTTTTGTCAGTCTCTCTAATGGTCGAAAGTGGTTTCCGCTTCTTATATGTTCCGGCGATTATTTCAAAAAATTCAAAACCGGCCGCGACTAAAAATAGGTTGCCGTTTAAAAAATCGGTAATTTTTTAGTTGAAGCCGGTTGCGATGCTAGTTGAAGGTGGTTGCCGGGGTTTTCAGGTAGTGGAAGGTAAGACCTCCCTGGTGGAATAAAACTGGGTGAAAAAAAGGTTCCGAACACGCAACCTACAAAGTGAAGGAATACCTTATCAGGAAGGTTGGTGCTATTACCACCGTCGCTGGGGAACTGCAGCCAGGAGATGTCTGCCACCCTGTTTATTCCCGGGAAACGAAAGGGCCGGTCGTCAGTGATTCCTTCGGCGGCCGGCAAAATTCATCGCGTCTTCGCCTGGGATCGCCGCACTGGAAGTCGATTCCTCGTGGACACTGGTGCGGAAGTGAGAGTTCTGCCCCCCTCCATAACTGACATCCGTGCGGGCAAACGAGGGCCCCTCCTCACCGCGGCGAACGGGAGTGCTATTCGCACCTACGGGTTTCGCACCATCTCCCTCAACTTTGGCCGCAGCTCCTTTTCATGGAAGTTCGTCATTGCTGACGTTTCCCAGCCGCTGCTGGGCGCCGACTTCCTTCGAGCTCATTCACTGCTCGTGGATGTCAAGTGGCGGCGCCTGATGCACTCTGTCATGCTGGAGCCGGTCTTCCTCCGTATTGGTGATCCTGTATCACACCCTGATGGCCCCCTGTTGTCCGTGGATGCGACTTTCGCGCGCATCATGGCAGATTTTCCTGACATCCTGGAACCCCACTTCCGCTCCTCCACCTCCAAGCACGGGGTGGAGCACCATATCCCTACTACCGGCCCGCCTGTGCACGCCCGGGCGCGTTGTCTTGCGCCAGACAAGCTTCGTCTTGCTCGGGAGGAGTTCCGCCTGATGGAGGAGATGGGCATCGTGCATCCCTCCGATAGCCCATGGGCGTCACCGCTCCACATGGTCCCCAAGGCAGGCGGGGGCTGGCGCCCGTGTGGGGATTACCGTCGCCTGAATGATGCGACCGTCGCCGACAGGTACCCAGTCCCGCACATTCAGGACTTCAATGCCCATCTGGCCGGAGCAGCCATATTCTCCAAGGTGGACCTCGTACGAGGGTACAATCAAATTCCGTTTCGCCCCGATGATATTCCGAAGACGGCCATTATTACACCATTTGGTCTATTCGAATTTGTAAGGATGCCGTTTGGGTTAAAGAACGCTGCGCAGGCCTTTCAGCGGCTTATGGACTGTGTGTGCCGCGGCCTGGACTTCGTCTTCGTGTACTTAGATGACATACTCGTGGCCAGTCGCTCGCGGCAGGAGCACTGCATCCACCTCCGTCAGCTGTGTCAGCGCCTCAGCGACTTCGGTTTGGCCATCAACGCGTCCAAGTGCCGTTTCGGGGTGACGTCTATCGACTTCCTCGGCCATCGTGTGACTCCACAAGGGGTGGTGCCTCTGCCGGTCAGGGTGGACGCTATCCGCAGGTTCCCCCGTCCGACCACAGTTAGGGGCCTACAAGAATTCGTGGGGATGGTCACCTATCACCGCTTCCTGCCGGCAGTGGCCGCAGTCATGCGTCCGCTTTTCCACTTGATTGCTGGTTATCGCAGGGAGGTTGAGTGGTCCGCGGAAGCATCAGCGGCTTTTGAAAGGGCTAAGCAGGCACTGGCTGAAGCCACGATGCTCGTCCACCCACGGGAGGACGCCCCGACCGCCCTGACGGTAGACGCTTCTGAGGTTGCGGTTGGGGCAGTGTTGGAGCAGCTCGTTGATGGATGCTGGCGGCCACTTGCCTTCTTCAGCAGGCACCTCAGTGGTGCTCAGCGCCGTTACAGTGCCTTTGACCGCGAGCTCCTTGCCCTATATCTCGCCGTACGCCATTTCCGCTACTTCCTGGAGGGGAGGCCGTTTACTGTGTTTACGGACCACAAGCCGCTAACCTTCGCGTTCGCCAAGGTTTCAGACCCGTGCTCTGCCCGGCAGCAGAGGCAGTTGGCGTATGTGTCCGAATACACCACCTCCATCCGGTTAGTTGAGGGCAAATTCAACAGAGTGGCCGATGCCTTATCGAGACCTGCAGTCCACGCGGTTCTCCAAGTCGCTGAGGGGATCAATTATTCCGCCCTAGCAGCCGCTCAGTTGGTCAACGAGGAGATGTCCGCTTATCGTACGGCAGTTTCGGGCCTGCAGTTGGAGGACTTTGTCTGTGGTCCTGGGGGTGCGACGCTGCTGTGCGATGTCTCCTCTGGAGTTCCGCGACCCATTGTCCCCATCGCCTGGCGGTGCAGGGTGTTTGAGGTGCTCCATGGGCTTGCGCATCCCTCCATCCGGGCGACAACGGCCCTGGTGGCCTCCCGTTTCATGTGGCACGGGCTGCGGAAGGAGGTTGGACACTGGGCGCGCACCTGCATCCCGTGCCGGACCGCCAAGGTGCAACGACACGTGCGCGCGCCGTTGCAGGAGTTCCCCATTCCAATGCAGCGTTTCTACCACATTCACGTGGACATCGTGGGGCCGCTGCCGTCGTCCCAGGGCATGACCTACCTATTCACCGTTGTGGACCGCTTCATGCGGTGGCCTGAAGCCATCCCGCTACCGAATTCTGCAATGACTACTTGCACTCGAGCCTTGGTGGCGCACTGGATCGCCAGGTTCAGAGTGCCACTGGACATAACTTCCGACCGGGGGCCTCAGTTCACGTCGGAGCTGTGGGCGGCCATGGCACGTCTCCTGGGTGTTTGTCTGCACCACACGACGACGTATCATCCGCAGGTGAACGGCTTGGTGGAGCGGTTTCACCGTCAACTTAAGGATGCCCTGAAGGCACGGCTCAATGATCCGGACTGGGTGGACGCTCTGCCGTGGGTTTTGCTGGGGATCCGCACCGCACCCAAAGAGGACTTGGCCTCCTCCTCCGCCGAGTTGGTATATGGGTCTCCGTTGACGGTGCCCGGGGAGTTCATCCCGTCGGCACGTGGCCAGGTGGAGCAGCATTCGGACGCTCTGCAACGTCTTCGGCAGACGGTGGGCAAGTTGGCGCCGGTGCCAACGTCTCGTCATGGGTCTTTCCGTCCCCACGTTCCGCCTGCCCTGGGGGACTTCCAGTTCGTTTTTCTGCGCAGGGATGCACATCGGACACCTCTCCAGCAGCCGTACGAGGGTCCCTTCCGGGTCCTGGAACATGGCTCATCCTCTTTCGTCCTGGACATGGGGGGTCCGCATGAGACTGTTTCAGTTGCGCGGCTGAAGCCAGCACATATTGATATTGATCAGCCGGTGCTGGTAGCACGGCCCCGTAAGCGAGGGCGGCCTCTGTCTAGGGTACCTCCTTCTCTGGTTACTCCGTCCCCTGCACCTGTTGGTCAGTCGCCTGTTCCGGGGCCGGGCATGGTGTGTACCTGCGCTGGCCGCCGTGTACGCCCTCCTGTCCTTTTCGTGTCTCGGGTACTTGCGGGGGGTCATGTGGCGGTCCCTGGGGGGTAGGCCACTCCTTGGATCATTCCCCTCGCCGAGTGAGGGACAGGGGACTGGTCTGCCACGGGGTTTCCAGACGACCCTGGATTTAGTGCCCTCGAGGTGTGTGTGTGTTGTACTCTCGCTGTAGGGATTAAAGTCTACTAATTGAACCCGCCTGGCGTCTGGCCTTTTCCTGACCTCGTCTAGGCCGCTACACTCTGTCCAAACCATTTTTCAGAAGTATTTAGCACACTATCTGTTGTAAAAATTATTTTGCCTCACTGACTGGTTAGCACGCAACAAAAGCTTTTCACTGTATCTCGGTACACGTGACAATAAACTAAACTGAACTGAACAGAATTTGGACATTATGCCTGGAGTGTGCCACAGTGCTACAATATATTCAGGTAAAATAGGAAAAGAAAGAAAAGGGTGGAGAGAGGGTAGGGAGTTAGAATTGAGTAAGGATATTGTTATGGCTGTGAAAAGGATAGAATTGTTTGTGGATTCAAATATAAATTTTATTTGTGTATTGCTGCATGGCAGGAGCTAGTAGAGCTGTTGTCTCATGGCTGCATTAAGCTGGGTTCAATCCTAAATCCAGTCTTGCTCATGGAATTGTGTCAGGGACACAATGATTATCTCAGGGCCATTTCCCTCAATTTGCTTATTATCCAAGAAGCAGTCAATTTCTGCATGTTTTCCTCATCTCAGTCCTAAATGCCCTACCTCTTATTTTGAAAATATGTTCCCTGATTGTGAATAGTTGAGGCCATACATCAACATCTGTGTTTGGGAATATGATATTTCAACAAATTGTTAACATAGATTGCTAATAGTTGAGGCCATACATCAATACCTGTGGCACACCACTCATCACAGCAGGCAACCAGAGAAATAGCTGTTTATTCATATTCATTGCTTTCTGCCTGATTAACCATCTCTCAATCCATCAGTACATTACAGTATCTCCAATTACATGGGCTTTAACATTATAAACCAAGCTCTTGTGTGGGACTTTATTCAAAGCCTTCCAAATATCTAAAAATACAATCCACTGGTTCCTCCTTATCTATTTTATCAGTCACATCATCAAAGAACTCCAGCAGATTAGTCAAACTTGATTTTCTTTTCTCATTTTCATGTTTGCTCTGCTCGATCTAATTATTATTTTCAAGCTGATCTGTTGTAACGATATTTATATAGATGCCAGCATTTTCCCTACCACTGACATTAGGTTAACAGGGCAATATATCTATTTTTTTCCCTCCCTCCTTTCTTATGTAGTGTGGTCACAAGCACTGTGTTCCACTCCACAAGGACAGTTCTGTGGAACTTTTGAAGATGAAGGTTTGGATGGTTCCTTTCACAGTGGAGAATTAAATTGAACAGAGAAATGCAGAGGAGAATAGTAAAAAAAAAGTGAGCTTGCTGACCTATACTTAATATATAACATAAAGAGTAGGGATTGAGATTAAATGTACAGGAATGTCTATGAGTGTGTAAAACCTGGTGCAACAAGAGAAACCCGGAGTGTGATTTCACACGTGAAGCAGGTTAAGTGATTGATTGGTAATGCCAGTGGCTTAGATTAAATTTATAGCAGTTAAGTAAATTTGGTAAACTAAATGAGGTAAATAATTTGATTAACACTAAGTTAGTTAAATTAAGTACACATGATGCTCCAACTGTGTTACCTGGAATGACTCTCCTGGGTCCTACTGCTCCCCCTTCCAAAAGGGAGCCTCAGGACTGACAACACTGGGTCTGTGCCCTCTGATAAATAAATGAAGACTGGAGATGCAGGCTGGAGATGTGCTGTTTATGGAGTTTGCAGACATTTCTGTCAAATATTCTGTAAATATTTGTGGCTTGAGGAAATTTATGTCCATGTTTTAAGGAGCTGCAGTGAGAGGTGTTGATGCAACCTGGATCTTTTACTCCAGGACACAGGCAAAGCTTTTGACATAAACTTTGTCATTGACATTTGGTCAGGGTCAGGGGGGTGTGCTTATGGGTGAGTGCTTGCGTTGTATCACAAGAGTGTCAGTCCCTACACTTGTCAAATAGATCTAAGGTTCCTGTGACCCTTAAGGACAAGTATGGAGACGGTGGGGAGAATGAGTATTGCATTTCATGTGGTTAGAGTAAAAAGCAAAGTGTAGTAAGGAACAGTATTGCTAGGAGATAGACACAACTAAACATTATTTAAAGTCTATCCAGAGAAGCTGCCTGTCCCGCTGAGTTACTCCAGCATTTTGTGTCTATCTTCGGTGAAAACCAGCATCTGCAGTTCCTTCCAACACAGTACAGTTAGGAGGATAGACACTGCTCTGCATAACCAGGGACATGGGACCTGAAGGCTATGTTGTCCACCTGGTGCCAGGATAAAGATATTTCCTTCAGTTTTGGAGTGGGAGGGGGATGATCAAGTTATTGTTCACTTACTGTAGGTACCACTGGCATAGACAAACTAACAACAAAAGTTCTGCTGGAAGTGATTGAATATCAACGGACAAGTTAAAAGGCAGAACCACAAAGCCAATAACTTCTGAATTATTACCTGAATAATCAGGGAATCAGCATAGCATTAATTGGATCAGGGAGATGAAAGCTTGAATCAAAGACTGGTGTGGGAGAAGTGAGTTACAATTTGTTGTGCTCTGGAGAAAGAGAGCGCAAATCAATTTGGACAAATTACATCTGATCTGTGCTGGGACCATAGTTTTAGCAAATCACTTAGCTCATGAAGTTGATAGGGCTTCAAACAAAATGGCTGGGATGGGAAAGATTTAGTGAGTGAAATGTAGAATATTAATGAGGGAAAAGACAAGGAAGCCGTGTAAAATAAAATAAAATAAATAAATAAAATAAAATAAAATAAAGATGCAGCATGCTCTGAAGGCTCTTCCTTGAATAGGGACACAACAGTTTTTTCTCCACTAACACGCCCATTTAGCCCTTGTTTTGGTTGAACTCTCGCACATTGAACAATTTTGTCAATTTATGGGAGGCACACTGGCTCAGCTCATAGAGCTGCTACCTCACAGTGCCAAAGACCTGGGATCGATCCTGACCTTGGCTACTGTCGTATGGAGTAGGCACATTCTCTCTGTGACCATAGATGCAAGGAACTGCATTTGTTGCTTTACAAAAAGACACAAAGTGCTGGAGTAATGCAGCGGGATAGGCAGCATTTCTGGAGAACATGGATAGGTATTGTTTCAGGTCGGGACCCTTCTTCATTCTGAAGAAGAAGACATCAGATTTCAGACCTCCCTGTGACTGCATGGGTTTCTTCTGGGCACTTTGATTTCCTCCAAGTAGGTTATGAATGAATGAATACTTAATTGTCACATGTGACAAGTCACAGTGAAATTCTTTGCTTGCATACCCAAGGTATGCTAATAGTCACCACATAAAGGGAACTTAATTGGCTTCAGTTTTAAAAAATTCCACTGGTGTGCAGGGAGTGGATGAAAAAGTGGGATAACATAGAACTAGTGAAAAAGGATGATCGATGGTTGTTGTGGACTTGATGGGCCATAGGGGCTGTTTCCATTGTGTATCTCTAATCTCTAAACTAAACTAAAAATATGGTCCATCTGTGACTCTTCTTTTCCCTTTCTTGGCCTCTCTCTCTCTGTGCACTTCAGGGGATAAGTTTGTGACAAAACAAGCCCACAAACCCATCTCAACTATACTTTTCCTCACCTTGCCTTCTGCAAGGACTCCATTCCATTCTGACAGTTCATCATTCTTGGTTATATTTTTTCCAATATTCCTTCTATTTGAACCATGACCTCCCTCTACCATACCTTACTGTAATGTTGGCTGCAACTCAAATATTTCTATCACATCTGTTTTCACCCACCCCTCCCTCCCTCTCCTGGATAGAGAAAGGATTGGGATTCTCTGCTTCTGACCTTCCAAACCTCTAGCTATCACATTCAACGAGTTATCCTTCACAATCTCTGCCACTTTCAATGAGTCTCCGGATGGTGGACCAGACTTAAAGGGGCGACTAGCCACTGCCTGTTTCTCTTTTACTGTTTCTACCCTTTTTTTTCCCCCTCAAAATTCTTACCTTTGTTTTCAAATCTCTCTATTGCTTTGCCTCTTCATCTATGTAATTCATTCAGCTTTCTGAAATCACTTCTGAAATTCTGACCTCTTGTGTATCCATCATGTTCAGCTGCCCTCACCTCAAGTTCCACTAAATTCTTTAAGCCTATCATCTTGTTTTCTCTTCTCCTTTAAGTCACACTCTTAAAAAATATGTGTTGATGAGGTTTTGGTCATGACGCCCATGGGTCCCAGTGTCACACTTTGTTTGATGCAACATAAGCCAGGTGATATTTGTCCAGTAACTTAAAATTTGCACTTTACTTCAACCCTCTTCAATGTCTGAGATTTTGGTCCCATGAGGACAATACAATTATGTTTTGCCAACATTTTCTTATTTACTGCCTAAAAGGCAGCTAGCTTTTATCTCAGACTCACAATTAGTTTAAGGACACAGAAACATGGATTTAATCCAAATGGTGAAGTCTTCAAGCAAATCTGTTGCCTTGAATGGCAAGTGCTTTGTTAGGGGCAGCTACCAGGAAAGAACCTGTCAAGGGACCTTAACAAATTCCAAAACTCTCCTCAGCAAGAGACTTTACTAGATTTGTTCATGGTTAAAAATGCTAATCAGGGACAATTGGAAACAGTTATTGCCAACAGCACCTGCCTTGGATCCATCATCTTGGCTCTGGTGATAGTTGGCTTTGGAGTTCAGATTCTTCATTGCATTGCTGTTGAGTGAATGTGAGGCAGTAACAAAGGATCATTGCCCAGGGTTATAACTCATCTGGAATGCAACTGCCAAACTTGCTTTGCCTTTGAGCAATTGTGAGAAAGGTTATTTTCTGGGTGATTTTACTGCTTTGTCTGCATGTTTCTATAGTGGTGATCACAGGGGAGGATAGATCAGCAGGCATACTCTGTGACGTATTCAAGAGAGAGTTATATATAGCTCTTAGGGCTAAGGGAATCAAGGGATATGGGGAGAAAGCAGGAACGGGGTACTGATATTGGATGATCAGCCATAATCATATTGAATGGCGGTGCTGGCTTGAAAGGCCCAATGCCCTACTCCTGCACCTATTTTCTATGTTTCTATGTTTCTACGAAATCAAGAGATAGCCATAGACATCCAGAGCAGTAACTAGCCCTTGAGGAACAGAATGCCAAGCCCAATATGTTGAAAAACCTCATGCAAGCGATGCAGATTAATGAACATAGCTTCAAACAGCATGGACCAAATTTCATCTTGAAGTACAGTAGTTGTATAGTGCTGTAAATTTGTGAATTTTACAACACCATGTGCTGTAAATCGGGTTGATCCATAGGCAGATGCAGGTCCCAAATTAGTGACATATTCCGACTGATGAACATGTACGCTCAATGTTCAACTCCTTGTGAAATCCATTAACAGAGCACAGACTTGCTTATGTACACAAAAATGCTGGAGAAACTCAGCGGGTGCAGCAGCATCTATGGAGCGAAGGAAATAGGCAACGTTTCGGGCCGAAACCCTTCTTCAGACTGCTGCTGCACCCGCTGAGTTTCTCCAGCATTTTTGTGTACCTTCGATTTTCCAGCATCTGCAGTTCCTTCTTTAACACAGACTTGCTTATATTCCCCAGTACATACACTGGGAAACCTGTTCACAGATCCCATTTGTTTCACTGGCAATTTTATAGCTGCCAGAGGAATATAAGATGTGCAATTTTGTTTTAGAATAATTTACCTTTGCAATGATTTTGTAATGATTTTGCTTCAGATCTTATTTTCTGTTTATTGTTAAACTTTAAAAAATCTAATTGTTTACTTCCAATAGATTTTGAAAACTGTGGAATGACAGGGTGATTCAAAAGTTTTCCAAAAGCTTGACAGCTGGAGAAATCCAGGACCATGGCCTGACATCTGTTAAAGTGACTTGTTCTATGGCAACCATGCAACCTGGTAATATCTCAGAAGCCCCTGAAACTGCTCAGGGCTGCACTGATTGGATTGAGGATGCTCTGTGCGAGCTGAACAAGTGCTCAGCAATGGAGAATGTAAGTAGCTAAGTTCTATTCACTGATATGGAGCCCATCTCTAGCCAGCAACACCATCAGCCTCTGACACTGGTCAGTGCGTGCATCAATTTGGCATGCAATGACATATGAGTTTGCTGCATTTAGTTTAGGTTTCGGCACACTGATGGTGAGTGATAATGCATGAGAATGTTAATGAGGAATCAGGACATAGAGGGCTGGAGTAACTCAGCGGCTCAGGCAGCATCCATGGAGAACACGGATTGATGATGTTTGGGGTTGGGACCCTTCTTCAGACTGATTGTAGGTGGGGGGAGGGGAAAGAAAGTTGGAAAAGAGTAAAAATTATGAATCAGGATTGTACTTATTGGTAGATACACACAAAATGCTGGGGTAACTCAGCGGGTCAGGCAGCATTTCTGGAGAAAAGGAACAGGTGACATTTCGGGTCGAGACCCTTCTTCAGACTGATAATGGGTCTCCACCTGAAACGTCACCTGTTCCCTTTCTCCAGAGATGCTGCCTGACCCGCTGAGTTACTCCAGCGTTTTGCATCTATCTTCAGTGTAATTCAGCATCTGCAGTTAATTGCCACACCATGTGATTATTGGTACCACATTCGAATGAGTTGTTCATGGAAGTGGTCGGAAAGGGGCAGCAGTGGAATTGCAAAACAAGAATCTGCATGATAGACAAAAGTGACTGCAGATCCTGGAACTTGGTGCAAGAAACAAACTGCTGGAGGAACTCAACAAGTCAAGCAGCATCTGGGGAGGGAAATGGGCAGTTGATATTTCAGGTCGAAAAACTTCATCTGGACTGAAAGAGTAAAGGGGTGATGGCCAGTATAACAATGTGAGGAGCAAGAGCTGGTGAGTGATTGGTGGATCGAGATTAGGAGGGGTTGATTGGCAGATCAAGGAGTCGGGTGGGGGATTGAAGGGTGGAGATGGTGACAGAAGCTGAGAGATGATGAGTGAATAAAAAACAAAGGTGAAGAGTGGAACCAAATAAGGGAGGGATGGTGGGCAGATGGGAACAATAGGGGAGGAGAAAAGGGACCAGTGATGAGGAGAACGCAGGTGAGGGGCAGATGGGGAAGTCTGGGGTGAGGTGAAAGAAACTGTGTGATAGGGGGCCGGAGGAGAACTTGGAAAGAAAGGTCTGTGTGAGAGAACGTGAGCAGATCAGAAGGAGAAAGGGGAAGAAATACAGTGGGTTACATGAAACTGGAGAATTAAGTATTAATGCCATTGGGTGGTAAGCTACCCAAGCCGAATAAGAGGCAGTCTACAAACATGAACATTGAAATCTCCAGTTTCAGCTAACTAAGGAAAATGCATATTTGTGTACTCATATGTGAGAGCAATGACCTTGACAGAATCCTTGAAGAAAAGGCAAACTCCATCAGCACCTGGTAGGTCACACCTTGTAGAGCTTCACAATGTTGGATAATCCTAGAAAGAACCAATTGCTTAAAGAAGCATCATAACAGTTGGTATAAATCAAACAGAAATGATCCAGCAAGTCATTGATTACCTGTTTGTGAAAATGTAAAGAATGCATTACCTTTCACATTACCTTTTAGGATCAATTCATTATACAGCCAATCAAATGTTTCTAAAATATAATACAAAGTGATGGAAGACTTAACGGGGCAGGCAACATCTGGGGAGGGAATGGGCACACAATGTTTTGGGTTGCAACCCTTCTTCAGACTGACCGGAGTGGGGGGGGGGGCAGGGGGAATCTGGAAAAGAGATGTGGGGCAGGACAAAGCATGGCAAGTGATAGTTGGACACAAGTGAGGGAGGTTTAATTGGCTGATGGATGGAGTAAGTGACAAAGACTAGAAGTGACAAGGTGACAAAAGGGTGTTAGATAAGGAGGGATGTGGGTGAATATGGACAAGCGTAGGGAAAAGAGGGGGTGATATATCTCTTTGTAAGTCAAAGTACCTCTTTGTACTGTTGAGTTTGTAGCAGTCAAATTGCACATAGCAAGCTCCTACAAACATCCAGGTAAATATCTACATAGTAGCTAGATAATCTAGTTTAATGATTTGATTGAGATAGTATTGAGCATATCTCTTCTTTTCAAAAGAGTATTTTCACTACGTAATAGTATTTCAAGATATTTTATTGTTTACCTATAGGGTCATGGTTTTACTCCTCTCCCAAGAATCAGGACCTCTGATTCTCTCTTTCATGAATGCACTGAAATATTGGTCTTATTTTAGTGCTCTTCTCTAAGCTGTTGGGTGGAGAACCTTGGGTACACAAAAATGCTGGAGAAACTCAGCGGGTGCAGCAGCATCTATGGAGCGAAGGAAATAGGCAACGTTTCGGGCCGAAACCCTTCTTCAGACTGATAGGGGGTGGGGAGAAGAAAGGAAAAAAGGAAAAAGGCGGAGGAGGAGCCTGAGGGCTGGGGGAGGGGAGGAGACAACCAGAGGGCTGATGAAGGGGAGGGGACAGCAAGGGCTAGCAGAATTGGGAGAATTCAATGTTC
The DNA here is from genome assembly GCA_038087875.1 of Malacoraja senta. NCBI lineage: Eukaryota > Metazoa > Chordata > Chondrichthyes > Rajiformes > Rajidae > Malacoraja > Malacoraja senta. The sequence continues at coordinate 340,819,060 of CM075977.1, read as the reverse complement.
AAGCCCCCAGGATGTAGACTGCCCAAGCGGAATATGAGGTGCATTTCCTCCAATTTACGGTGTTGCTCGCTGTGGCCATGGAGGAGACCCAGGGCAGAGAGGTCAGATACGGAATGGGAGGGGGAGTTGAAGTGCTGAGCCACCGGGAGGTCAAGTTGGTTAATGCGGACCGACCGGAGGTGTTCGGCGAAACTCGGTGGAGAACCTTGTTGCTTCAGGCATGGTTTAGCTGTGTAAAGTTGAGAGGGTGTTAACTGGAATATTACGCTTCAATTTGGCAGCACCCATGTAAAATCAACATCGCACGCTGATTGATGTCATAATCTGCTTATCTCACATTCTTCAAGGCAATATTAGCTGCATATGAGCTGCTGTGCTGATCAATGTGATTGCCAGCACAATACATGCCACAATACATGTTCACACACCAGTCGTATACTGCAATTGTGTCAGGAGACTTCGCTCATTAAACCAGTAGCGCAGGGTCAAAATTTCTTATCAAAATGCATACGGTGCTGCCTTGCACAAATTATGTTATCTGTTTGCTAAGAGGGCAGCATATTACTGTCTAGCCTAAGGTGTAAAAAGCTTCATTTGTAACAGATAACGATTTTGTGATAATATTGTGAAATGTATTTCCTTTGAGGCCATTGGTTTGATATTTTCATCTTGATAGTAATCCTATATCAACAGACATCGTATTAGCTACTATGATCTTTTTGTTACGAGCGATTGGAGATTTTAATTTCAACCTTAATGCTTGTTCTTGGGGCTGGTACAAAGGAGAAGGCATAAGATAAGCCCTTCATTTATCTATTTTTGTAATTCTACAGAGAAACATTCATTCATCTCCAAGGCAAGCCCAACCCCTCACCCTTGCTCTGTATTGGCTGTGGCAGTAATTCTTATTTCATTAGGGATTGGCTTCTTTGGTGTAGTCCCGATCGGCCAACCTCCCTTATTGTTGGACATTGCACTTCATTTTCATTTGCACTTTTTCTGTAACTGTAATGCTATAATGCTCCAAGCACTCCAAGATTCTTCACTCTAGTATTTTTCTCTTTGAGCTAACTGTTGAACTTGTGTATGCCTTGATTATACTCATATAGCATGAGTAAAAAAGGAAGTGTTGGAGTAACTCAGCAAGTCAGGCAGCATCTGAGGGGGGAATGGACAGAAGACGTCTTGGGTCGGGATGCTTCTTCAGACTGATGGAATAGGGTGGTAGAAAGTTGGAAAAGAGAAGTAGGTGTGGGCAAAACCTGGCTAGTGACAGGTGGTTATAGGTGAGGGGGGTAGGGGGGGGGGGGTGGGGGCTGGTCTCCCTCAAGACGCTCCAGATTCCAGTATTTGGATTTTTTGTGTCTCCATTTATAATATGATTTGACTGGATAACACCCAAAGAAAACTTTTCACTGTATCTTGGTGCACATGACAATAACAAATAATAAATTATATTTTAAAATATTTTCACTGTAATTTTAATGACTTGGAATTGCATTGGTATTGGAACAATCAAGCCATACACAAGTACAAGAAGTTGTGCAAAGAGAAAAATACCAGGAAACACTATTATAGCCTTATAACGTTGTAGTTGCAGAGGAAGTGCAGATACAAATATGCAAAGTCTGCATGAAGGTTGGTTGGAAGATCCGGACTACCCCCTAGATTATGAGGGGGTAATTTAGTAGTCTGATAACAGCTGGGAAGAGGTTGTTCCCAAATGTGGTGGTACAAGTTTAAGGTTTTGCATCTTCAATGGGAGAGGGGAGAAGAGGGATTTTCCCAATGGTTCTGTAATCAGATGAGACAATATTCTGGTGTGTTGATGCTATAATGAAAACTCAGTTGTCTTCAGTAGGCTTTATGAGCCTTGAGGGTTGCATGTGTGTAAAATCAAGGGCAGGGGGAGGGGGCACAGTGGTGCAGCGGTAGAGTTACTGCCTTACAGCGCTTGCAGTGCCAGAGACCCAGGTTCGATCCCGACTATGGGTGCTGTCTGTACAGTGTTTGTACGTTCTCCCCGTGACCTGCGTGGGTTTTCTCCGAGATCTTCGGTTTCCTCCCACACTCCAAAGACGTACAGGTTTGTAGGTTAATTGGTAAATTGTCCCCAGTGTGTGTAGGATAGTGTTAATGTGCAGGGATCGCTGGTCAGTGTGGACCCGGTGGGCTGAAGGGCCTGTTTCCATGCTGTATCTCTAAACTAAACTAAACTGAAATGCACAAAGCAAATATTAGATCTGTTGATATATTTGGAACAGTATAAATGCATTGAAGACCTTAAATCAGGGCACATTACTCTCTCCCTTCCATATACCTGCAGTCTTCCATACTTTTAAGGAGATATCAACTGGCTGACAGTTTGACTTTATAACCATTTTAGGTGTCTTTGCATGACCTAAACCTCTATCTTAGGTCCACTACTAGTAGGGCTGTCTTTCTCTCTATCCCACAGATAAACCCTTGACAGGTGTATTTCTAACTAGAATTACTAATATATATTGGATCCCTGATGTACCTGGCAATTGCTTCTACAGTTATTTGTTCAGACAAATAAATAGTAAAAGAATAGACGTGGAAAAATGTATTAGAGTCATAGGGCATGCTGCGGACGTCTGGTGCCACAAACGCAAGAAGAAGAAGTCTTAGAGTCATGGAGTGATACAGCGTGGAAACAGGCGCTTCGGCTCTACTTCCCCACACCAAATGCAATCTCACCAACGTCTTATACGACTGCAACATGACCTCCAAATTTCTATACTCCATATTCTGATTGATGAAGGCCGAAGTGCCAAACGCCTTTTTGGCCACCTTATCTACCTGTGACTCAACCTTCAAGGAACCATGCACCTGTACTCCTACAGTAGATCCCTCTGCTCTGCAACACTACCCAGAGGCCTATCATTTACCTTTTTCGACATCCCAAAATGCAACACATCACACTTCTCAGTATTAAATTTTATCAACCATTCCTCCGCCCCCTGGCCAATCGATCCAGATCCTGCTGCAATCTTTCACAACCATCTTCACTATCTGCGAAACCACTCACTTTTGTATCATCAGCAAACTTGCTAATCTTGCCCACTATGTGCTAATCCAAATCATTGATGTAGATGACAAACTGTAATGGGCCCAGCACCGAACCCGGAGGCACACCACTAGTCACAGGCCTCCAGTCCGAGAAGGAATCTTCCACCATCACCCTCTGCTTCCTTCCATGGAGCCAATTTGCTATCCATTCAGCTATCTCCTTGGAC
>CM075977.1:340691115-340815600 GCA_038087875.1 Malacoraja senta | reverse complement strand
GGTTTTGCTCCAAACTTCTTTATGCAACCCACCAAAGACGACCACTTTTCTTATCTTTTCTTGCCTTGATGGAGCTTGATTATTTCTACACAAGCGAAACAAGAACACGACCAAATGTTTCACATCTGCTGCCTTATTTTGTTGTTGTTGTTTTCTTCAGCTGCTTTCTGGAGGGCAGGATTTGCATGAAAATAACCAAGATTGCTTCAATTTGTCCACACATCATTGCCCGAGTAAAGGAGAGCGATCCAAAAATCAGCAAACCCCACTCTACCATATGTTGCTGGCTCCACAATAATAGGGAGAGCCGATAGTTAACAAATCACCTCAGTACGATTTATATTTTAAGATGGGGAAGATGAATTGTGGGAACCGATATCCGTGAGTTGTTTCAAAAAGGGCTGAACAAATAAGCCTTATTATAAAGTTATTTAGTAAAACCATACTTAGACTTTCCTTTGTGTCCCTTTGTTCACCATTGGAACTTTCCGCCCACAAGTTCTGTCCTCGCATTTACATCAATATTTACAAGCGTGAATTGTTAGTTTACGATTGTGTCTGTGTTTAAATTGTCATGTCAACATTTTTATTTCCCCCAAATTATTACAGATGCGAATAAAAATATATTGGACATACCTGAACATAATAGTTGCGCTTTCTCGCCAATTTTAAATTTAGTCAGCTATAGCTCGACTTCTTTAGAACATCGATATTTCAGTTAGAAGTTAAAACTGGAAAGTTTGTGTTTAAAAGTTGGTTACATTACAGTTCAAATTGTTAAATCATTGAAAATTTGCCAGAAGTTGTTTCAATTAGTAAATATGACCTGTTATTTTTATGACAATTTTATCTAATGCACTTAAAATGCCGAAGGGAACTTTGACCCTAAAATGTACATTGGAATGAAGTTTGTTTCCTATCATTAATTGCAAACTGTAGAGCCGATGAACGTCGCAAGCCTCCCTAGCCCATCTGTAATGATATAAGTGCAAGTCCCGGGTAAAGTATATGATTAAGTAACATTCTTTCATGATATCACTGAATAAGAACGCACATAATGGTAGATTTTCTGCAGTTTCTTCCATGCAATAATATTCATACAAAATATAAATAAGTGAAATGAGAAAAGATAGGTAGTTGATCAGCACTTAAAATATACCTTTTGAAAGTGGTACCGCACGAAAAATGAATGTAGTGTTCTTTGTCTCTCCTTTTGAGATGAAGTATGTCTGGATGCCTTCTCTTCAAGCATCTCCGCATTGGACCGTCAGACATTTCAATGTTCACTAAGGGTCCGAAGAAGGGTCTCGACCCGAAACATCGCCTATTCCTTCTCTACGTAAATCAGCCTCCAAAGTTAAAATGATAATTGTGCCCGCATCTGACTCCTATCGATATCCATTTCTGCATCCTTAGTAATTATAATTGTGTCACATCGTTTTCGTGAGTCAGAGGAATGGAGTGTTAAATGCCTCGATGCATCTGAGTTTTAATGACATCTCCTGTTAATTTTATTCAAAGGAATGCATCATACTTGACGCAAGGTAAGTTCACACAATTATATTATAAGGAATAATGAATGGATTTCGATGCAGCAATTAATAGTGATAGTTAACACATCGTTTTCGTGAACTGACCTTGCATCAAGTATTTCGCGTTCCTTTGAATAAAATTAACGGGAGATGTCATTAAAACTCAGATGCGTCGAGGCATTTAACACTCCATTCCCCTGATTTACGAAAACGATGTGACACAATTATAATTACTAAGGATGCAGGAATTGATATCGATAGCAACTAACAGTCACATAGACAGTTAGCACATCATTTTTGTGAGTCAGAGGAATGCAGTGATGAACGAACGACTCGAATCGAACGACTCGACTCGACTCGAAACGAACGACTACTTATTAAACCCAATATACCTTACCAAGCTTGTAATGTGGGGGGGGACCGTCCCCCACCTCTGAAAACATGGAGGGGGACACATCCCCCCTGCCCCCCCCCCTAGGATTTCCGACAATGGCTGGAACAGATAAAGCAACCTCAGCACCTGGGCTATAAGGCAAGAAAGTTGCACATATTGAGTAGGCAATGGTTAATAGAAAGGAGAAACCAAAGGGAAGATGCTATCGTATCAGAATGGTTGATGCGATACAGAGCTCCACTGAACAATCAGACCTCCCCTTGAGGCGTTAGAAGTGGTTCTCAAAGTCTTTGAGCATTTGTTCAACACTCATCGCAACGAGCTGGTGCCTAGATACAAGTTTTCAGGAGATCTAAGGTGAATGGAGAGATATTTGTATGTACTTGACATAACTGGAGTAGCTGCCTGCAGATGGTAACCCAGTACTATAGAAATCATTGATGCATGGTAGGACTGCATGTGGAATTGGTGATGCATGATTGTGGGAATGCTTTTTGAAAGAAATAGATTCAAATCTGGCCAAATATGTCTAAATTTACAGTCTCCAGCTTTGGAACTGCTCGGAAAGACTTTGATCAATGGCAAAAACCTTTTGCAGCTTTGCCATCTCTCAAAGCTGTCGTTATTTAAAAACTTCTAAATCCACAGTACTGGGAAACATGTAAACATTAAAAAATAAAACAAATAGGTTTACAAAGTTAATTCCCGGGATGGCGGGACTGTCATTAGGTTTACAAGGTTAACTCCCGGGATGGCGGGACTGTCATTAGGTTTACAAGGTTAATTCCCGGGATGGCGGGACTGTCATATGCTGAGAGAATGAAGCAGCTGGGCTTGTACACTCTGGAGTTTAGAAGGATGAGAGGGAATCTTATTGAAACATATAAGATTGTTAAGGATTTGTACACGCTGGAGGCAGGAAACATGTTCCCTATGTTGGGGGAGTCCAGAACCAGGGACCACAGTTTAAGAATAAGGTGTAAGCCAGATCTATCTCAGCACCAAGTCCCCCCACCACCCCCCTCTCTCCCATATCAACTCCTGCCTATCAGCCATCAAATCTTGGATGCAACTCAACTTCCTTAAATTAAACAGTAGCAAAACAGAATTTCTCCTCATTGGCTCCAAATCAACACTCACTAAAATTAACAACCCCACTCTCACTATCGACGGCACCACTGTCTCCCCATCTCCTCAGGCATGCAACCTTGGCGTGATCCTTGACTCAACCCTCTCCCTTGAGCCTCATATCCGCCATGTTGTCAAAACATCATTTTTTCACCTCCGCAACATTGCAAAAATCAGATCGTCTCTCACACCCCCCGCTGCTGAAAGACTCATCCATGCCTTCATCTCCTCCCGACTGGACTACTGTAACTCTCTTCTTTTCGGAATCAATTCCAGCAGCATCAAACGACTCCAACTGGTCCAAAATGCAGCCGCTCGACTCATTACCCACACCAAATCCTGGCACCACATCACCCCAGTTCTCAAAGAACTTCACTGGCTTCCCATTTCCCACCGGATCACCTACAAAATCCTGGTCCTCACCTACAAAGCCCTCAACAACCTGGCCCCCCCTTATCTCATTGACCTCCTCTCCCCCTACCAACCCTCACGGTCCCTCAGATCCACATCAGCTGGTCTCCTCTCCACTCCGAAATCAAACCTCTGCACTTTTGGAGGCAGAGCCTTCTCCAGGGCAGCTCCCAGGCTCTGGAATTCCCTCCCACAACCGGTCCGAAATTCTGAGTCCCTCACCATCTTCCAGTCCCGCCTCAAGACCCATCTCTTCACCTCTGCATACCCTTAGTCCCATGTTCCCCCCCCCCCCTCTGTCTTACTGCTCTATTTTGTTTTGTTTATTCCTGACTCTCAATTGTAAAGCGACTTTGAGTCCTGAAAAGCGCTATATAAATAAAATCTATTATTATTATTATTATTTATAATGGAGACGAGGAAACACTTTTTCTCACAGAGAGTTGTGAGTGTGTGGAATTCTCTGCCTCAGAGGGCGGTGGAGGCAGGTTCTCTGGATGCTTTCAAGAGAGAGCTGGATAGAGCTCTTAAAGATAGCGGAGTCAGGGGATATGGGGGAAAGGCAGGAACGGGGTACTGATTGGGGATGATCAGCCATGATCACATTGAATGGCGGTGCTGACTCGAAGGGCCGAATGGCTTACTCCTGCACCTATTGTCTATAATTAAATAATTAAAAAATTACTTAAATAATAAAGTTAAAACTAAATTAAAAAAACAAAGCACTTTTAAATATTTAAATACACTGCCGCAAACACAAAATAATTAATAAACACTAGACCAAGTGCGGTTCCGTTGGGCCGGTACCCCAACGCAATATTTCACCACTCACCCATAGCCCCCAACTGCGCAGGCACGGCTGATGGGTTCCCGTTGTGATGCCAGAGATCCCCGTTTTGACACGAGTCACGGCAACTGTCACCCAACCGTAGGCGCGGCCGCCAAGTGGGAGAGCGACTGCGACATTTTAAAAGTTTAAAATGGCAATACCTTGTAAAATTTAAGATAAATGTGAACGCATCTCACTCTCCCTCTTCAGTCCCCTATTCGCCTCCTCGATTATACTCCCTCTCCCCACCCTCCACCAACCCTCCTCTGCTTCCTCCCTCCCTCCTCCTCTGTCTTCCCCATGCCCTCCTCCATTACCTCGCATACTCCCTCCCCCTCCTCTTCACCCTCCCTCTTCTTTCCCCTATGCTTCTCCCCTCCCCCACTCCCTCCTTCACCTCTCCCTCCTTTCCCCTACCCTCAGTCACTCCCTCCCTCCATAACCCCTCTCTCCTCCCTACCCCCTCCTCTCCCTCTATCCCCCTCCTCCCCACAACTCACGTCCCCCTATCCCACCCCCCACTCTCCCTCCTCCCTTCCCCACTGCCCTCCTCTTCCTCTATCCCGCACTCCCCCCTCCTCTCCCTCTATCCCCCCACTCTCCCTCCTCACCCCCACTTTCCCCACCCTCTCCCTCCCTACCCACTCCTCTACCTCAATCCCCCCACTCTCTCTCCTCACCTCCTCAGGATTTTGATGGAAACCACCGTCGGCCCCGTTTTCTCCTCTCCCTCTATCCCCCTGCGCTCCCTCCTCACCTCCCCCACTTCCCTCCTCTCCCTCTATCCCCACTCCCTACCTCCCCCTTTAAAATGTCAATAACGTAAAATATAACATCAATCTGAACAAAACGTGGCAACTGCACACGCCAGGACAATGGTCAGTAAGATGGTCCAAAATTGTAGCGCGATTGTGTACCATTTTGGCTGAGTTTCGGGAAATCACGCACTCACGAATAAACAAACAAGGTAAGAGTTTTAGTAATATATAGATAACTTGGCCTAGTCATTCTTTTCCTCCTTGCAGCTGTAAAACCACAATTGAAATCAGAAGTTACTTGAGATCTAACCTGTCAGAAGCTCTGATATTAGATTCTCCAGCTTAGATTCAGAAAGGTCACAAAACGTGATTTGAATCTGTAACCAGAAGATTGTGGCTGAACATACATAAAACAGATGTTTTGCTTTTGTGTAAAATGTTTTTTTAAATTTTTTTTTATGAGGTGTGGTTTGGTAACCTGTCTCTGATTACATCTGCATTTCATTCACGTTAAAAACCTTCCTGTTTTAAGAGGTTTGTTATGTACTATTCAATTCAATTGCTGGAACTATGGTTTGCAAAGGCGAACATGGTCTGGGTCAGAAACAATTGGCTTCATGATGCACGATTCATCTCTGTTGCCAGGATACTAGCTTCCATTCTGCTTCAAAACACTTTAAGGATTTGCATTGATTTAATCCTATTAAGGATTTCAAATGTTTATAATTCCTTTCTTAATTTATAATTATCAAATGTTTATAATTTCTCAGCGCATCCATTAAACGTAAAAAAAATACAGAATGTTCCAAAGATAGACACAAAGTGCTGGAGTAACCCAGCGGGTCAGGCAGCATCTCTGGTGGGAAAGGATGGGTGATGTGTCAGATCGAGACCCTTCATCAGACTGAGAGTAGCGGGGGTGGGGGGATGACAGGGAACTGGGAAGGTGAAGAGCTGAAGGCGAGGAGAGACCAGGACCAATCAGGGCTACATTTTGTTTCTACATACCGCATGTTCCATCCGCTTTTAAATATGATGACAAGTGCATTTAATTGATGTTTGAAAACATTGACATTAAAATATACATGTAGTATGGATTGTGTGGATTGTAATTTGTCATTTGTGACTGAGCATATGCTGGACTAATCAAGGAACGTTTTGAAACTTTACTCCAAAGTAGTTTCAAGAACTCTCTCAACAATATAACCTAAGGATGCCTGAGAGAAAGCTGCTCCAGCATTGGAAATATGGAGGTTTTCAACCCTAAAAGGCAACCGCAGAAATTAGCCAATGGATGCCTTGAGCAAAGGGAGATACCAAACACTTCCTTTTGCTCCTTACAATTGGCAGGACATAGTTCAGGTTGATACATCCAGCATTTTACTTTGAATGCTGCAGGTATACCCCAGGGGCCGCGGAACGTTTTTGAAAGTGAGGGGGCTGAGCGATCACTGATCACCGGCCTCGGGGGTACTGGGAGAGGGAGGGGGGCGACCGAGCGGAGGGAGGGTGGCACAATTATATTTTTTGTTGTTGCTCAACCTCTAAAAACTGAAGGATAATACAGGCCATCCCCCAACTCAAAAAGTGGGGGATATATCCCCCATTCCACCCACCTCCCTCTCTCTCCCTCTCCCTTCCTCTCAGGGCCGACTCTCTCTGGGCCCTGCCTCCCTCCCTTCCGCTCGGCGGCTAATCACAGCGCTTCATTCACTGCCCCATATCTCGAATGTGAACCACGCTGTGATAGGCCATTGATTGGAGGGTAGGGAGGATTTTGGGGGGCAGTCGGTTTCCGCCACAGCTGGTCGTGGTTTTAGCGGAGCTCCACTCTATGACCTTTGGTTTTGCTGCGCTCACTGTGCGCTTGTTCTGCGATTCTGGATGTCAGAGGTCCTCAGAAGAAGAGAAAAATACGCTTGTCGGCCGGATAATTTTGGGTTATGAAGCATGTTTAGCCAAAAAAGTGGAGGGGCTGCACCCCCCCCTCCGGTTCCATGGCCCATGTACCCCTTTTGACATTCGTGCAATGATTAGACAAATTGTAGATTCTCTTTCTCTTACTTCTTTTCTCTTATTTTTTTGGGCAGCTCCTTTGGCCAAACCTTATGACCTATTTCCATGTTGCCTGGTGCTGGGATAAAAAAAGACACCATTTTGTGTCTTTTTTTGTACGTTACTCCTGCACTTTGTGTCTTTTTGTATGCCGCTTGACCCGCTGAGTTACTCCAGTACTTTGTGTCTTTTTACATAAACCAGCATCTGAGGTCCCTTGTTTCTACAATGTGGCAGCCGAGGCAGGTGTAAAATGATCGTGAGTGAGGAGCCAAGGCAATAAAAAAGACCACAATCTATGCCACTAAAGGTTCACCAAGTAAAAATAGAAGTTGACAGTGGAGAGAGAATCCTGACAAACACTCCCTTTAAATTGTAACAACAATTATTCCAGTACCTACAATGCTTTAGCAGAGATGATTTTTAAGCTGCCCACACACTTGTCTAAAATGATAGATGAATTCTTAACATTGTGAACTTTAACTCTGCACCTTTAGAGATGCAAAGAAACATGAAGTGAATCTGCCCACAGAATCAGTTCATAACCAACCATACCTCCAAGTTCCAGTGAGTCTTTGTATAATGACTGCTCAGATTTTCATCAGGAGTGCAGAATAACCCATCATTAAATCACAACAAAGCATTCTTCCCTGGGCCAAATTAAACAATGGGGAGAAATGTATCTCTGCTGAATGACTCTGTTGGTATCAGCTCCTTCCTGTACCCTCCTCCACATGTCTGGTTCTGTTCACTTCTACAGAGATGAGTTTGCAGAGATTTGCACATGTCAGCGGGATGTGCTCATACAAGTTTAGGAGTAGAGGTGAATGATGAAACTTGGAAGAATCATTGCAAGATATAAACATCTGGAATATAACAAGTGGAAAACGTGTGAAATGACATTATTCATGATTTCACATATGGCTGTTTAGTCGGACATTAATTAGAGGCACATCTTTAATGACCTGGCACTTCATATGATAGTGAGTAGTCATACATGGAACATAGAACATTACAGCACAGTAACAGGCCCTTTGGCCCACTTTTGTGAGTATAGTCATTAATTTGCTTTATTTATGTTGCATTTTACATGAATTTATATAATTGCAGAATAAAACCTTGTTATTTGAAAATGTAAGGAGGTTGGGGGAGGAGGGGGGTGGAATGTGAACGGTGAAGAATGCAAAAATATTCTAATGTGATTCAGACAATTCAGGTGAGTGGACAAATGCATGGGAGAAGTCATGGATAAATATTATGTGGGGATAGGTAACGAAGTGGATGATTAGCCAGGATCATATTGAATGGGGAAGTAGGCTTGGCAGACCAAGTGGCAAACTTGTGTTTTCTTTTTATGTTTTGGGACTGTGAGATAAAGAATTAGGCCATTCGACCCATCAAGTCTACTCCACCATTCAATCATTGTTGATCTATCTTTCCCTCAACCCCATTCTCCTGCCTTCTCCAATAACCCCTGACCCGGGTACTAATCAAGAATCTATCAATCTTCACCTTAAAAGTATCCATGACCTGGCCTCTACAGCTTTCTGTGGCAATGAATTCCACAGAGTTGCCATAAGTTCATAAGCTTTCTTTGAATTAAGGTCTGTAATTTCTTTCAGATAGGTGGGGCATGCGAGATTTACATCTTACCCCTTGCCTGGGCAGTTTCCATAAAATCTCTGGATTCAATGGTGAATAGACTGATAGTTCAAATGGGCTGCTGTGCAAACCAAAATTAGCTGCCAGTTCTCCATCAGATACAGTAGCTGACACAGCCTTCTGGCCCATGGAATGTTCTAGCATTTGCTATATTTGTGCCATGACAGACAAACAATAATCAGTCACAGAAGAAGCCTATGAGCAATGTGCTATGTATTAATGACTGCCAATTAATTATTGAAACAACGTACTCTCATTTCCTCAGGTTTTTAATTTTTGATGGGTTTCAAGAAATCATAGATTTTGTTTTCTTTTCCATTAAAAAAGATTTAATTCTAGTCTTTCTTTCCTGAACTTCACTGGATTTATCTTGCACTAAACGTTATACACATTATCATGTATCTGTACATGGTGGATGGTTCGATTGTAATCATGTATTGTCTTTCTGCTGACTGGTTAGCACGCAACAAAAGCTTTTCACTGTACCTCGGTACGTGGCAATAAACTGAACTCAAACTCTCTACTTTCTTCTTCTGATTGTTTTCTCTTTAATTTACCACTTCAGTCATCTTGCTGTTTATTGTATATCTTTAAACACCATGTTACATGGGGTAGGTATGTTACAAAACTTACCTTCACCGGCGCTGGAGTTCTGTCACTGGCCGTGTGCGCGACTTTGGCGCCTTTGAGGGGGGGGGGCGGGGTTAAAATGCCGTTTTCTCCTACCTGTCCTCGATATATTTTCTCGGGGAGCTAGCAAATGCTGAAGATTTGTTCCGACGGCCGTTCTGTGAATTTTTTTTTTTTTTTTTTAAATCGCTGGACCATTTCAGCGCTGGAGTAAACTAAAAAGTCGCTTCTAATGCCGTGAACGCCGACAACGGGGACGGATTTCACGCACGGGACAGGTAAAGGAAAGCCGTTTATTTTACATATAAACGTGCTTCTTAGGATGCCTTTAATCCAAATTTTACGTTGCGAAAAAGTGATTTATTGCCCATACGAACCGGCAGTACTTTTCCTGCCGATATGGGGTTTAAATTCACCGCAAATGCAATGTTCCAATCGATCGCGTTCCACAAAATCCCACTCGCAAGATGATTAAAATGGCCATTCTTCCATTTGGCCTATAAATTCATGACAATGAGATTTAAAAATCACGTTATATTGTGAATTATTGTGTGAATGTTATTTGACAACTTAGGCTATTTAAAAATGTTAACTTTTTCTTAAGAAATGGATAGATGTTTAGATCTAGTAATTGAATTTTGTAATTAGCTACAATTGGGTAACTAACTAATTATATGCTTTAATTTCAGGTCATCCAAGTAAGATTGTTTCATATTTGTTTCAGAATGCTTCAATCTATAATAACTGAAAATTTCATTCAGTTCTCTTAATTTTTAAGAAAGTTATGGGCGTTTGACTGTCCTTGATCACAGCTTTTGAGTTAAGTCAATGGAAAAGCAATAGGGAACAAGATGCTAATTTCAGAGTATGAAAATGGCATAACCTTTTTAATACTGAAGATATGAAAGTGAATTAGGTGACAAATTAAACTTATTTTTATGCTTTATCCGATGGGATAAATTGCAGACGATTTTTAAAATCTCAAAATGTTGTAACATTGCTACATGGGGAAATAATAATAATAATAATATATTTTATTTATATAGCGCTTTTCAGGACTCAAAGTCGCTTAATAGCATGTTCCTTGCTCTGTACTCAGGTTTGGAAGTCAGTGCATGAGATCAGTGGCTATCAAAGGCACTGCACAGGCAGAGTCAGCATAGAAACATAGAAAAGAGGTGCAAGAGTAGGCCATTCGGTCCTTCGAGCCAGCACCGCCATTCAATGGCTGATCATCCAGAATCAGTACCCTGTTCCTGCTTTCTCCCCATATCCTTTGATTCCATTAGCCCTAAGCTATATCTAACTCTCTCTTTAAAACATCCAGTGAATTGGCCTCCACTGCCTTCTGTGGCAGAGAATTCCACAGATTCACCACTCTCTGGGTGAAAACGTTTTTCCTCATCTCAGTCCTAAATGGCCTACCCCTTATTCTTAAACTGTGGCCTCTGGTTCTGGACTCCCCCAATATCGGGAACATTTTTTTCTGCATTTAGCCTGTCCAATCCCTTAATAATTTTATATGTTTCTGTAAGATCCCCTCTCTCAAGCATGGTGCTTGGACGAGCTCCATGCATTACTGGACCTCATCCAACAGCAGGGAGACAGTCACAGCTCCGTCTTAATCCTGCTGCACTCTTTTCGAAAATCTTGAGTCATTATATAAAACTCACTGGGTGTTGGAAGCATGGTTGGTTATGAACTGAATATGTGTGCAGATTCACTTTATGTTTTCTCACATTGAAAATGCAGAGTTACTGTGTACAATGTTAAGAATTCATCAGAAATAATTTATTTATGCTGTATTTATTGATGTTGTTGGTGTGTCTAGTGTGGCTGTGAAGCTGCAGCATGTAAGAATTTCATTGTTCTGGTTCATATCTGCAGCATTTAACCAATAAACACTCTCTTGATTCTCTCTCAACTCTCTTCCCACCCACATCCAGGACACTTTACCTACCTTTTAACAACTTTCAATCCCTGGGCCACACTTTAGACTTTGGCCATAGAGAGCAGAAACAGGCCCTTTGTCCCACTGAGTCCACGGCGACCACCAAGCACCCAGGACACTCGCACTATCCTATACACTAGGGACAATGTACAGTTTACAGAAGACAATTAACCTAGAAACTTGCTTGTCTTTGGAGTGTAGAAGGTAACTGGGGCACCCAGAGAAAACCCATGCTGTCATAGGGAGAATGTACAAACTCCATACAGACAGCACCCATAATCTGGATCAAACCTGGGTCTCTGACGCTGTAAGGCAGAAACTCTATTGCTGCACCACTGTGCCACCCATACCACCTCATCTTCACCTGGGACTTAAAAAAAGTTTGGTCCAAAGCAAATGTTGACTGGGTGAACTCAGGTGCTTCTTCAATTGGAAGAAGATATGCATTTCATTCAGTTCTCTTAATTTTTAAGAAAGTTATGGGCTTTTGACTGTCCTCGATCACAGCTTTTGAGTTAAGTCAATGGAAAAGCAATAGGGAACAAGATGCTAATTTCCGAGTATGAAAATGGCCATAACGTTTTTAATACTGAAGATATGAAAGTGAATTAGGTGTCAAATTAAACTTATTTTTATGCTTTATCTGATGGGATAAATTGCAGATTTGATTTTTTAAATCTCAAAATTTTGTAACATTGCTACATAGTGTTCCTCCTCACTCCAAACAGTTAGAGTGGAATTGCGGTCTGATCTACAACAGTTCTCCCCGGAGTGCACTGCTTGCGTTTTAGAATTTCAAGTACATTGACACAGATCATAGCATTCACCACAAATTTGCTGTTCGGGCTATAATAAGTTGCTACACTGCTTCCTGCAAGCCTGAGGTCCCCCAACTCTGCCTGGGCAGTGCAGAGTTCTTATTTTGCATTCTAATCATTAACTATCACAAGCATTGAAATAAAGACAGAAAATGCTGGGATATTCGGTAAGGGTGTCAGAGGTTTTGGGAAGAAAGCAGGAAAATGGGGTTAGGAGGGAGAGATAGATCAGTCATGATTGAATGGCGGAGTAGACGATGGGCCAAATGGCCTAATTCTACTCCTATCTCTTATAACCTTATGATCTTATGATATTCAACACAGTCAGGCAGCATCCTTGGAAAGAGCAAGGTGAATATTTCAAGTTGAAGATCCTTCTCAGAGCAGGGGCAGAAAGAAAACAAACACAGCGGTCAATGGGTACTGGGGAAAGTTAGAGACAGGAAAAATGATCAGAGGGCGATTAAAGATATGAAATAAAGGCAGTCAGAATGTGAGACCATCAGCGAAGAAACATAAAAGATGTAAAGTCCATCTTTTCTCTGCCCTCTATTTTTCTGCTGAATCTGAGTTAGTACAGCATTTTCTGTTTTTATTTCAGATTTCCAGCATCTGTCCCTTTTGGATTTTCAATTTATAAATAGAATCCCTGGACTTCCTTTATACTATGCCCTGTTACACTTAGTTTGAATACCCAAGCTGTAAATAAAACAAATTGCAACTATTGTGCGTGTGCGTGTGCGTGTGTGCATGTGCGTATGCATGTGCGTGGGGGAGGTTGGAAAGTGCAGGGGGTGTGGCATTAAATAGTCATTCATCTGAAAGGTTAATGAAAAGTTTCTATCCTCACAGATGATGCCTAACCTGCTGTCGCTCCTTATTTTGTTTTAAGTGAACTATTGAATTCTGATGTTTAAGAAAGAACTGCAGATGCTGGAAAAATCGAAGGTAAACAAAAATGCTGGGGAAACTCAGCGGGTGAGGCAGCATCTATGGAGCGAAGGAATAGGTGACGTAGGAAAAATGGAGAAGGGTCTCGACCTGAAACGTCGCCTATTCCTTCGCTCCAAAGATGCTGCCTCACCTGCTGAGTTTCCCCAGCATTTTTGTCTACCTTCTTTTGAATTCTGATTATCATCACACTTCTTGAGCCAGGCAGCAATGCTACTGATGTGCCGCTGTGCAGCCCTAAACTAATGTGCTGAAGAAACCACAATCAATTCATTTCCAGAGACACTGTGCTAATG
The DNA here is from genome assembly GCA_038087875.1 of Malacoraja senta. Taxonomy (NCBI): domain Eukaryota; kingdom Metazoa; phylum Chordata; class Chondrichthyes; order Rajiformes; family Rajidae; genus Malacoraja; species Malacoraja senta. The sequence goes on along the minus strand of CM075977.1, from coordinate 340,802,185 downwards.
ACCCCATGATTCTGAAATACATCTTTGGCAGTACTATTTAGAACAAAAGTTGGCATGATTTTGCATCGCTGGATACCATTCAGTGCCTATCACAGGGTTCATAAAAGGAGACAATCTCTAAATATCCAAAGCCTTGGAGCAGAACCAAAACTTGCAAGCTCAGCTAACACATGGTTACGATTCATTTCATCGCAGTTCCCATAGTGAACATAAGAGCTAGAGGGAGGAGTGTGTCCAGAAATTTACCAATCTCAGCCTTGTTTGAACACAACAACTAAATATCCCCGGCTCTCTGAAATGGAGAGTTGCAAAGAATTAGAACTAAAATAATGAAATTGCTCCTCACCTCAGAGGTAACAGGACAACTTCTTATCCTGAGGCCATGCTTATAATTTCTCAAAGTCAGCAAAAGTCAAAAGAAGGCCCACAGCTCTACAAACACTTCCGCTCTCTTTAATACTGTGCTGGAAGGGTGTAGGTTTACCTCTGAATGGATGAAGGGCCTGCAGTATGTACAGGGAGAGTTCACCGGATGACATATAGACTGAAGCTGCAACAACTGGTGTTGCGTGTATGCTGGGCAAGCTGGAACACATTATTTGGAAAGATCAGAGTACATCCATCCTTAAGTTTATACTTGGATGTCCTAGCTCTTACCTCTAAATAGGTAAGATATAAAGTTTACACCAGCATTGGAAGCTGTACCTGCTTCCAATTTGGGGCTCTCAGCTTCAACACAATATGTTTTTTATAACCAAGTTTCTTTTTTTTGCAGCCAGGGTTGTGTGAGTTATAACAAAACATTGTCCTCCAGGGTAATTAAAACCAGATGAATGAAGGAAGTGCCTGCGTCTGCCAATAAAGTGCCTGCTGAATTATTTTATAAAGTGACATTTCTAGAAACATTTTGACATTTCTGATGATTTGATGGATCCTTCCTCCGTGAGTTGCCCATTTAGCTACCCTGAAAGGGAGTGATAGGTAAGGTGGAGGAATTACATTGTAATAAAAAGGAACAGCAAATGCTGGTTTCTACAGTATCAAAGATAGACACATAGTGCTGGAGTAACTCAGTGGGTCAGGCAGCATCTCTGGAGAAAATGGATGTGCCGTTTTGGGTCAGGGCCTGAGAAGGATCTTGACCTGATACATCACCTATCCATTTTCTCCAGAGATACTGCCTGAGCCGTTGAGTTACTCCAGCATTTTGTGTCTACCTGAATTACATTACTTGGTTGGAGAGCTTTGTACAACTGCAGCCCATCATGAGACAGTCATCAATAGCGAGCCCCAGGTAGCACACTTGAATGTCATTTGTTCCATCTCCCTTACCTTTGAATCCAAGCGAAAGAGCATTCCTTTCTAGTGCCAGCATCCTTGGAGATGACACACTGCTTGCTGTCATAGGGCCTGCTACCTGTGGGATCAGCTGTCACCATGAGGCAGTGACGGATGGTGCAGTGTGGTCACCTTGAGCTGCAGCTGTCTGGGTTACCTTGCTGACGGGACCGCATGGGGAGGTCAGCAGAGAGGCACTGGCAGGATCATGACAATACAATACAATACAATACAATTTATTTGTCATTTGGACCCCGTTGAGGTCCATACGAAATGTCGTTTCTGCAGCCATACATTACAAAACGAAGTAGACCCGAGACACAACACAATTTACACATACATCCATCACAGCGCTGTGATGGAAGGCAAAAAAAACGTATCTCTCCACTGCACTCCCCCCCCCGATGTCAGAGTCAAAGCCCCCGGCGGGCGATGGTGATTGTCCCGCGGCCATTAAAGCCACGCCGGGTAATGCAAGGTCGCGCACCGGGTCTTGGTGTTAGAGCCCCGGCGTGTGCTCGCAAAGTCCCGCGGCCATTCCAAGCCGCGCGGGGCGATGATGTAAAGCCCCACTCCAGGTGCTCTTCAACCCCGCAACTCGGGCGGGAGAAGTCGCCACTGCGGAAGCCCCGAAAAGCAGTCTCCCACCAGGGAGCCGCGGGCCTCCGGTGTCGCCGTCCGCCAGACCCGCGGCTGCAGCCTCCGAATCTCCGGGGGTCGGGTTGCAGCAGCGCTCCACCACAGCTCCACCCGCTCCGGACTCGGCCAGCCCCGTGACGGTGAGTAGTCCGCAGCTCCGCAACTGGAGCCCCAGGTCGTTCCTGCTGGAGGCCGCTCCACGTTGCCCAGCCCCAACGACAACGGAGACCCGACAAAGAAAAGGTCGGGTCTCCCGTGCAGGGGAAAGATTTTAAAGTACCCCCCCCACCCCACACACATACACCGACAAAAAAAAAAAACTGTGAGGAAGGGGTTAATAGGTATAAGTTGATTTAGACTAAGAACCCTTTGTGTAGTAGGGAGTGGATGCACGAGTACAGATGGTGACTTTTTCAAGGATAAGAACAAAGGAGATAAAGAGACAGTCCGGGATAGAACTAGGGTAAGGGTCATGAGCAACTCTCTGTGCGCATGGGCAATGAACCTACATGAATATGTACACACACCCACTATGACAAGATGCCTAATTTAAATGCACATGCGATGCATGATATGGGGGGTGTCTTTGAATATATAGATGCGATAGGGGTGCCAAGAGGGGTACCCGATGAATTCAAAGCCAGAAACCAGATAGCTGCGGGCTTTGAGTCCATACTCTTCTGGTGGTCCACAATTAATAAAAATGCGGACTGGATCAACTACCTATACTACAATCAACAACGCTTTATAAATTACACTCGAGATGCGGTTGAAGGATTAGCGGAACAACTGACAGATACCAGCCTAATGGCCTGGCAAAACCGCATGGCCTTTAGAACACAGTATGACCAGCGAGAGGAAGATAAGGAGGCGAAGATTCTGCTGTTAGCATTAGAGAAGGGGGAGATAGTATAAATCAAAGATTGCAGTAGCAAAAGTGAAAGTGTGGATTGTGAGGAAGGGGTTAATAGGTATAAGTTGATTTAGACTAAGAACCCTTTGTATAGTAGGGAATGGATGCACGAGTACAGATGGTGACTTTTTCAAGGATGAGAACAAAGGAGATAAAAGGACAGTCTGGGATAGAACTAGGGTAAGGGTCATGAGCAATTCTCTGTGCGCATGGGCAAAGAACTTACATGAATATGTACACACACCCACTATGACAAGATGCCTAATTTAAATGCACATGCGATGCATGATATGGAGGTGTCTTTGACGTCGGGTGGACGTTCCAGGACGTTCTCGTGGGAATGTGGGCTTTATGTTATGATTGGAAGAAGCTCAATGGGGAGGGATGAGGGTGTGACAATGATACCCATGAAATGTATAAAGATAGAAGACATCGCGATCCTCGGTGCGCCTCTAGGGGACATCAGAGGAGAGGCACCTATTCTGCAGAATATGATTTAAATAAAAAGCTTCTTTGCCGACTTTGTCTCTAAAAGCGTTTGTGATTTTGAATCTCACAAAAACTACATAGAAACGAGACAAAAATAATAAAAAAGACAAGACGGACTGCAGAGGCCACTGCTGACGAGAGTCGCGCCGCCCACAGGCACCATCCTGAGTGTGAACGATCCAGGTCATGCTCCAGTGAGATCCAGGTCATGCTCCAGGCTCCACATTCACCTGAAGAGCCTTTCTGTTTGCATGCCCACAAAATGAAATGTTGAAAGGGCTGCTATTTGCTGGTGAGAGCTGAGCCTCAATCATGGGACATTGAGAACAAATTACAGGCTGTTAAACCTTCCATGTTGAGCAATGCCTAATAGTCCCAAATTAATTACTTTTATGTAATGTTAAACGGGTCACATGATACAGGGATTGTTGGATCACCAAGATGTTACTTGAAGCAGACCAAAGTACTATTTCCTTAAATCTTAATCTCACGTGGTCTCTAAACATTTCCCTTCAGGGAGAGTAAATGGACAACTCATGGAGGAAGGATCCATCGGAACATCAGAAACGTCACAATGTTCCTAGTAATGTCACTTCATAAAATCATTCAGCAGGCACTTTATTGGCAGGTGCCTGCACTTCTTTAATTCTTCTGGTTTTAATTACCCTAGTGGATAAGATATTGTCATAACTCACACAACCTTGGCTGCAAAAAAATAAACTTGTTTATAAAAACCATATTGTGATGCACCAGAGAATACGGTGTGACATGTAAAATATAAATTACTGGAATCAAATAAACTCCAGCATACAGTCGGGATCCAGATACAGTAATGCTGAGCTCGTACACTCCCACACAACTGCAGGCATTTGTCTGTGTGGAGTTTGTACGTTCTCCCTGTGACAGCATGGGTTTCCTCCTGGAGCTCTGGTTTCTTTCATCCCAAAGACGTGCGGGGTTTGTAGGTTAATTGGCATCTGTAAATTGCCCCTAGACTGTAGGGAGTAGATGAGAAAATGAGAAAATAGAACTAGTGTGGACAGGTGAACAATGGTTGGCATGGACTCGGTGGGCCAATGCGTCTGTTTCCATGCTGTATCTCTAAACTAATCTAAAGAACAGGTTGTTAAAGAAGGAACTGCAGATGCTGGAAAATCGAAGGTACACAAAAATGCTGGAGAAACTCAACGGGTGCAGCAGCATCTATGGAGCGAAGGAAATAGGCAACGTTTCGGGCCGAAACCCTTCTTCAGACTGATAGGGGGTGGGGAGAAGAAAGGAAAAAAGGAAAAAGGCGGAGGAGGAGCCCGAGGGCTGGGGGAGGGGAGGAGACAACCAGAGGGCTGATGAAGGGGAGGGGACAGCAAGGGCTAGCAGAATTGGGAGAATTCAATGTTCAAGCCCCCAGGATGTAGACTGCCCAAGCGGAATATGAGGTGCATTTCCTCCAATTTACGGTGTTGCTCGCTGTGGCCATGGAGGAGACCCAGGACAGAGAGGTCAGATACGGAATAGGAGGGGGAGTTGAAGTGCTGAGCCACCGGGAGGTCAAGTTGGTTATTGCGGACCGACCGGAGGTGTTCGGCGAAACGATCGCCAAGCCTCCGCTTGGTCTCACCGATGTAGATCAGCTGGCATCTAGAGCAGCGGATGCAATAGATGAGGTTGGAGGAGATGCAGGTGAACCTCTGTCGCACCTGGAACGACTGCTTGGGTCCTTGAATGGAGTGGAGGGGGGAGGTGAAGGGACAAGTGTTGCATCTCTTGCGGTTGCAAGGGAAAGTACCAGGGGAGGGGGTGGTATGGGAGGGAAGGGAAGAATTGACAAGGGAGTTACGGAGGGAGCGGTCTTTGCGGAAGGCAGACATGGGGGGAGATGGGAAGATGTGGCGAGTGGTGGGGTCACGTTGGAGGTGGCGAAACTGACGGAGGATCACTTGTTGTATGTGACGGCTGGTGGGGTGAAAGGTGAGGACTAGGGGGACTCTGCCCTTGTTGTGAGTGGGGGGATGGGGAGAGAGAGCAGTGTTGCGGGGTATGGCAGAGACCCTGGTGCGAGCCTCATCTATGGTGGAGGAGGGGAACCCCCATTCCCTGAAGAATGAGGACATTTCAGATGCCCTGGTGTGGAACGCCTCATCCTGGGAGCAGATGCGGCGTTGATGGAGGAATTGGGAGTGGGGGATGGAGTCCTTACAGGAAGCAGGGTGGGAAGAAGTGTAGTCCAGATAACCATGGGAGTCGGTGGGTTTGTAGTGGATGTCGGTAAGGAGTCTATCACCTTCGATGGAGATAGTGAGGTCAAGGAATGGTAGGGAAGTGTCGGAAATGGTCCAGGTGTATTTGAGTGCCGGATGGAAGTTAGTGGTGAAGCGGATGAAGTCAGTCAGTTGTGTGTGGGTGCAGGATGTGGCACCAAAACAATCATCAATGTAGCGGAGGTAGAGGTCGGGGATGGGGCCCTGGTACGCATTGAACAAGGATTGTTCTACGTACCCGACATAGAGGCAGGCGTAGCTGGGGCCCATGCGTGTGCGCATAGCTACGCCTTGTATTTGGAGGAAATGGGAGGAGTCAAATGAAAAGTTATTAAGTGTAAAGACCAGCTCCGCTAGGCGGAGGAGGGTGTCAGTGGCCGGGTATAGGTTGCTTCTACGGTCGAGGAAAAAACAGAGGGCTTCGAGACCATCCTGGTGGGGGATGGAGGTGTACAATGACTGGACGTCCATGGTGAAGATGAGGGGGTGAGGGCCTAGAGAGTGGAATGCGCGGAGACGACGGAGAGTGTCTGAGGTGTCTTGATCATAGGTGGGGAGGAATTTAACTAAGGGGGATAGGATGGAGTCGAGGTAGGTGGAGATGAGTTCGGTGGGGCACGAACAGGCAGAGACAATGGGTCTACCGGGACAGTCAGGTTTGTGGATTTTAGGGAGAAGGTAAAAGCAGGCTGTGCGGGGCTGGGGAACGATGAGGTTGGAGGCTCGGTCGGGCAGGGCGTGGGATTGGATGAAGTCGGTGATGGTGCTGGAGATGGTGGCCTGGTGCTCGTCAGTGGGGTCATGGTCCAGGGGTAAGTAGGAGGAGGTGTCCGAGAGTTGGCGCGTGGCCTCAGCTTTGTAGAGATCGATGCGCCAGACTACCACGGCACCTCTTGTCGGTCCGCAATAACCAACTTGACCTCCCGGTGGCTCAGCACTTCAACTCCCCCTCCCATTCCGTATCTGACCTCTCTGTCCTGGGTCTCCTCCATGGCCACAGCGAGCAACACCGTAAATTGGAGGAAATGCACCTCATATTCCGCTTGGGCAGTCTACATCCTGGGGGCTTGAACATTGAATTCTCCCAATTCTGCTAGCCCTTGCTGTCCCCTCCCCTTCATCAGCCCTCTGGTTGTCTCCTCCCCTCCCCCAGCCCTCAGGCTCCTCCTCCACCTTTTTCCTTTTTTCCTTTCTTCTCCCCACCCCCTATCAGTCTGAAGAAGGGTTTCGGCCCGAAACGTTGCCTATTTCCTTCGCTCCATAGATGCTGCTGCACCCGCTGAGTTTCTCCAGCATTTTTGTGTACCTAAAGAACAGGTTGTTTGGTGTCACATGGGAAATTTAAAAATGTAGAAAACTTAGGTGACTGAAACCTTCCTTCAATGTGCCCACAATTTAACAAAGGCACATGGAAGCATGCAATACCATCAGGTTCTTGAACACCATACAATAGTAACCTATAAACTATGGATTGTCTTTGTTTGCACTGAGGACGTCTGAAGTTTTTTTGCACTAGTATTGCGGATATCAATTTGTTTATTTGTTGCTTGTTATGTATATACTTTCTATGTGCATTGTGTTTACAGGCCTATTATGCAGCTGCAAGTATGAATTATATTATTCCGTTGTCAAAACATATGACAATTAAACCCTCTTGACATTAATTTTGCTCACGAGAGACGGCATAATCATTTGATCAGACCAGTCATTAATTAGCGCAGCTGGCAACATCATTATCACAAGGCAAAAAGGTAATTTTGAGCTAAATATGTGCTTCAACGCGATGTACCAGCTCAGAAAACAGGACAGTAAAAAGGAGGCAAGGTCGTTACTGACGAGATTTCGACCTTGAAAATGTGGAGATTCCAGGATGTGTGAGGGGTCACACTTACAGCTGCTGTATCATCTCCTTCTGGCAACTATCTCAACAGATCAGGTTGCCTCACTATTGAAAAGAGAAAGCTGGGAGTGAGGGTGTGAGTGAGCTGATATGGATCAGGAAAAGATAAGATCATAAACATAGGAGCAGAATTAGATTATTCAGCCCATCGAGCCTGCTCTGCCATTCGATCATGGTTGATCTAATTTTCCCTCTTAATCCATTCTCCTGCCTTCTCGCCGCCCGTAGCCTTTGACACCCTTACTAATCAAGAACCTATCAATCTTCTCTTTAAAAATACCCAGTGATTTGGCCTCCACAGCCGTCTGTGGCAATTAATTCCACAGATTCAAGTAAGGTTGAGTTAATACAGGGTAAAGCTCATAGAATTACTTCATGAATGACTAAGGGAAGATTGAGTGGACCATCTACATGCTGTATGTCTCCATCAACTGATTGGGTTGAACCTGAGTTGTGCTTTCAGCGGCTGTGATTGTGTTGCCAATAGCAAGCTGCTAAACGTAAGTGAAAGGTCTGCTGGTACCTTTCACCAACCCGCAGGTTATAGAGCATGATGGTTCAGTGGTCAGCACTGCTGCTAATGGTCCCAGTGAATTTTGGTTCAATCTTGATCACAGATGCTGTTTGTGTGAAGTCTACATGTTCTGTCTGTGACTGCACGGATTTCTCCTGGATGTTGTTTGGTAGATTGACTAGCTTCTGTACGTTTACCTTAGAGTAGATGAGTGGAAGGGATCTAGAACATAGAATGCAGAGCAGTGCAGCATCGGAACACGCCTTTCATCCCACAATGTCCATGCCAAAAATGATGCTGTTAAATTAACCTCCTCACTCTGTACATAATTCATATCACTCCATCCCCTGCATATCCACATGCTTATCCAAAAGCCTCTTTAGTGCCACTATCATATCTGCCTCAACCACCAGCACATTCAGGCACTCACCACTCTCGGTCTGAAAAAATTGTGCTGCACATCTCCTTTAAACTTTACTTACTGTTAAAGTTAAGCAGTCTAGTCTTTGACATTTTCACCCTGGGGAAAAATGGTTCTGACTGTCTACCCTATTCATGCCTCTCATACTTTTATTAAAATTCTATGTTCTATATCCCTACCACTCATCTACTCTAAAGTAGATTTAAAGAAGCTAATTAAACTACCAAACAGCACACAGGAAAAACTTGTGCAGTCACATGCAGACTCCATACAAACGGTGATCAGGATTGAACCAAAATTCTCGAAGGCCATTAAGCATCAGTGCTAACCACTGAACCATCTTGCCTTATAATCAGGAGGTTGGTAAACGGTACCAGCAGACCTTTCACATGTTCAGCAGCTTGCTATTGACTACTTCTATCCGGTCTCCTCTCAGCATCCGATGCTCCAGAAAAAACAATCCAGGTTTTTCCAAGGGAAAATGTGACAGGTATGTGAGAGAAAACAGTTTATTGGAGAATGAATGAGGGAATGGGACTGATTGGGTTTCGCTGAGAGCTGGCATACACCTGAAGGGGTGAATGGTATCCCATATCTTGAGAAATATTAGAACATGCCATTCCAAGCTTCTACGTGGCAGAAGGACCTTCCATATGCCAACACTTGACCATTGAAAGGGGATGGTTCCAAGGGTGTGGCAAACAGCGAAGCAATACCTGCAAGCTTAGCTGTCAAAAGATGACAACATTTCTGAATGATTCAAAAATACATTTTCAAATGCGTATAAAAATTCATATAACATGTAAAATCATTTAAATAATGTGAATTATCTGAAACTTACCACTTCCTGCACAACCAAGTTCCCCATTCAACTACATGGTCATGAGGGACAGGAGCAGCTTTTAAATAATTCCTCTGAATGATCTAAATTTCCTGTGACTGTTGTAACGTGATACAGCTGTTCAGCTAGGTTTCCTCGGGCTGAAAAAATTGTTCCAGTTTTGTACTTGCTGCTAGATTCCATGAGGAATCCAACCTCAGAGACATCTTGAAAATGCTGCAAATGGCTGGCAGCACCTTCAATGTGGAAATCCCAGCGTTGTAGTCAGTCTTGACCTGGTTGGATGTGTGGTGGTGTGGGATGGCAGAAATATTGGCAGTTACATGGGAAACCTTTGGCAATTCCTTTCAAGATCAGGACCAATATAATCTTATGATTTGCAATTACTTGGAATAATGTTCCCTGCTGCTTCAATGTGTTGTGTGGTTTCAGCAGAAGTGGGAGCAGCTGACTGAGATGTCTAATCTACCAACCTCCTGATTATAAAGCAAGATTAGGTTACCTTGAAGTTTGAACTAATTGAATTTTGGTCCAATCCTGATCACAGATGCTTTTGGCCAGTGGTCTCTTGGCCTAAGAGGCACTTAAAGGTACAGCTCAATAAAAGCTTGATCCAGTAGAAATAAGGCCCTGCAGATGCTGGTTTACCAAGGAAAGACACAAAATGCAGAAGTAACTCAGCAGGTCAGGCAGCATCCCTGGAGAACATGGATATGTGATGTTTTGGGTCAATCCTGACCCAAATCGTCACCTATCCGTGTTCTCTGGGGATGCTGCCTGAACTGCTGAGTTACTCCAGCTCTTTGTGTCTTTTCTAAGAGGTTCAACCTTCTGTGTAGAGGCACATTCAGTCAATAGGAGACAAATGAACACACTGGGCACTGGCAGACAGCATGAGGATCGTGGTAGTGTTAGGACAATTGGTGAAAATGCTTTGAATGGTGTTCCCAATTCCATATCCCCTTTTCCCATTGTTCCTTTCATGGGCTATGAACACACCCCTATTCTTGCACTACTCCATTCACTCTCCAGAAGTGAATAAGTGCACATGTCACAGCATACATTGACAGTGCCAAAGTAGTGATGGTTGAAAGCTTCAAGTTCTTAGGAGTAAACATCACTAGCCATATTGAAGCAATTGCCAAGAAAGCACAACAATGCTTTCACTTTCTTCGAAGGCTTAGGAAGTTTGGCATGTCCCCACCAACTCTTAGCAACCTCTACAGTTGCGCCATAGAAACCATGTTATTGGGATGCATCACAGGATGGTTTGGGAACAGCTCCATCCAAGACCGCAAGAAATTGCAGGAAGTTGTGGATGTAGCCCAGACCATCACGCAAACCAACCTCCCTTCCATTGACTCCATCTACACTACATGCTGCCTTGGGAAGGCCACCAGCATAATCAAGGACGAGTCTCATCCCAGTCACTCCCTCTTCTCCCCTCTCCCATCCAGCAAGAGGTACAGAAGTGTGAAAACTTACCAGATTCAGATACAGTTTCTTCCTAGCTGTTATCAGGTAACTGAACCATCCTATCATTGACTAAAGATCAGTCCTGTTCTACCACAAACTCATTGTAGACCTTCGGACTATCTTTAGTCGGACTTTACGGGAGCTAATCTTGCACTAAACGTTATTCCCTTTATCCTGCATCTGTACACTGTTGACAGCTTGATTGTAGTCATGTAAAGTCTTTTTGCTAACTGGATCCATGCAGCAAAAATGCTTTTGACTGTACCTTGGTACACGTGACAATAATAAACTAACTAAACTAAACCACTGCATAACCTGCTGGGTATTCCAAAGCTAATGATGAGGTTTTTATCACTGTTTTGGCAAAATAAAGGTTGATTCCAAAGTGCCCTTTGCCTGCATGGAAATAGAAATCAGCTATTCTCTTTGACCTATCCAACTCCCCAACGCTACCCTACCACCTGTCTGCAATTTAAAACTACCTCACTCTCCAATTTTTCCAGTTCTATTCAAGTGTTACTTTGCTTTTCTTTCCACAGATGCATCCTGATGTTTCCTCTTTTTAAAATTCATATTTCTAGAATTTGCAATTCTTCGATTGTCATTTTAGAGATCTATGTGTTAAAGGCACCCAAACATTGGAAACGAAAGTGGAAGAGCTTGACTATTGAATGACAGATTTTAGTCAACTAAATAGATTTTCCTCACATCTGTTTTTTTTAGTTTGAGCAGGAAGGTAAATAATTGTTTATATGATATTTTCTTTAAAAAAAGATCTTGCATACTCTATGAAGCAGAATATGCATTTCCTTTGTATCTCCATGATATCAGGATATATATGTAGGATGAATATCAGGGCTGAACATGGAACATTTCTACTATTTTACCTACTGTATGCACTTTTGACATTCTCAACTACAGAGGATGCCTGAATAAACTCCCCAATAGATTGTGACGGGCTACATAATGCCTGACGCATCTCATGATTAGCATGTATCGGTACTCAGCACAAGTGGGTTATTTACCATAATCTGGCACTTAACTATTATCATGAACTAAAGATCAACATAACACTTTCTCTAAGAATTACAGAATAGAATTCGTACGCATGATTTAATGCTCCCTTCATGGCTCGAACCCCCTGGTTATTAGTGAACACCGCAGAGGGAGGATGATTTGTCTGCATTTATTCTGATGGATGGGTGTTGCCTGATTGGAAAAGCCATTGGCAGACAGCTCCCCCTTGTGTCAAATTGTATAAATACTTCAACAATTGACTTGGTCTTGAACGAGGGTCACAAGCACATTCTCTCCACAAATGTTACTTGACCTGTTGGCTGTTTCTAGCTTTTCTGTGTTTGTTTCAGATTCCCTGCAGCGGCAATGTTTTTGATTTATATTATTACTTATTTAGAACCAGAATTACTCCAGAGATTAAAATATAACATGCATGCTGAAAGAAAAAAACATATCTTGCTTTTTGTGAATGAATTTTCAATTCAGTACAAATTCATTTTCAAGTCTGGTGCACTTTGCGTAGAACAGTTTGCATCATCATGGCATTCCCTGCATTAAAACAGCTTTTTAAAACAATGTTTATTAATGATAATTAAATATAGTTCCTAAGGCCAGGTTTTTGTACATGTTGAAAAAATGGCATAAAAATATTGTTGCAAGAATAGGAACAGCCCATTCAGTGCTCCAGCTCTGATCATCTAACCTGTTAGAATCATAGCTGATATCTACCTCTTCGCCAGAGCTCCAGCATTAATCGTCACTATTCATAGTGAAAATATCAATGAACTCTGCAGCCACATTCTACTGGGCGGAGGATTCCACGTTTCCACTAAGTATGAAATTTGCTTCCTTATTTTGCACCTGAATGGACAAACTCAAACTTGTTCTGGAATCTTCTATCAAAGAAAGAACTTAAGAAATGAAAGCAGCATTTAGCTCCATACACTTTTACTGCTGTTTAATAACAGCACAGTAGCGCAGAGGTTAAGCTGCTGCCTCACTGCGCCAGAGACCAGTGTTCAATTCTGAATATGAGTGCTATCTGTGCAGAGTTTGTACGGTCTCCCTATGACCACATGGGTTTTTACTGGGTGCTCTGGTTTCCTCACAACATTCCAAATATGTGTAGGCTTGTAGGTTAATTTGCATCTCTAAATTGCCCTAGTTTATAGGGTGCGAAAGTGGGATAAGATAGAACTTGTGTATGGGTGATTGATGGTTGGCATGGACTCCGTGGGCTGAAGAGCCTGTTTCCATGCTGCATCTCTAAAATAAACCGAACAGAACCAAAGTAAGATCATGGCTGATCTTTAACCTCAGCACCACTTTCCTGAATTAAACTCATGTCTCTTGATTCCCTCAAATGCCCCAAAATCTGTCGATCACTATCCTAACTATACTCAGTGACTGAACCACCATATCTTTCCAGAGAATTTCAAAGCATCTGAGTGAAGATATTTCTTCTTATCTCTGGTCTGTAGCCCTCATTTTGAGATCATCATCGCTGGATATATACATTCCAGCCAGAGGACGTATCACCCCTGCATCTGTCCAAAAATGTTACAAGTTTACAATGAGGTCATAAGTGATAGGCATAGAATTAGGCCATTCGGCCCATCAAGTCTACTCTGCCATTCAATCATGGCTGATCTATCTCTTCCTCCTAGCCCCATTCAATAGATCGTCCTTCTCAACTCAAGAGAGTATAGGATCATTCCCCCTGATCTATATTCAAAGGGCAGTATGCCTTTGCTAACCCACATTTCCAACCCCCGCCACCCGACCCCCATCCCTGAAATCAGTTTGGTGATTCTTCATTTCACTCTCCCTCTTGGTTAAAGATGAGATCTGAGCACAATATTGTGGGTGCAGCTTCATCAGGAATCTGCATGATTTCTCAATATCAATCCTTTAGCACATGTGACACCACCAACTAATTTACATTTACTGAATATACACAAAAAAACCTCCATTAAGGTAATTCCTTGTATTGCTGCAGTACGAATGGTCTGGGACAGGGGTGGGGAACCTGCGGCCTTCTAGGCCATTAAGTGCGGCCTTTTGAATGAATCAAAATTTTGTAAAACAAATTATTTTATGTTTATTAATATGTTTTTGTTCGTCTTTTATTATTTTTATTTTAATCTTAAAATGAACGTATTTAAAATCTCAAAGAGTAAAAGAAGATTCAACGAAATAATCCTCCCCGACTGACGGCCACAATTAAAACATTAGTAAGTCATGAGGGATATTTTAAAACCTGTTATGCTCATGATTTAGTTCTAATGCGACTCCAGAATGTACGTAAACCTCCCTGCCTGACTGGCGCCACCACCGCCTGAGGCTGGTTGACGAGAGGGAAAATGTCAGGGAGAGTCTGCTGGCCGCCCAGTCTTCAGTATTCTTCTTCAAAATGAAATTTCAGATGAACATTTTCCCCAGTTAGTGAAAGTCATTGATGAGCAGGAAGATTCATGCGAATCATTTGAAGAATACGCAGCTGTTATAGACTTATTAATTAAAGAATTCAATGAAAGGTTCACTGACTTTGAGAATCATGACATCACACTCAAATTATCATTTCAACCTCACCTAGTTGATGTCTCCAAGGCTCCTAAAGAACTACAGATGGAATTGATTGAGCTCTCAGAAGATGACACTTTAAAGGCCTTATTTGATGCTAAGAAAGATCCAATTGAAATATGGAAAAATGCAATAGAATACCTACGTCTTCGGCAACATGCACGAAAAATGGTTTCTTGCTTTTCAACCACTATTGCTGCGAATCTACATTCTCCTACCTAACCCAAATCAAGATGCCCTTAGTCACAAATGGCGGATAGCCATCTAGAAGATCAGCTGAAACTGCGCACCTCCATGTTGCAACCAAATATTCAAATACTTTCCCACAAAAAGCAGTCACACCAAAGTCATTAAAAGGTTAGTTAACTTTAGAATTAACAAAATGTTTTCATTTTCTTTAAGTTAGTACACAGTAGTTAGATTTTTACAAAATAATGTACATTTTGAAGTATATCTAATTGAAGTTTCTTGGATGGGGCCTTATTAGATTACAGCTAACAATGCGGCATTCCAACATGAAAAGGGTCCCCACCCCTGGTCTGGGATCTCAAGTCTCACTTTATAATCATAAATCTGATCTCCCATAATCATCATGGTGAATTTATGCTATAAATTCTCTAGCTTCAGTTGCCAAATTTGTATTAAATATAACTTAACCATTGCACTGTATATTTATCACTCATGTTCCTATTTATCAAAACCATCTATTAAGTTTTACTACCTTTATCTGTTTTCAATTGTACTTTCAGGGATTTATATACTTGAACTCCCTTCCATGAGTTTCTAGAATTTTAGTTGACTTTGCATTAGCAGTACAGGTTCGTGATGTAGATTCACTTGTCCAGATAGATTAAATGTACTCTCTGCAGGGCCGGATTTACGTATAAGCTTGACAAGCTTAAGCTTAGGACCTCGAGATCTAGGGGGGCCTTGCAGAGCCAGATTTACCACTAGGCTTCATAGGCTGAAGCCTAGGGCCTCGAAATCTAGGCAGCCTCTGGCCAAGGCAGGACACCTGCCGTTCAACTCTGGGCGGGCCCCCCTCTCTATCTCTCTCTCTCTGTTTGTCACTCTCCGTCTCCGCCCGCCATCCGTATCCGTGTTCGGCCGCCGGGCTCCGCTCGCTTCTCATCCGCCGGCACGGCAGACCGCCTTGCACATGCGCACTGCTACGGCCAGCACATCCTCCCCCTGCACATGTGCACAACCACGGCTAGCACATCATCGGTCGCCCTGCGCATGCGCACTGCCACGGCAACTGGTCGGCGCTGGGCACTTTCTCCCTCACATTGAATTGTGGGAGATCTGGCTGCCATTGCTGTCCGGTCGCCGCCTCGCCGCGACCGCTGAAAACCAACGCAGAATCACTCCCTGACCCTGGAGCTGGAGTAACTCCCTGGAGTTACTCTTGCTTCTGGTTTCCTGGTCCTCCATAAATATTCTAAATGGAATTTGGGTGGGAAGGGACGAATTGACCAGGGAGTTACGGAGGGAGCGGTCTCTGTGGAAAGCCAACAGGGGAGGAGATGGAAGATGTGGCCAGTGGTGGGATCCCATTGGTAGACAAAATAGCTGGAGAAAATCAGCGGGTAAGGCAGCATCTATGGAGCGAAGGAATAGACAACGTTTCATGTCGGGACCCTTCTTCAGATTGATGTCGGAGGGGGGGGGGGGGGGGGGGGGACACACGAAATAATGATAATGGCAAAAAAACATACTTAAATTTTGGAAAAATGCATCTACCCCAACTCTTAAAATGTGGCTCACAAGCATGTCTGAGACACTACATCTTGAAGATATGAGACTCGTCCTAGCAGGAAAATCAGAGCAATTTTCAAAGATATGGTCTGGACATTTTGGTGCCTTTCCCTCGCAGTGGAGAGTGTCGACTCTGCTGTGGGGGGATGTTCGTGTTGAGTCTCTGATAGTGTGTCGTGTCTTTTTTATTCTACCTTTTTTATTTTTTATTTGTGTGGATAATTCTCTGTAAAGCACTTTGGTTTCAGTGATCTGATTGAAAAGCGCTATATAAATAAACTTACTTTACTACTTTACTTTACTTTCATTTATTCAGTACAAGGATAGTATGGTGCAACACAAGTTTGGAATTAAACCGATTTACGGACAGGGTGATGGGTGTGGTGGGAAATGATGCAGGTATATCAACACGTTTTGGTCCTTTTTAAAATTATTTTTCGTTTTTGTCTTATTCTTTTTTAAGTTTTTACTTATTCAATCTTTGACTACAATATTTGGTAGTTTAGGGGTTTACACATTCACTATTTCTTTCACTTTCTCTCTTTCTTGCTCTTTCTCTCTTTTTCTATTTCTTCTCTGTCAAAATTAAAATGGAAGATGTACAATAAATGTATTTTGTCATATGCCGCGGTTTATACTACTGTACACTGCTTCTAATAAAAATATTAATTAAAAAAAAAAAAAAAAAAGGAAGGGGTGGAGACAGTAGGCTGTGGGAGAGCTGGGAATGGGAGGGGAAGGAGGGAGAAAGCAAGGACTACCTGAAATTAGAGAAGCCTATGTTCATACCGCTGGGGTGTAAACTACCCAAGCGACATATGAGGTGCTGCTCCTCCAATATACGGTGGGCCTCACTCTGGCCATAGAGGGGGCCCAGGACAGAAAGGTCAGATTTGGAATGGGAAGGGGAGTTGAAGTGTTGAGCCACCAGGAGATCAGGTTGGTTATTGCGAACTGAGTGGAGGTATTGTGCGAAGCGATCGCCAAGCCTACGCTTGGTCTCACCAAGGTTGATCATACGCTGAATAATCCAACCACATTTCTGTTTGGAAGTGGAAAGAAATAATAGAAATTGCATTCATTGCAACGTGTAAAATGAGTTGAGATACAATTTTATAATTTTGCTGCATGTCATTGTGGTATATATCATGTCTTGATTGATGAATATGTTTAGTTTATGACTTTATTTGAAGCAGAAATAATATGTGAATGCTTCATTGAGCATAATTCCGACTGGTAATTACGCACTTCGTCTGAGCACATTATCGCACGCATCATGCAAGCCATCTTAAATGACCACCTAAACTGTAATTTGGCAACTTAACTTAAAAAGCTGCCAAGGTTGCCTGGCTGACAATAGAGAAAAAAATTTAAGTGAGAGCCCTGCAAGGTGTATAATATTTTTGACACTGTCATAAGCCTTTCTTACATATGCTGTCACAACACACTGTAGTCTCTAAACAACCCTTCAGTAATTTTCCTTGCCGTTCATTTCAGAATAATAGTGTTTTAAGCCAATAACTCAACACTAGCACTGGCAATAAATAAATAAATAAAAAGCGCAGCTTTCCAGCCCCTTATCTCATTGGCCACGCTCGGCTGCAAATCGGTGTCAATCTGGTGGACCATCTTCCTCTAGTCTTGGGGGTGGGGGATTGGGAGGGGCCTCACGTGGAAAAGCTTAGGGCCTCTCTTCATCTAAATCCGGCCCTGACTCTCTGCATAAATATTGAATGACCTGTTTTCTGTCAGAAACAGGGCATTCAGTCCAACTTGCCTACACCGACCAACACATCCCATATACACAAGGCCCATCTATCTGCATTTGGCTCATATCCCTCTAAAACTATCCTTTCCATGTACCTGTCTAAATATTTCTTAAACCTTGCGATAGTACCTGCTTCAACTACCTCCTCTCGCAGCTCGTTCCATACACCCACCAACCTATGTGTAAAAAAAGTTACCCCTCTGGTTCCCATTAAATCTCTCCCCCTCACCTTAAAGCTATGTCCTCTGGTTCTCAATTCCCCTACTCCAAGCAAGAGACTGTGTGTGTATACCCAACCTATTTCTCTCATGATTTTGTACACCTCTTTCTTATTTTGAAATGGCAGATTAACATTGTATAAGGTCTTCAATGGCCAATAGATTGCTGACGTAATAAACTAACAAAATTAATGTTTGCAGTTTCACAATATATATATTAAGATTAACAGTTCCTCCTGAAATATGTATTTATCTTACTTATGACAGTAATTGATCCAGAAAAGCAATAGGATTATAATATCACACAAACAAAATATTCACCCACTGAGAAATGGAAATAAAATAAGGTCAGGCAGTATCAGCCAAAGGACACCCAGAATTAATGTCTAGATGGAAAACTTGTCATCAGATAATAATCTTCAATAGTTCTAAAAAGCTGCCTCGGCAATCCCTTTCAAAGTTCACGAACACATAAATATTTACAAATAGAAGCGGAATTAAGTATATTTAAATGTTTTTCTTTACGAACAGCCAATCAATAATTGATTGAACAAATCCAGAATATATTTCTACTCTTAGTTGCTTAGGTCCCTCTCTTAGACCAGATTATCGGGAAAATTCATGAAGTGATGCAGTCACACATGGTGCATTATTGATTTTTCTGCGGGAGAAGTTGGTGTTGAGCCTTGTATGTCGCATAATGTTGTGTAACTTGCTGGTTCCCAACCACCAGCCACAGCCCAAAATTCGGGCATGAAAGATTGAAACTGAAGGTGTCCAAATTTATTTGATTTCATGCTTTAATCTTGTTTTCAATTATTTAATTTGATTTTTATTTAATAATATGATTTTGTGATTAATAAGCTGCAAAGATAAAACAAAATGCTTTGAATACTCAAATTATTTTGACAGAATTATCCTCTTTTATCACGCTTCTTAAAATCTAGGCCCTAACTCCAAATGTTTGAACAAATTTTGGCCGCACATAAAAATGGTTGGGAGCCACTGGTTGAAAGCTAACTGGGGAAAGAAACATCACTTTTATAAGGTGCTATAGAGCTATGACCACTAATCTCAAGTCAAAAGTGATTATTTGTCACATAGACAATATCAACCAGAACTTTGAAACAGGTCCTTCGGTCCACGCCGTCCAATGATCACTTTTACACTAGCTCTATCCAACACAATAGGGGCAATTTACAGAGGCCAATTAATCCACAAACCTGCATGTCTTTGGAGTGTGGAGGAAACCGGAGATCCCCGAGAAAACCCACGCGGTCACAGGGAGAATGTATAAACTCCATACAGACAGCACCCAAAGTCAGGATCGAATCAGGTGATGTAAGGCAGCAACTCTACTGCTGCGCCATTATGCCGCCGCCAAATACTTACTTGCTGCAACTTTACAGACACATTAACGCACCAAATATGTCATCTGGTGAAACACTTGGATACTGGCGGTTTAGTAAGGAAGATAATTGTTTTATTTTCTAGAGTGCTGACATATCACTGGGGATGGGGCCAAGAGTGGAATAATCATGTAGAAGGATGCCATACACTCTAAACTCTGCTGAGCAGGAGGTGGGTTCTAGACCTTGGAGTTTGTCAGCGAAGCAGCAAAGAACGTGTGAGGTCCTTTTCCCTCCCTCTCCCCATTTTTGTTGCTGTCTCAGGCCTTATGTAGTTGGTAATTTGGAAGCAGATCACTGTGTTTATTGGCACCATGTGTCTAAAACAGCTTTCTTTTTTTGGGATGGAATGTTTGTCACCATTTCTGGACTGAGTTGCACCACACTTTTACCCCGATTGGACCTCTGAACACTAAAGGGCCTGTCCAACTTGGGCGACCTAATCCATGAGTTTAGAAGACCCTAGATGAGTTGAAAAAAATGTCAAGGTCGTGTTGACTCGCCAAAGTAAAATACCTCCTACGACCTCCTATGACTATGTCTATGACCTCCTACGACTATGTCTACAACCTCCTACGACTATGTCTATGATCTCTTATGACCCCCCTTGACCTCAGTCTTCTACACCTAAGACCAACTACGACGCTACGGGTGGAAAATGATCTCATGATAAAATGATGTCATGTTTGCATTTTTTTTTCTCAGGCCAGTTACCGACCTACGACTATCTATGACTATCTACGACTACCATCACAACCTACTACGACCTATCTACGACCTACCTACAAGTAAAAAGTATCAATTTTTTCCATGCCGACCTTTTTTTTACTCGTGGACATTTTTTATCAGGCTGGAAAAAACGACGCGACCTACTTGAGGCCACAAATACGCGGAGATCACTCACGAGCATGAGGTAGAGCTACGAAGACCTCCTACGACCTCGTTGTGACCATGCTGCAAATACGAGTCAAGGGCAAACTCAGCAGAGGTCGCCAATTAGGTCGTGAAAGTGGGACAGGGGCTTAACCCTTCATCACCATCACTATTCTGCCCCCCCCCCTCCCCCCCCACCCCACCCCACCACCTCCAGGACATGCTATCCTAAAGTAAACAGAAGGAGTATGATGAACAGTCCCCCAATCTAGAGGCAGTCTACAATCTAGAGTATTACATGATAATACTCACACTTCATCAAAACGCTAAGTGCTGATCTAACTTATTTGCCGAGTTACTCCAG
Organism: Malacoraja senta; assembly: GCA_038087875.1. Classification (NCBI taxonomy): domain Eukaryota; kingdom Metazoa; phylum Chordata; class Chondrichthyes; order Rajiformes; family Rajidae; genus Malacoraja; species Malacoraja senta. The sequence continues at coordinate 340,781,406 of CM075977.1, read as the reverse complement.
CACTTTACATTCTGCTCAAGGTTCCCTCATCTGCATTTCCTTGTTTAGTTTAGTTTTAGTTTAGAGATACAGTGCGGAAACAGGCCCTTCAGCCCACCGGGACAGCGCTGACCAACGATCCCCGCATATTAACACTATCCTACACACACTAGGGACAATTTTTACATTTACCAAGCCAATTAACCTACATACCTGTATGTCTTTGGAGTGTCTCCACATCACACACTTCAAATAGTATAGTCTGTTCTATTTCATGAGAAACTACGGAAGCCACTGACACTGACTTTTTTTTGTGCTGGGATTTTGTTCTGTGAATTGATATTAGATCCTGATAGGATAGAAACGTCCTCTGTTGGTCTGTTCATTTCTGGAGACTATTAATGGCAACAGATTGAGCTCAGTGGCAAATATTCTGCATCCAGTATGTGAATGTTAGGAAGATGTTTAACCTCTTACAAAAACTTGGTCCAATTGTTTAGTGGCATAGTCTCACAGTTGGTGTGTTTGATTAAAAATGTATACCCGAGGGTGTGCTAAGTAGATTTTGGAGAGCTTGAACTGATTAACATGGTCGAATTGCATTCCTTTCTGATTCCCACACAACAAACAATACATGTTTGTTTCATATACTTTTTGTTAACCTAAGAAGTTCACAAATTTGTCATCTCTCACTACAAGGTCTAATCACTGATATATGTAACTCTGAAAGCAGACATTGTTGGGAGATTTTTTAATCAACTTGCAAGCTGCATCTCTCTTGCCAGCTGTAAGCCCAGTCCCTATAGATTATTTTTTAAATTCATATATATATATTTTAATTACCAAAACTAATTTAATCAATTATTAAAAATAATATTTACAGTACAATATAAAATGAAAAACCCTCCACCATAATACACGTCAAACACATATCTGAAATAAACTCCTATAGAACTATCTTACAATCCCCATCGAGGATGACTTCTACCCCACGCGGTGCCAATGGTTCCGGAAACCCCCCAGGGTGCCCGTGGGCAGCGCGTAGTCCCTCTCAAGTACCACCCGGGTGCGGACGTAACCCCAGAAAAGGGGCAGGCAGCCGGCTCAGGCAGAATCCTCTTCCGCCTGGCGGCGTGACTCACGGATGGCCAGCTTGGCCAGGCCTAGAAGCAATCCAACCAGGACATCTTCGGCCCTACCCTCTCCACTACGCACAGGGTATCCAAAGATGAGGATGGTGGGTGAGAAGTTCAGCCAGAAGGCAAGGAGCAGCCCCTTTAGATATTGGAACAGGAGCTGCCACCTCACACACTCCATATACACATAGAACACAGACACTTCCAGCCCGCAAAAGTGACAGGAGGTTGCCGAGTCTGTGAACCGCGAGAGAGACAGGTTGCAAAGGACGGTGCAATATCCACCACCCCAGAATCCCTGCGTAGAGGGATCGCCACTAGGAGGCCCTCTCGCGACCAGAAAGCAACACCGATCACCAGTTAGTGTCTGGACGGTGGACCAAGGTGAGGAAGTGCAGGGTACAGATTCTTGGTGTTGACAGTATGCTGCTCACAAAACTATCACCTTTGCTCTGTATTATAGAGCAGTTTTGCTTTCATAGCTAAACCTAACGGAAAATGGTGGCAAACATTAAAATGTCTCTTAACTATATGAAGTGTTTTCATGAACTTGTTTACATTTTATGTTGAATTTCTCCCTCAAATAGCACACAAACAAAAGCTTTTCACTGTGCCAATATGACAATAATGAACTGAACTAAATTAACCTTCACACTACATTATTATTGACATGATATTTGCCATTGAGCCCAATCTGTTGCCATTAATAGCCACCAGAACCAAACAGTCCCAACAGTGCACGTTTTCCTCCTATCCAGACAGTATCAATTCATAGCACAAAATGCAGTTTAAAAAGTCAATCCAACGCCAGCTGTAGTTTCTCAAGAAGTAGAACAAACCGCAGAGTATGAAGGGTACTGTAATCGCTGAAGGACTTTTATTAGGAATTACTGCCTTTTGTATGAGGGACTGGGCTCCTTACAGTGGCTGTTTATTAAACATGTCCTGGTTCACGTATTGTCAAGTTCATCTTCATGCATGTTATTTTTCACCTGCCAATTTTAACCTCATCTGTCTCTCTGAATATATTGATTCCGACCAGGGACCCAGCGGGTTGGGAGGGGTGGCGCCGAGAATGAATGGGACAATGAGGGCCCACTGGGAGTGGGGGAGTGGGGGGGTTGCTGCCACGTGCGGAGGCAGGCAGTAGATCAGACTGTTCGGTACTTTGTAACTTTGTTGGTGTCAACATGCGGCAACACTTGTATACTACCTTAGTTATGTGCAAAACAAAGCATTTCACTGTACCTAGGTACATGCAACAATAAAGTTTCATTTATTTGTTGCTTATTTGAGCAGAAGCACTGTGGACTATTTTAATGTCTGTACCTAGTGATACCTTTGCATGCATATGGTTATTTGAGCAGAAGCACTGCTCAATGTCTGTACCTAGTGATACCTTTGCATGCATATGGTTATTTGAGCAGAAGCACTGTGGACTATTTTAATATCTGTACCTAGTGATACCTTTACATGCATATGGTTTTTGAGGGGAGTTCACAAGGTGTTCAAACATGGATGTCATCACATTCAAGTCACTCTGGTGAAGGTACTCCTGCAGTGCTGTTGAGGAGCAAGTCCCAGGAATCAGATCCCATGACATTAAAATACCTCTCCAAGTCAGCACATTGCATGACTTTGAAGAAATTTGCTGGTGGTTCAATTCTCATGCATCACATGCCCTTGCTGAGTGATGAAGGTTATGAGTTTAGAAGGTTCTGTTGAAAAATCCCTTGGCCAGCTGCTTATAGACAATAGGTGCAGGAGTAGGCCATTCTGCCCTTCGAGCCAGCACCGCCATTCAAATAAGAATAAGGGATAGGCCATTTAAGACTGAGATGAGTAAACACTTTTTCACCCATAGAGTTGTGAATCTGTGGAATTCTCTGCCCAGAAGGCAGTGGAGGACAATTCACTGGATGTTTACAAGAAAGTGTTAGATTTAGCTCTTCGGCCTAATGGAATCAAGGGACATGGGACAAAGCTGGAACACGGTACTGATTTTAGATGATCAGCCATGATCATATTGAATGGCCTACTCCTGCACCTATTTTCTATGTTTCTATGTTTCTAGTACATTTTGTAGATGGTACACACAAGAGCCATAGTGAATAGTAGTGGTAGGACTGAATGCTCAGTATGGTAGATGGTGTGCTATTCCAGTGATGATCTTATCCCGTTAAAGAACAAAAATGCTACACTTTTCCAGACATGTGGAGAATGTCCCATCACACTTAATACATTGTGGATGACTAAAGAGCTTTGGAAGGCAGGAAGTGAATAATTTCTAACTGGAAGCCCAGTATTTATAGAGTTGGTCAAATTATTTTCCTGATCAATCATATCACCCAAAACGTGGATGGTTGCAGTTAATGGGGGGGGGGGGGGGTTCTTTCTTTTTGGAGATATACACTATTTGGCACCTGTTTAATGTCAATATTTGCACAGTGAGGATACCCAGAAGATCAGAGATGTAATTTAGGAGGGAAAGGAGGGGTAAGGTGCTATTCATTTATGATATTAAATGACAGAATAGGGTTAAGTATGAACATAAAGTGATGTACTAATTCATCGGGTCAGGCAGCATCTTTGGAGAACATGGATAGGTGACGTTTCAGGTTGGGACCTGTCTTCAGACCCTTTGTCTGAAGAAGCACCTGACCCAAATATCACCCATCCTTGTGTAGGAACGGACTGCAGATGCTGGTTTATACTGGGAATAGACACAAAATGCTGGAATAATTCTGCGGGTCCGGCAGCAACTCTGGAGAAAAAGAATAGGTGACCTTTCAGGTTTTGAACCCTTCTTCAGACTGAAAATAGAGGTTGGGGGAGCCAAGAATAAACTGGAGTCGAAAAAAAGGCCAGAACGATTCAGGGCTGTCAAAGATGACCCTGGAATGGTTGAGCCTATTATGACCCTTTGTTAACTTGGGGAAAGGGTGATAACGAGAGGGATACAAGGATGCCACCAGTGGAACTGGTAGGACGACTAGGGTGAGGAAATGCGGGGGGGGGGGGGGGGGGGGAGGGGAGTGGAATGCAGGAGTTGAAATTAGAGAATTCAATGTTTATACCGTTCGGTTGTAAGCTGCCTCAGCAAAACATGAGGTGCTGTTCCTCCAATTTGTGTGTAGCCTCACAGTAACAGTGGAAGAGACACAGGACATAAAGGTCAGTATGGGAATGGGAAAGGAAGTTAAAGTATTTGGCAACGGGATATCACGTAGGTCAAGGCGGACTGAGTGTAAGCATTCAGCGAAACGATCTTCAAGTCTACACATGGTCTCGCAAATATATTGGAGCCCGCATCAAGAACTGAATACAGTAGATGAGGTTGGAGGAGGTGCTAGTAAATCTCTGCCTCACCTGAAAAGACTCAGGTTCCTGGGATGTAGTCGACGGAGGAGGCATGAGGTCAGTTGTTGCATCTCCTATGATTGCAGGGGAAAGTCTCTCGGGAGGGGTTGGTTTGGGTGGGAAGGGATGAGTGAACCAGGGAGTCGCAGAGGGAATGGTCTCTGCAGAAGGCAGAAAGGGGTGAAACATCAGGTTGAAAAATGTTCCAACATAATAGATATATAGATAAGAGTCATACGTTATTCCTTTAATCATGTGTCAGTACACTGTGGATGGCTCAATTGTAATCATGTAGTCTTCCCACTGACTGGTTAGCACAAAACAATAGCTTTTCACTGTACTTCAGTGGGGTCAAGGAAAGAGCGTTCACGTCGCGGCCCTGTTTTCACCAATCTTTCCACCACCATGCACAAGAAGCACAAGAAGCGCAAGACAGACACCATTGTATGCAGATGCCGAGAAGTGTGTTCAGCTCTGGCTGAACAACTCCTAATCTTGCGTGTGGACTTGATAAGAAGAAGACTGTACTTCAGTACACGTGATAATAAACTAAACTAAAGTGTGTGTGTAAAAATGAAGAGCATTTTAAGCATGTGTCATTAGAGGGCGCCAAACTTGCTTTCATTTAAAAATCCATGGCTTCTGCCTTTGAGGATTGTCAAAAATGTTAAAACAGAAATTTTAATTTTAAAATATCACAAAAATTCAATTATAATTTAACAAAGGCAATTTTAATGCATTTCAAATTGCAAAATATTTTTACCAAAATTATATTTGTAGAACCCTTTGTATATTCTTCCAATAGTAAATGGAAAGGATAAATTCACACAAAACTCGTTCACTGACAAATGTGCTTTTTTTAAAATAGGGGCAATGCATCTGCTGCAAATGAAATGCAAGATAATATGAAATATCATGGAGTGCTAGTAATTTAAAAACATGTTTACTATTAGCCAAACCAATGCAAACCGATCAGCTCTAAAAAATTAAGAAGAGATGTTCATAGGGGGGGGGGGGGGGGCAAATGGCCACAGCATCTGTGCTGCTATACAAGGACCATCTGCACCTCAACATCCCTTTGGAATTCTGCCATGTCAATCCTAATACACTGCAAAACTAATTTTTATCAAGGTTAGAGTTTAGCTACTTATTCGATAGGAAAAATTGCTACCTCACTCAGGAAAATAGCATACTCAGATCAGAGTTCTGAGCCACTGTCAACATTTTGTAAAATAATATCTCCCTTTATACATTTAACGAAAGATGCTATGATTAACAATTTTCAGTTCATATGTGAATCAAACAAAGAATGCAATTTCTGGCTGCTTACTGGTGAATACTGGAGCTTGGATCTCATTTGCATTAAGCAGGGAGCTGCCAGCATTAATCAAGCTGCTTAAAGGCAGCTAGTCATTTTGAAGCGGAGGAGGAAGAAGCCAACTCACAACTCTGAAAGGTGGACGCCATTAAGAGGAGTGAGGGCATCTTGAAAGGTGGACGGCATGTCACTGGGACCGCAGGTGGCAAAGTTAACACACATGATGGTGCTCCATGAGTAGTGAGCGACTGAGAAAGTCAGCTATTATTCACAAACATGATGGGGCTGTTCAGTATTCATCATGAACCTTGTATTCAAGGGACAGTCTCTGTCCTTGGCAAAGAGTAGGTGGACTGTGGTAATATAAATGCATCAGGTAAGCAGGTCCAAGCCTACCCATGCATGATCAAGCTTTGTTTGCTTATTAACAATGAGAGCAGCAGGATTGTTTGAAGGTGCCCCTTTTTATTGTGATGTCAACCTGCTTATCTCAAGCATGGACTCAAACGGAATGATCCTTCAACTTGACATGGACCAGCAGTAAAGTAGTAAGGGGCTGTGGTCAGCTTACGACTGCTTAAGTTTTGTTACGGGAGATGACATGATATTGTGATGCCCCCAACATGATGAATCCAACTAGGGTTTCGACCCACAATGGCGACAATTTCTTCCCCCTTACATATGCTGCTCAACCAGTTGAGTTCCACCAGCAGATTGTGGATACAAGGAAATACAGATGCTGGTTTACAAGTAAGACACAAAGTGCTGGAGTAACTCAGTGGGTCAGGCAGCACCTCTAGAGAGCATAGGCAGGCGACATTATGGGTTGCCACAATTTTTCAGAATGCCATCTCTTCCAGCAGATTGTTTGTTGCTCCAGATTCCAGAATGTGCCCTTTCTTCTCTGTCCAGTGAGAAGCTGTCTCCTTATGCTCCTCTGGGAATTTGTTGGTAAGTTCTCCTGGACCACTGCACTCCTCAGAGAGACTAAGGATTGCAATAACTTCATCTGTTTCACTGCAGCTTCAGTTTTCCTCTTTTAACAAAGCACTTCAATCTAAGAAAAAAATTGCTGAACTACTGAGTAATTCAACCATTTTCTATTTTATTTCAGATGCACAGAATTTTTTACTTTTCAATATTTTACTTTTCAATAACTCTAACCAACATGGAATTGCCAAACAAAATAACTGTCTGTAGTTTGTTGGCTGGGTGGCAGAATGGCGTAGTTTTCAGAGCTGCTGCCTCCCAGCTCCAAAATACTTTTGTTCAATCCTGGCATCCTGTGCTGTCTGTGTGGAGTTTGCATATTCCCCCTTTGACTGTATGGGTTTCCACCGGGTACTCCAGCTTCTATCCACATTCCAAGATGTGTGGGTTGGTGAGTTAATTGGCCAGGAAACTGGTGGGAATGCGAGTTTTGTGCAAATGGGTGTTTGGCGAATGGGTGTTCAGTCTGAAGAAAGATAATTTACTGTATACGTCAGTTGTACACGTCATTAAAAAATCCTTGACACTCCAGATTGAAATGCAGTATCTGTTGCTACAGGGGGAGCTGCAGCCATAGGAGGAGAGTGAAGGGAGAGAGAGAAGGGAGAGAGAGAAGGGAGAGAGAGAGGGGGAGAGAGAGAAGAGGGGAGAGAGAAGGGGGAGATGGGAGTGTGGGGTTCATTTTCCCACACAAGCCATAGGTGACTGGGCAATCTGAACCCAAGCACCAAGTTGAAAGCGGCCGAAGGTGTGCATTCCTCGGGACAGCCCCCACTCTCCCACGGCCACCCTCCGCGGGGTGCGGGTCGGGTGGAGCGGAGGTTTGGGACAATGTTCATGCCTTCACAGTGATGTGATGGACGCGGGGGTCTGGACCAATCGTTGACAAGTCCCGCCCCCCGGCAACGTCAAGTCCGTTATTGGACTTTTCTGTTGAGCGGCAGTCGGTCCGTTGACCTGTAGGCGCCGCCGCCTTTCGGGTAGGTGGCGTTTCGACTGAGCGGCCTTTCGGTTAGTTTGCTTTTGGGCGACACAGCCTTTCGGTTCTTAGGCGTTTAGGCGTCCCGCCCTTTCATTTAGTTTGCATTTAGGCGTCCCATCCTTTCGGTTAGTAGGCATTTCGTCTTCGGACTCTTTCGGTTCATTGGCGTTTCGGCCTCGTTTCTATTCGGTTCTTTGGCTTCGGCTTCTTTGCTTCGGCCTCTTGTCTGTCTGCGCCGCGTCCGCACACGATATACGGGGACCTTTGAAGCATGGATGTATAGAGGGGCTTTGGGGCACGTTCATAACTCCCTGAAAATAGCAACAGGGGTGGATAGAATGGTGAAGAAGAAAGGTCGTAAGTCATAAGGTCATACGTGATAGAAGTAGAATTAGGCCATTCGGCCCATCAAGTCTACTCCACCATTCAATCATGGCTGATCTATCTCTCTCTCCTAACCCCATTCTCTTCCCTTCTCTCCATAACCTCTGACACCTGTACTAATCAAGAAAGTGTTCAGCTTGCTTGCCTTCATAGGCAGGGATATTAATAAGAATTAAATATAAATTAATAAGAATTAAATATAAATCAGAAATATAATCAGAAAATGCTGGAAGCAGTCAGCAGGTCATTCTCATTGAAGGAGAAAGAAACGGAGTTAACATTTCAGGTTAGAGACAGAGTGTCTTCAACTTTACAAGCTAACTCTTTTTCTCTTGCCTGCCCTGTGATTGTTTCCAGCATTTTCTATTGGAAGTTCTACTTACCTTAATGTTGGGTACATCTATGATGGTTTACAAAAGATGAAGATGAGAAATTAGTATTTTGCATTTGATGTCATTTTTGGAACATTGCGCTGATGTATCTTCAGCGCTGATATCCTGGGGCTGGGATCAATGACATCAACAATCACACTCACCTTCACTGTGTCTCCATCCATTGATAGGCTTTCTCCTTGATGCCTATTGACTTCATAGAATATAGAACAGTGCAGCATATGAACAGGCCCTTCAGCCCAAAATGTCTGTGCTGAACATGCTGCCAAGTGTAACTAATCCTCTCTGCCTGCATATGACAGGGTCAATTACGAGGTTCCTTGAAGGCACACCAGTTTACATGTTATCTTGAGGCATTTTCCACATCTTGATGGATACAGTAACTGAGGGTGGAGAAGGTGTAAGTGAACCTCTGCCTGACCTGATAGGACTGTCGGGGTCCCTGGACAGAGTCGAGGTTCCACATCTTGAACAAAGGATACAGTAGATGAGGGTGGAGGAGGTGCAAGTGAACCTCTGCCTAACCTGATAGGACTGTCAGGGTCTCGAGACAGAGTCGAGGGTCAGTCCGCCTGGACCTACCTGATCTCCCGGTTATCAAACACTTTAATTCCCCGTCCCATTCCCACACTGACCTTTGTGTCCTAGGCCTCCTCCATTGTCAGAGTGAGGCCAAATGCAAATTGGATGAACAGCACCTCATATTTCACTTGGGCAGTTTACAACCCAGTGGTATGATGATTAATTTATATAACTTCAAGTAACCCTTGCATTTCCTCTCTATCCATCCCTCCCCCACCCAAGTTGTACCAGCGTCAAAGTCATCCTGGAACGAGTATTGTCTGTACTCGTTCTCACCTAGCAACAGCTACCAATGACCTGTTTCCTTTATCATCGTTACTTTTTTGCATATTGTTCATTCATTTGTTCTATATCTCTCTACATCACCGTCCACATCTGTCGTTTTCCTTTCCCCTGACTCTCAGCCTGAAGAATGGTCTTGACCCGAAACGTCACCTATTCCTTTTCTCCAGAGATGCTGCCTGATCCGCTGAGTTACTCCAGCTTTTTGTGTCTTACATGTCACTTTGAAGAATTACCATCATTGTCTGAGATGCCAGTGACATCATGGCAACGAGATGCAAGTAGTGTAACGGTTCTGGAGACACAGTTAGTTCTGGAGTGCATGTCCACAGTACTACAACTGGAATGTAGCTGAGTTCCGTAGCTGTGATTGAATCCAATGCTCTCAGTGAGAAATCCCATGTAATGAAACAAATTAGCTTCTGTGAATGACTGGCTTTTGACCTTAACATGGTTGCAAATGTACGATAAACCATCGTTATAACGGATCACAGGGTGGAGGTGGGGGTGGAAGGGAAGGGGAGAAATTATGTCCGTTATTGCTAATTGTTTACTAAAACCGAGATTGGGATTATCATTGTGTAAGAAGTAGAAACAAACAACTGCAGTTGCTGGTTAATACACAAAAGGACACAAAGTGCTGGAATAATTCAGCAGGTCAGGCAGTATCTCTGGAGAACATGGATAGGTGACATTTCAGGTCCGGAACTCTTGGTCCGGAGCTGGGCCTGGAATCCAGGTGAGTTGACAGCCCCGCCCTGCTGATGGCCGGGAGAGAGACGATCAGCGGAATCAATGGCCAGCCTGCAAGTAAGGGTCGGCGGTGATGGTGGTTGTGGCAGTGGCAGGCATGGCTTGGAAACGGCCGAGGAAACTGTGTAGGCCGGCAGTGGCAGCAATAGGTTGGGCATTTAAGCGGCGTGGGCAATCGAGGCTGTGAGTGGCTGGTGAGGCGGCACGAGCCGGGGCAGCGCCGGTGCAGCAGCTGTCGGTAGTTCCATCTGCTATGAACAAAAATCCGTTATAAAGAGTTCTGTTAAAACAAGGGTTAACTGTATAAGCCTAATTTCTCACAATCATGAGCTGGTGCCTACTGTTGTTATTTGCAATGCTGTCAGGAGTTAGTTGCTCACCAATTGCCCAGAGTAGGGGAATTGAGGACCAGAAGACATAGGTTCAAGGTGAAGGGGAAAAGATTGAATTGGAATCTGAGGGGTAACTTTTTCACACAAAGGTGGTGGGTGAATGGAACAAGCTGCCAGAGTAGGTAGTTGAGGCTGGGACTATCCTAACGTTTAAGAAACAGTTAGACAGGTACATGGATAGGGCAGGTTTGGAGTGATATGGACCAAATGCAGGCAGGTGGGACCAGTGTAGCTGGGGCATGTTGGCCGGTGTGGGCAAGTTGGACCGGCGGGCCTGTTTCCACACATTATCACTTTATGACTATGACTCCAATAACTTGCTTCTTGATGTTTGGTCTGGCGTCTGCTCGGATCACTGAGTTCAACACCACTTTACAACTTTGTTCCATACGATGATAAAGAGTTACATTTCATCAGTGGTTCAATGACTGCCCTTGCCTTCAGAACAGCATCTGACCAGGTGTGGCATCAAATGACAGGAGTAATGTTGAATTCAATGGGAAGGATTTTGAATATTCTCCACTCGCTGAAATCATACTTCATACAAAATGGAAATGGTTTGGTTACTGGGGGATAATAATCTCAGCCCAATGCAGCTCAGCTTTTAAAGCTCGAGGTCAGTTTCTTAAATTGACATGGTCAAATTTGAACTCAAGTTGTTTTTATTATTGGTCTAAATTTCCATATTACTAGTCCAGTATTATATTACAGTATTTACTTAGCTAACCAAAGTTTCTCCAGCTTCCAGAACTGCTATAGAAATACAGCTCCAATATAGAACCATCATGAAACATTTCTATTTAAAACAAATCCGACAACTTTAATGGATATTTGAATTGGCAGATATTAGCTGTCCCTGACGTCAAGGTATCTATTTTCATGAATACTGTCTCCATCTCCATGTGAAAAATGGAAAGAGAGTACTGATGTCAAATATGATTGCTTTATTTTGATAAATGTTTTTCAATAAATGGTGTGCTCAGGTGCATTGTTGAGCAGGAGGAGTTAATGCTTTCATATGCTACAATGTTTACTCGTGAGAACAATGTTTTATGCAAAAGGTGCTGAAGACAAAATGAGAAACACTGATGATTTTAGTCGATTATATTATCAAAGTATAAACTCAGTGAAAAAATGTCACACATGTCCAGGAACAGGGGCATTTGCTTTACAGGGCAGGTTCATATGTTAGCAGCAAAACTAATTTTTGTGCTTTAACAATTCACTATGTGGGTCATTTTACAAGAATTGTTGGCTACTTCCCAGACTTTTGTCTTCTTGTTGCCAACTCCAATCAATTTAGCTGCTTTCCTGGGGTTACAGAAAGAGACACAGATGATGTGCGCTCTCAGAGCCACCTGAACAGTTGGCATTGCCCTGCTTTTAGTCCCCGGGATTATCAGATCGTTTGGCCTGCTGTCAAAGTGGCTTTGTTGCTGCCAAAAGGAAAAGCAATAATATATTCCCAAGATGTGGTATGACATTCAGGATTCCTTCACAGTGCTTTGTCCAAGCCATGAAAACACATTATAAATTATATATTTCCACAGCCACCATCTGGCCCATATTTATCTCGATTAAAGTAATACCAGCTATTTGCAGAGCACAGGTGTTGGGAAGGATCAGAAGATATGGGTGCCCTGTGGAAAAGCTCAATGTGAATCAACTTGAATTGATACAGCTGGTGCCTTGTCAAAAGAAATATCCATTTCATATTTTCTCAAGGGTCATTTCTGATTAAGCATTGCATATAGCATAAAATGCAGAAAGTATTGCTGCATAAAGTTTATATATTCCTATTATATATATTGAATGAAAACAGACATTTTAGATTTTTCAGAATAGTGATATTGTGGTATAACGACTGGTTGATAAATAACTAACAAGAATTAATGCCATTACATAATGAACTGAATAAATATAAAGCAATATTTCACGAGAGGTAATAGCTACTAAAGTGAGTGTTCATTTTTTGCAACTACGGTGCCTTCATTTTTTCCACATTTTGATACAGCCTTATTTTAAAATAGATTAAATTCATTTTTTTAAATCATCAATCTATACACAATACTCCATAATAAAAAAGCGAAAACAGGTGATTTTGCAAAGTAATTAAAATATCACATTTACATAAGTATTCAAACACTTTGCTATGACACTCAAAATTGAGCTTAGATTCATCCTTGATTATCCTTGAGATGTTTCTACAACTTGATTGGAGTCCACCAGTGGTAAATTCATTTGATTTGACATGATTTGGAAAGGCACACACCTGTCTATATAAGGCCCCACAGTTGACAGTGCATGTCAGAGCAAAAATCAAGCCATGAAGATGAAGGAATTGTCCGTAGATCTCCGAGACAGGATTGTGTCGAGACACAGATCTGGGGAAGGGTATAAAACAATTTCTGCAGCATTGCAGGTCCCGAAGAGCACTGTGGCCTCTGTCATTCTTAGATGGAAGAACTTTGGAACCACCAGGTCTCTTCATAGAGCTGGCCGCCCGGCCAAACTGAGCAATCGGGGGCGAAGGGCCTTGGTCAGGGAGGTGACGAAGAACCCGATGGTCACTCTGACAGAGCTCCAAAGTTCCTCTGTGGAGATGGGAGAACCTTCCAGAAGGACAACTATATCTGCAGCACTCCACCAATCAGGCCTTTATGTAGAGTGGTCAGACGGAAGCCACTCCTAAGTAAAAGGCACATGACAGCCCGCTTGGAGTTCGCCAAAAGGCATGAGAAACCAGATTCTCTGGTCTGATGAAACCAAGATTGAACTCTTTAGCCTGAATACCAAGCGTCACGTCTGGAGGAAACCAGGCAACACTCATCACATGGCCAATACCATACCCTACGGTGAAGCATGGTGGTGGCAGCATCATGCTGTGGGGATGTTTTTCAGCGGCAGGAACTGTGAGACTAGTCAGGATCGAGGGAAAGATGAACAGAGTAAAGTACAGAGAGATCCTTGATGAAAACCTGCTCCTTCGTGACAAGTCGGTGAATGTCCTTGAGTGGCCCAGCCACTTGAACCCGATTGAACATCTTTGGACGGACCTGAAAATAGCTGTGCCTCGACGCTCCCCATCCAACCTGACAGAGCTTGAGAGGATCTGCAGAGAAGAATGGGAGAAATTACCCAAATACAGGTGTGCCAAGCTTGTAGTGTCAAACCCAATAAGACTTGAGGCTGTAACCGCTGCCAAAGGTGCCTCAACAAAGTGCTGAGTAAAGTTGTCTGAATACTTGTGTAAATGTGATATTTAAGTTATTTCTTGTTAATTACTTTGCAAAAATTTCTAAACATCAGTTCTTGCCTTTTTATTATGGGGTATTGTGTGTACATTGGTGATAAAAAAAATGAATTTAATCCATTTTAGAACAAGGCTGTAACGTTAACAAAATGTGGAAAAAGTGAAGGGTCTGAATACTTTCTGAATGCACTGTACATACTCAGCTGCAGCATTTATGACTAATGAAATATCTCCCACATAAAAATGAAATTTCCCCCCCCCCTCAAGAACCAGTGCTACAGTACTGCTTAATTTTGTTTTTAAACCCTAACATCCTAAAAAGTTTGCTACTAGATGGATTAACAAGGCAAACCTCTTGGGCTAGGAGATAATTAACAAAGACAAAATAAGATGTATTGGGTTGGGACCCTACTTCAGACTGGTTCGGGGGGGGAAGAAATCTGTCTTCCCCCCCCCTCCCCCATTCTCCTCCTACAATCGGTCTGAAGAAGGGTCCGAACCTGAAACACCACCTGTGCATGTTCTCCAGAGATGCTGCCTGACCTGCGGATTTACTCCAACATTTTGTGTCCTTTTTTGTAAACCAGCATCTGTGATTCTTAGTTTCTACAGAATTCTAAGAGATGGGATACTGCACATTGCTCAGATACAGTAAAACATCCTTTGAGATTAGTTATCATCCTCGAAAACTAAACTGAATAAATTGTTTCCAAATGTGTCTCCCATCTGTGATAAATGCGTATCTCAAGACGCAACTATAACACACTCTTTTGTTTTCTGCATAAAACTTCAGAAGTTTTGGAATGAAATTTTTGAAATATTTACAAAATTGTTAAAAATAAAATTGAACCCCAACGCAGAACTGATTATCTTTGGAACATTGGAAGCCGGCCTTGAGCTGACTTCGTTCCAAAAGAGTTTCCTTAACTATGGCTTAATAACGGCAAAAAAACTTATACTAAAATTTTGGAAAAATGCACCAACACCAACGCTTAAAATGCGGATTTCAAACATGTCTGAAATGTTACACCTAGAAGATATGAGATTCGTCCTAGCAGGCAAATCAGACCAATTCTTAAAGATTTGGTCTCCCTTTATTGACTTATTACAAGCATATGGTGCAACATAACCCTGGAAATTAACTGTTTCAGAACCGGGTGAGGGGTGCGCAAAGATACGAAGCAGGTATATATATCCCTTTTATTTTCTTTTTATCTTTTCTTTTTACATTTTATTTTATTTTCTTCTCTCTCTTTTTCTTCTACTTTTTCCACGAACTATCACTTTCACTACCCTACCTAACTTTCTCTTTCTCTCTTTTTCTTGCTTCTACTACTTTCTTATTATTTAATTTAAAAACAAGAAGTTGTACATGAAATGTATTATATTATTCTTGGTTTATACTACTGTGTATGACTTCTAATAAAATATTTTAAAAAATTAAAAAACAACCCAAAAAAACAAAAAAAAACAAGAATATTTATAAAGTGTCATAAACAATATCTATAAATAAATGAAATCGTATGTGTCCGAAAAGTAGCAGGAAGAGGCCAAAGCTTATTAATTCCCATGCCTTATTCAACTGCTTATAATTATCTTATACAAATTTAGCAGCTATATGTACACCATATGTACACCAGCAGCTATATGTACACCAAATTATTTACATTTATACACTAATCAAATATTTACAAAGCCATACAAAAAAAG
The DNA here is from genome assembly GCA_038087875.1 of Malacoraja senta. Lineage (NCBI taxonomy): Eukaryota > Metazoa > Chordata > Chondrichthyes > Rajiformes > Rajidae > Malacoraja > Malacoraja senta. The sequence goes on along the minus strand of CM075977.1, from coordinate 340,765,893 downwards.
AGAGAAAAAAAGAAAAAAGAAAAGAAAAAACCCTCATATACTATACAGTATCTCTTAGTCATATATACAACCCATCACCCTATAATCACCCTTCCCAATAGAATCAGTAAAACAAATATCCCACTCACAATCACCTATCCTCATCCCAATATCCTTTAAAAAAAGTGTTTTTGTACATCTTTTTAAACTGAATTATGTTTGTGCTAAGTTTTATCTCCTGTTCCAGACCATTCCACAAATTCACCCCACAGATTGCTATGCACATACTTTTAAGAGTTGTTCTGACATTGAGTTTTTAAAAATTATGTTCCCCTCTCAAATTAAACCCACCGTCTTTCCAGAAACAGTTTTTGTATATTTCCTGGAAGTTTCTTGGTTTGTACATGATTTGTGCACTTAAATTTAACTAGATCGGTGAACTTCAGTGTATGTGACTTTAAGAATAATAAATTGGTATGTTCAAGATTAAATAAATAAATAAATAAATAGATAAATAGATAAATAAATAAATAGATAAATAAATAAATAAATAAATAGATAAATAAAGAAAGAAAGAAAGAAAGATATTAGTTATCATCCCTGATTAGTTATCATTGCTGATGACTGTGGTGGTGGTCCTGATCTCAGACAACGATGAGAAGGTGGCTGATTTGGCACTCTGGTGTCAGGACAACAGCCTCCTCTTGAATATCAAAAAAACTAAGGAGCTGATCGTGGACTTTAGGAGGGCACATCATCCGAGGACGTACACACAATTGAGGATAAATGGGGATACTGTGGATAGGGTGAGCTGTTTTAAATACCTGGGAGTCCACATCTCTGAGGATATGACATGGACATCACACGCTGCAGCACTCGTGAGTAAGGCAGCGCCTTTACCACCTCAGGCAATTGAGGAAATTCAGTGTCTCCGAGGATCCTCTAGTGCTTCTACTCAGCGGCTGTGGAAAGCATCTTGTCCGGAAATATCACAATCTGGTTTGGGAATTGCTCTGCCCAGGACAAGAAGGCTCTGCAGAGTAGTGCGTTTGGCCGAACGCACTATGGGAACTACACTCGCCCCTCTGCAGGAACTATACATCAGGAGGTGCAACTCCAGAGCAAACAAGATCATGGGAGACCCCTTCCACCCCAGCAACGGACGGTTCCAGCTGCTACGGTCAGGCAAACGCCTCCGTTGCCATGCTGTGAGAACGTAGAGGTTGAGAAGGAGTATCTTCCCAGAGGCCATTAGGACTGTAAACTCCTACCTCACCAGGGACTAACTTTACTGGACCATTCAACAGTTTTTTTTTTAAATTGCTGTTTTTTTTCCTTCTCCTTCCGCCCACAATATTTAATATGTAAAAGAATATGTGATTCTGTTCCATTCTGTTTGTAGTTTGTTTGTTTGTTTGTTTGTTTTTTGCACAGTCCACTAGCATTGCCACTTTTTATTTCACTGCACATCTCGTATGTGTATGTGACGAATAAACTAAACTTCACTTTACTTGATGATGGTATCTTTACGTGTTACTAATACATAATACGAGGGAACCTCATTGAAACGTACCGAATAGAGAAAGGCTTGGATAGAGTGGGTGGAGAGGATGTTTCCACTATAAACATAGAAATATAGGTGCAGGAGTAGGCCATTCGGCCCTTCAAGCCTTCAATATGATCATGGCTGATCATCTAAAATCAGTACCCTGTTCCTGCTTTTTCCCCATATCGCTTGATTCCTTTAGCCCTAAGAGCTAAATCTAACTCTCTCTTGAAAACATCTAGTGAATTGGCCTCCACTGCCTTCTGTGGCAGAGAATTCCACAGATTCACAAGTCTCTGGGTAAAAAGTTTTTCATCATTTCAGTCCTAAATAGCTTACCCCTTATTCTTAAACTATGATCCCTGGTTCTGGACTCCCCCAACATCGGGAACATTTTTCCTGCATTTAGCCTGTCCAATCCTTTAAGAATTTTATATGTTTGATATAACATTTCTCTCATCCTTCTAAATTCCAGTGATTACAAGCCCAGTCAACCCATTCTTTCATCATATGTTAGTCCCGCCATCCCGGGAATTAACTTCGGAGAACGAGAAGCCAAAGCCAAGAAGTGGAAGCCAAGATACTGAAAAGTACATCACGCCGAAAAGCCAAGATACCAAAAGTACGCCGAAAGGATATGAAGCCGAAAGTGCATCACACCGAAAGGATACAGACCCGAAAGGACACAATGCCGCAGAGACAATACGCAGAACGGACATGACGTCGAAAAGCCGCCGAACGGACATGATGTCTCTGGGGACGGGATATGTCCTAGACCTTGTCAGCGATTGGTCCAGATCCCCATGTCCATCACATCACTGGTCGGGTGGGGGAGATGTGAGGGTGGGGGGGGAGCTTGAGCTTGCGTTTGTAAAATGGTGGCAGTGACTCCAAGCTGCTGTGATTGCCACAGAGGTAGTGATGTGATGGATGCCGCAGGGGTCTGGACCAATCACTGACCTTTGTCGATGACTGACAAGGTGTCAGACCAATTCCGTCTCCGGAGACGTCATGTCCGTTCGGCGGCTTTTCGACGTCATGCCCGTTCTGCGTCTTGTCTTTGCGGCGTGGTGTCCGTTCGGGTTCATACCCTTTCGACGTGATGCACTTCCGGCTTTGTGTCCTTTCGGCGTGATGTACTTTCGGTATCTTGGCTTTTCGGCGTGATGTACTTTCAGTATCTTGGCTTCCACTTCTTGGCTTCGGCTTCTTGTCCTTCGATGTCCCGTCTGGGTACCGGCTTTCATAGCAAGAGGATTTGAGTATAGGTGCAAAGATATCTTGCTGAAATTATACAGGGCCTTGTGAGATGAGTATTATCTGATGTTTTTGCCTCTTTATGTGAGGAAGAATGTTCTTGCTCTGGATGGAGTTCATTAAACTCATTAAATTGGAGGTGGCATGGTTTCACTGCGGTAGAGTTGCTGCCTGACAGCGCTTGCAGCCCCAGATACCCGGGCTCGATCCCTACTACGGGTGCTGTCTGTATGAAGTTTGTACATTCTCCACATGACTGTGTGGGTTTCCTCAGAGATCTTCAGTTTCGTCCCACACTCCAAAGACGTACAGGTTTGTAAGTTAATTGGCCTGGTATAAGTGTAAACAATTGTCCCTAGTGTGTGTAGGATAATGTTAATGTGCGGGATCGCTGGTCGGTGCGGACTCGGTGAGTCGAAGGGCCTGTTTCCGCGCTGTATCTCTAAACTAAACTAAAAATTTGCAAGACTGATTAATGGGATGAAGAGAAATTAGGTCGATTAGGCTTATATCAAGGGTCACGCGTGTTTAATTGTCATATGTACCGAGAATGGAACAATGAAATTCTTACTTGCTGCATCTTAATAAATTTGTAAACACAATGACATACAGATATATAATAATCAAAAAAAAAAGTTGATAACTGTAATGCTAGGTTTTGGCGGATGAGACGAGAGTCGATTTTCCAAATGAGTTTTATTAATAAAACGACGAAATCAACGAAGTGACTCAACACAGCCAATGCACAGATCTAGCCACAACGGTGGTCCAGAACAACTGAAGGGGCATCGCCCAGAAAGCATGCAATACACAACCCCCCCCCTCCAACAGTCACATGTCCGAGGCATCCGACCGCAGGGTTCGATTACCTGCGGGCACCAGCAGGTGCCGCTACAATGCCCTCCCCCAGAACCCGAGGTGCGGAACCAAGCAGGGACCCGGATGAGACGTCCAGAACGCGTGATTCTCGAAGGCGGGGTGGGCATAACAGAAGGGGCCGGCAAAACAGGGCTGGGAGGGTGGGAGGACCGCGAATGTGGGACGGGCGTAACAAGTGGGGCCGGCGGAACAAAACCGGAAACAGGTGAAGAAGCAACCGTAACAGTTGATGATGAAACAGGCATACTCAGTACGGGCGAAACGGCCGGCAGACGACCCCTACGTCACGGTGGAGCAACGACCACCGGGCTGTCCACATCCACGTGGGCGGGCTTAAGACGGCCGACGGAGACAAACTCCTCCCGGCCTCCCACGTCCAACGTGAACGTGGCGACTCCGGCTCGCAGCACCCGGAAAGGCCCTTCATAGACCCACTGCAATGGCGAGCGGTGAGTGCCCCTGCGGATGAAAACATAGGCACACTGTTGTAACACTGCGGGCACGTGCACCGTAGACGGCCCATGACTCGAAGTGGGAACGGGAGCCAATGTGCGTACCCGTTCACGAAGGCCGGCCAGCAACACCGGGGCTGAAACATCCTGTCTGCGTGCGGCAGGCACGAAATCTCCAGGCACCCGCAAGGCCGAACCATACACGAGCTCAGCTGAGGAAGCAGCTAAATCCTCCTTAGGGGTGGTACGGATACTCAGGAGGACCTAGGGCAGCTGGTCCACCCAGTCTGGACCCGTAAGCCGGACCTTCAGCGCCGACTTAAGGTGTCGATGTAACCTCTCGACCAGCCCATTAGCCTGCGGGTGATAGGCGGTAGTATGGTGTAACCGGGCGCCGTAGAGCTGTGCCAGGGCCGACCACAAGGAAGAGGTGAACTGGGCACCCCAGTCCGCGGAGATGTCAGAGGGCACCTTGAACCGGGCGATCTAGTGGGCTGCCATAGCCCGGGCGCAAGCCTCCGCGGAGGTATCCGAAAGTGGGATCGCCTCCAGCCACCGTGTGAAACGGTCCACGATGGTGAGAAGGTGCGTGGTGCCTTGGGACTGTGGCAATGGACCTACGAGGTCCACGTGCACGTGCAGGAACCTGCCCTCGGGGATGGCGAAATCCTGCACCGGAGGCCGTACGTGTCACTGGACCTTGGAGGTCTGGCACAGGATGCAGCCGCGGGCCTGGGCAGCTACCTGCTTACTGAGTCCGTGCCAGACAAATTTGGCTGCCAACAGGGCGGACGTCGCACGTATGGACGGGTGGGCCAGGCCATGGACTGCGTCGAAAACTTGCCATCTCCAACTAACGGGGATGAATGGACGGGCGCGACCTGTGGAGACGTCGCACAAGACCTTGGTACCTGTGATGTATGTAATATAATTAGCATATGTTATGTCTTGTGCAAGGGGACGCATGTGCTAGGAGAGACTCAAGGTGGCGTCCTAGAATAAAGAAGCTTGTCAGTTTACTCCTGTATCTGAGAGTTCGTATAAGTCAGTTCCAAGCACCCAAATACACTACAATTGGTGACGAGGATGGGATCGAGTTCGTGAACTCACCCGCAGGACTGTTTTGCAACACGCAGGATTGTTTAACAGCTTAAACAGTAGATACGGAGTTGTGTCGCAGTTGTTTGCGAGCTGGACATGAGAGGCCTGCAGATCCCTCTATGCAGGGGACTGTAATTTAAAACATCAGCTGTACAAGTCAGCGAGTTTGTAAGGCTATCTCTATGTTGTGTCTACGTGGCAAGATGTCGTCCTTCGGATCGTTACACATTTTAGACTGAGTTTTTTTGTCGAATTCCTCAAGCTGAATAATCTTTGTACAGCTATGTTTTAGGTGAATTGTTACACCAGAACACACAACAAGGATAACGAGGCAACGAGGATAAAAGAACAGAAAAGAACAAAGAAGGGCTGTCAAGAGAAAAAAAAAACAAGTTAAAAATAAGAGGTTATGTTTGGAAACAAAGTGGAACGGCACCAAGCAAAAAGAAAAGAAAGATCGGAACAGGAAGCAAGGAAAACAAGTGGGGCAGTAAGTAAGTGTCACCGAAGAACGCAGCCGAAAGCTGGAAGCCTAACCAGCAGTACAGCGACAGTGTCAACTTACCTGGAACGTTTTCCAGGGCCGTGCAGCCACGGCAAAGGGGCAGAAGAGGCCCAGCAGTCACCACCGACTTCGGGTGAGTTCCAGGGCCGTGTACCGTGTAGGCCACAGACAGGTCCGGTGACCGCCACCAACTTCGGATGTTTTCCAGGGCCGTGTAGCCCATAGCCAGACCCAGGAGCCGCCACCGATGTCGAGTGAGGGCCTAATACCAGGTAGGTCACGGACAAGTCCGATGAAGCCACCGACGAAACATAGTCAGCTCAGCCGGGAGAAGAGTCAGCCCGGTCGAGGGAGAAAGCCGGCCGCGTGAGAAGCGGACCGGCAGAGTAAAAAAAAAAATGGCCACAAGAGAAGCGGGCCGGTCGTGAGAGAAAGCCCGGTCGCAAGAGACGGCCGTGAGGAGAGAAAGCCCGGTTGGGAGTAGAATCAGCCCCGACCATGAGCAGAAAAGCGGACAGGCCCACGAGAGAAGCGGAGAGAAGCCGAGAGCCGTGAAAGCCCGGTCGCAAGGGACGGCCGAGAGCGGGGAAAGCCCGGACGTGAAAGGAAGTCCGGCCCCGAGCGAAGAGTGGGTCCGCGCAAGAGAAGCGGGACACAGCAGATAAGCACTTCAGCCAGTCGGGACAAGAGTCAGCTCGGTCGGGGGAGAAAGCGGAGAAAGCCCGGTCGTGGGAGACGGACGAAAGCAGAGAAAGCACGGTCACTGGAGACGGCCGAGAGTGGAGAAAGCCTACCACGAGAGAGGCACAGTCCCGATGCTTGGAGCAGCGGGGACCAGCAACAGAAACCAGGAGCGACTTACCTTCCGCAGGGCGTCCAAGGGCGACAGCAGGCAAGTCAGCGGAGCAGCGGGAGTCGACTTGGCAGCGAGCCAGCGGCAGCAAAAGTACCGGTGAAGCCCGGGGGAGCCAGCAAAAGCAGCAAAAGTGGAGGTCCAGTGAGGCCATCAGCAAAGGTACCAGTGGGAACAGCTCGAGAGGTCGAGGATGCACCAGAGTCCACAGGCCACAAACTGGAGCTGTGAAATCCTTCATAATAAAAGCCCTCTGTGAATGCAATGCATGGGCACAGTAAAAGCAGGACTGTTTGAATGTAATACATTGGTCACTGTTATTAATAGTAAATCTGTGTGCATAGAAGGAATATGGTTTAAAATGTTCTAAATGGCTATTAACATGAAATGTTGGTTAATAGTATAAATCTATTATTATAAGAATTAATAATAGTCAGTGGGCTGGATCACTTCTTAGTGTGTAAAAGGATTAAGTCTAGTGCAGAAAACACAGTGAGAGAACAGAATATAGTGCACCTGAATAGCAACAGGTAGCATGGCTTTTCAAATTGTAGGAAACGTGCCCCAGTTAGATTCTGGGTGTAATTTTGAGAAATGGACCGAAGTCTTGGAGGCTTGTTTCATTTCCAATGATATCGCTGCAGAGGAGAAGAAGAGAGCATGGTTCATATTAGGCTTAGGAAGAGAGGGTTATCAGACCTGCAGCCAGCAAAGCCCACAGATAAAATGTACGAGGAGTGTAAGGAGGCATTAATGGCTCATTTCTCGCCAAAACCTCCAAGGGCATCCAGAGGCAAGGAGCCTGAACTAAAGAGGGCAGAGAGTCCCTCAAAGGACAAAGGTCAAGTCCAAAGGGACCGAGGTCAAGTGCAAAAGGACAAAGGTCAAGTGCAAAAGGACAAAGGTCAAGTGCAAAAGGACAAAGGTCTAGTGCAAAGGGACAAAGGGCAAATGCAAAGTGACAGAAGTCAAAGGCAAAGGGAAATTGCCATCCAAAGGGCAACCCTAGCTATTCAAGCTGTATTCAGGGGTATGAAGGTACGGAGAGAGATCCGGTACAAACAGAAGGCAGCAACGGTAATACAAGCAGCATTTAGAATACACAGAGTATACCGTCAATACAAGACAATGAGATTGGCAGCTATAATGGTACAAAACCATTATAGGGCACAAGACTTACATGAAGGTACGCAGAAGTGTTGTACTGCTTCAGGCTGCCTACCGTGGAATGGTTGTTCGAAAGCAATTGCGGTGCATGCACAAATCTGCCAAGGTCATACAGACTTATTATCAGATGCATAAACAGCGTCAGTATTTCAAGAAACTACGCTGGTCAGCCATTGCGGTACAGCAACGATACAGAGCATGCCAGATAAGAGATGTCCAAGTGAGACAGTATAATAGTTTGAGAAAAGCAGTGGTTTGTATTCAGGTCTTCTACCGTGGGATTAAAGCCAGAGAATTGGTTGAGAAAATCAAGGCAGCATGCCATATTAAGTCATTCATAAGGATGTGCATTACAAGAAAGCATTTCTTGATGCAAAAGGCGGCTGTAGTCACTCTGCAAGCTGCATACCGTAGTTATCGATTAAGGGTACGGTACAGAGCTATGTGACAAGCAGTGATTTTGATCCAGAGATGGTGCAAAGCATGCAAAATAGGACATTCCCAGTTTGTGCAATATCAGTCAATGAGGTACGCAACTATTACCATTCAGGCTGCCTACAAGAGTATGGTGGTTAGACAGTGGGTTAAGCAAAAGAGGGCTACTGTAAAAGTGCAGTCAGTACTCCGTATGAGTTGGTATAGGAAAGACCTAAGGAGACAAATAGATGCACAACAGAAAAGGCTTAAACGATACAAAAGGCGGAAACGATATAGGAAACACTTCTTCAAACTGATTTATACAGCAGTTGTACTGCAGTCTCACTACCGTGCTTATGTAGTAAGAAAAATATACAGAGCGCAAATCAAAGCCACTGTTGTATTGCAAAGACAATATAGATCCTACTTCTTGATGAATAACAAGAAATGTGATTTAAGAAGACAAATAGATGAACAACAGAAAAGGCTTAAACGATACAAAGAACGGTTAAATAAATGTGTGACAATGCGCAAAAAGCTGTTAATAGAAAAGTCTAAAGAAGAGAGGCTTGTCGGTCAAGACAAAAGTATGCAGGACCGATTGCGTTTAGGACACTTCACTATAGTCCAGCATGGAGCCTCCTTCACTGAGCAATGGACAAATGGTTATACATTGTAGAATGTTATTATACAACAAGAGCAGATAAATACGCAGCGCCAGGAAATTGAGCGACAGAGGAAGCTGCTGAAAATCGAAAACCTGCAGTCATGTGTCAGATCCCACCTACAAATAAGGAACAGAAACAGAGGAAATGTTAACTTTAGCAGAATATCAGGAACAGGAAGAAATCTGCAAATTAGATTAGGATATTTAAAAAGGGAAGAGGCAGAGTTACAGGTAGAGCTAGAGTGATTAGAAAGAGTGTGCAATTTACACAGAAGGGAACGGAAAAGGATAACACATAAAGCAAGGGGTAATGTATTTGGTTTAAGGAAGATGAGTGGAATGAACCATTATAAGTGCTAAGTTTAGATACGATTATTACGGTTCTGAGGATGTAATGTAAGATGACTAATAATATAATTTTGCAACAGTGTGTTAATCAATTATATTTAATGTAATAGAAATGGTGTTATTCGCCTCCAAGCTAAAGTGGGAGCAGTGTAATGTATATAATGTAAATGGTGTTACCTGCCTCCAAGTTAAAGGGGGAGCAGTGTGATGTATGTAATATAATTAGCATACGTTATGTCTTGTGCAAGGGAACGCATGCGTGAATTCTGAGACGTAGGCAAGGTGTCGCTGCTGTCGGGCAGACCACGGATCCGCGATCTTACTGAGGGCAAAAGTAAGGGGTTTGTGGTCCGTGAACGCCCGGCCCTCAAGGAAATACCTGAAATGCCTGACGGCCAGGTAGAGCGCTGGGAGCTCGCAATCGAAAGGGCTCTATTTGCACTCTGGGGCCCGCAGCTAGCGGCTGAAAACGTCAACGGCTGCCAACGGTCCTCAACGAACTGCTCCAAAACTGCACCGGCAGCATCTGAGGCTTCGACGGTGAGCGCTATGGGAGCGGACGCGTGTGGGTGCACCAGCATGGTGGCATTAGCTAAGGCTGCCTTGGCACCCTCAAACGCTGCGTCTGCCTCCGCGGACCACAGGAGATCCCGCGGTTTACCTGCCAGGCTCCAGAACAGGGGGCACTTGACGGCGGCAGCCGCCGGCACGAAACGGTGATAAAAATTCACCATGCCGACAAACTCCTGTAGCCCCTTGACGGTGAGCGGCCAGGGCAACTGCCGGATGGCCTCAACTTTCACAGGGAGCGGGGTAGCGCCCTGCGGGGTAACCCGGTGTCCCAGGAATTAAATGGAATGCAGGCCAAACTAGCACTTCACAGGGTTAATTACCAGGCCGTTTTCTCGGAGACGCTGAAATAAAAGACGGAGATGGGTGATGTGCTCCATCTGGGAAATGCTGGCGACAAGAATGTCATCCAAATAAATGAAAACAAAAGGCAGGCCCCGACCGACCTGGTCCATGAGCCGCTGGAACGCCTGCGCAGCGTTCTTTAGGCCGAAAGGCATCCAAAGCCATTCGAACAGGCCGAACGGGGTGATAGTGGCGGTTTTCGGAACGTCATCAGGGTGGACAGGGATTTGGTTGTAACCCTGGATGAAGTCTACCTTAGAGAAGAATGCGGCACCCTCGAGGTGCACAGAGAAATCCTGTATATGAGGCACCGGGTAACGGTCTGCCGTGGTTACCGCGTTGAGGCGCCAGTAATCACCGCACGGTCTCCAACCCCCAGATGCTTTTGGGACCATATGCAGTGTGGAGGCCCATGGGCTGTCAGACCGTCGGACAATGTCCATGTCCTCCATCAGTTGGAATTCATCCCGGGCGATGTGCAGTTTGTCCGGCGGGAGGTGGCGTGCCCGGGCATGCAGAGGGGATGTGGTGCATGACCCCGTGTCGGGGAGCCGCCCCACTGAAACGGGGCGTAAGGAGCTCGGGAAACTCGGAGAGCAGGGCGGCATACGGGCTTTTGACCTCGGTGACGGCGTTAACCTGCGGGACGGGTGGGGGCGGGTTGCACGGTGCAGATGGGCCGATGGCCGACCGCGGAATCATGCGACTGCCTCGTAAATCGCCAATGAGGGAGAAAGCGCGGAGGAAATCGGCTTCCAAGAGCGGCTGGGCAACATTCGCAATGATAAATGTCCACTTGTACGGGTGGGAGTCGAAAGTGAGGGTAAGGGTCCCTCACGTTCGGATGTCGCTCCCGTTAACGGCCGAGAGAACGGAGCCCCTCGTCCCAGCATGAGTGTCTCGGCCAGTCGGTGGAAGAATGCTGACGATTGCACCGGAGTCTACCAAGAAACCCTGTTCGGCCTGTTCGAATGGCTTTGGATGCCTTTCGGCCTAAAGAACGACTGAAGGGGCATTGCCCAGAAAGCGCGCGAAACACAACCCCTCCCCATAGAGGCGGTTGTTTGGGCCGATCATGATCGCCTCTACAGACGATCGGCCGAGGCATTTCCCTGAAACGTGCAGGGACGGTGGCACCGTCGAGCTTCCGCGCCATAGCGGAGGTGGTAGTAAGACCAATGGTGCCGATCGCGAGTCTCGGGACGCTGCTGTGGTTCTTCGGTGGGAGACGAGGACGTGCCCTCCTCGCGGAGCCGCTGAGGTGAAAGGCGCGCTGGTGCAGGCACGCGGTTGATGGCGCAGATATCCTGGTGTCTGGTCATCCAGAGTTCGTTGGCCTGCTCCGCGAGCTGCAGGGGATTGGTGATGTCCGCGCCGGCGAGCATTAGGCAGACGTCGTGAGGCATCTGCTCGAGAAACGCCAGTTCAAACAACAGGCACGGGCGGTGGCCATCCATGAGTGCGAGCATCTTGGCCATGAGAATGGACGGCCGGCGATCTCCCAAACCGTCCATGTGCAGGATGAGGGCGGCACGGTCCCGACGGCTGAGTCCAAAGGTGTGTAATAGGAGGGCCTTGAGGCCGTCATATTTAGTGGTTGCGGGAGGGTCCCGAAGATAAGGCAGTAGACGGGAGGCGGACTCCTGCGGCAGGGCTCCCACCACATGGAAATACTTTGTTTCGTCCGCAACGATGTGGTGCAGATAAAACTGCGCCTCAACGTGGGCGAACCACACCTGAGGCTGATCCGGCCAAAACACAGGCAGTTTCAGGCTGACGGCGTTTTGATGGGCGTCGGAAGCGGCGTCGGGAAGGTAATTGTCCTGCATGCTGTTGTCCAATCTTCGGTTGGACGTGTCGGGGTCACCAATTTGCCGGATGAGACGAGAGTCGTTTTTCCAAACGGGTTTTATTAACAAAACGACTAAATCAACGAAGTGACTCAACACGGCCAATACACAGATCTAGCCACAGCGGTGGTCCAGAACGACTGAAGGGGCATTGCCCAGAAAGCGCGCGAAACACAACCCCTCCCCAGAGTCACATGCCCGAGGCACCCGACCGCAGGGTTCGATTACCTGCGGGCACCAGCAGATGCCGCTACAAGGTAACGATGATCGGATTTAAAAAATGAAGTCCATAATGAAACCAAAGACAATGTGCTGAGAAGGTCATAGTTGCTGAGATTAGTGCTGTGAAATGTTGAATAGCCTGATGGTTGCTGGGAAGAATTGTTCTTGAACCTGGTAGCACGATTTTCATGCTTCTATACCTTCTTCCCGTTGCTAGTAGCAAAATGAAAATGTGTCCAGGAAGATTGGAGGAGGTGCACGTGAACCTCTGTTTCACCTGGAAGGACTGCTGGATGGGGTTGAGGGAGGAGGTATAGGGACAGATGTTACATCTCCTGCTGTTGCAGGGGAAAGCACCTGGGGAGGGGATTCCTGCTGCTCTCCTGCTCTACACCAAACAGTTCTTTGTTTCTACGTTTGTACATTATCGATAGCAGTTTAAAGAGAGCCAGCATCATAGATGCTCATTCCTGGAGCTTTGCTTACAACTCTGCATCAATGAAATTATCATCCAGATGGGAAAAGTGCTGTTTGGTCTCTGCTCTCCACAAGAGAAACCTTGTTTCAGATTCAGCCTTCAGCCCCTGTTCCACTTACGTGTCCTTGGCACGCTAATTACGCGACCTCGTGGTCGCGTTGAGGCGCGACGGTCCCGCGAAGGATGCACGCGTCTTCATGCGTCCGCACAGCCATCTGGAGCATGTGACGTCATTTGAAGATGGACGCAAAATGCAGGAGTAACTCAGCGGGGCCGGCGGCATCTCTGGAGAGAAGCAATGGGTGATGTTTCGGGTCAAGACCCTTCTTCAGTCTGAAAGAAGGGATTTGACCCGAAACGTCATCAATTCCTTCTCTCCAGAGATGCTGCCAGTCCCGCTGAGTTACTCCTGCATTTTGAGTCTATCTTCAATTTTCTTGGCCTCGCTCTAAGAGTAGAAGTGGGGACGGATCCGGACCTGCTTCTGCTGCTGGAGGTGAGACGTTGCGTCGCGCCAGGGTCTTGGGCCTGTCCCACTTTGGCTGTCAGTTACGCGACAGGCCGGTGGCGCGCGAAGATTTCGTCCACTACAAAATTTCGAAGCGCCGCGCGATATCGCGCACAACTCCATACCCCTCCGCGCTTCTCCGTGGGACTGGCCCCACACGGCCACACGATGCCCGTGCGCCTCAATGCGACAACGAGGTCGCGTAATTTGCGTGCCAAGGACACGTAAGTGGGACAGGGCCTTAAGGAACTAATCAAGCCTGTGTAACCAAAGCTGGAATATATAAAATGTATGAAAGATGTAAAAGTTGCCATCTAAATGTCATCTGTATCAACGTGATTGTATAATGTGTAGACCATTTGTTCTCATTGGTATGAGATATTTCAAACCTCAGGCATTGATGGTTGCTGTAATGTCAAACTGGGGAATGATTTCTTTGGCCATAAACCAAGCCGAAGCTCTTGCTTAATGTGAAACCTGACTTAATGGAGCAGGTGTCTCAGAAAAAACACAGAACCGAATGAAAACAGCGGAAGATCATATCCTTTTCAGACAATTCGAACGTACACATAAACTAACAGGGGTCAAACTCAATGATGAAATCTGTTGGTTAACTGACAGTTTGATATCAAAGATGAAGAATGCAGTATAAAAGATAAATAAACTTAAAAGGTGGGCCACAAACCACTTGTGAATAACAATGGGCACCAGGCATAGCTATGCCACGCGACCCAGGAGGACAAGATTAAGAAAGCATTTGGAGTTGAAAGGACTGTAATGTTCTGAATAACTTCTGTTCACACTTACATTGGGGGAAGCGAGCAGTCAAGAGAATTGTTTTCTAAGAATATGCAGACTTCTTATTAAATAAAAAAGTCACATTTGGTAACTTTTACCTGTGGTAAGCCTGTCAGAATGTGATAGAGAAGAAAAAGATTCATATTCCTGATGAAAGTCCAGTTATCTTGCTGATGTCGATCGAGTTGTGATGCTTTTTCATCATATCACTGTTTTTTAATTCACTTTTCACAGCAGGTTGATGGCTGTTTATGGCTTTGAATTTCTGCTCTGCTTGGTTAATTATCCTCTTAATATTCAGACAGTATTGCAGCTGATCCTGAATTTTATCAAAAGTTAAAAGCAATATTATTATAGTGGTGACTCACCCACATTGCGGGAACGTGATGCATTTCCAATATACATTTTCAGCAGGCTATTAGCCCACCCGTGGGATGATTCAGGACAGAAAATGTTTAGCCTTTTTTTAAATATTATGTTGAAAGTGGAGGATAGAATTACAGTAAAATGTCACACAGAAAATTGTTGCGAGTTGCGATAAACAAATCAAGATAAAATTAATTTTTGTGGACAACAATAAACTTTCATCGTTACTCTGTCAAGTGTTGCAAGCCGGCAGCCCTGTCAGCAGCGTGTCCGTTTTTTTCTTCTTTTTTTGTTTTTTGTTTTTTTGTATGTTTTAGTGTATGGTTTTAATGTTTCTTTGTGTGTCTTGTGTGGGGGGTGGTGTGAGGGGGGTAAAGGGGGAACCGTTTCGGTCTCCTCCTCCACGGAGAGGCGACTATTTCCATGTCGCCTCCCCCGTGGCCTAACACCAAGGATCAGCGCGGCCTTTCCCGGAGACGCGCCCGGGGCTTCAGCCGCGGGCGCAGCGTGGACTCTCGGCGTGGAGCGGGCGAGCCCTCACTGGGGCACGCCGGAGGGGAGCGCTCCGTTTCGCTGGCCCGTGGCAGCCTGAAGCCGCGGTCTGCAAAGCTCCAGCTGGCACAGCGTCTGCAGCCCGGGATCTCACGTTGGGGACCCGGGAGAAGAAGAAGCTTCCACCGCCGGCCCGCGGGCGCGGCGGCGACTTACCATCAGGAGAAGGGTCCCTTGCCGGGGATCCCTGGAGGGGAGCTTCAACTGCCAGCCCTGCAGTCTGCGGTGCTTCTGGCTGCGGCGCGAACTTTAAATCTCCGACCGCCGGCCTGCGGCCTACACCAACTTGAAGACGCGGTCTCCGGTGGGGAGGAGCCGATTCTGGACTTACCTGGACTTTTTACCTTGTCTGCACATCTGGACGCCCGCAGCGACGGCTGCGGAGGGTTGAGGTCCCGACCACGGGGGAAAATGGAGGAGGACTGGCCAAATTTTTGTGCCTTCCACCACAGTGATGAATGCTGTGGGGGATGTTTGTGTTAAGTTTTTGATGTGTTTTTGTGTGTTCTTTTTCATTGTACCGCTGCTGGCAAATTCATTTCACTTGCACTTTATGTGCAATGTGATGAATAAAACTGATTGTTGTTGATTGTTGTTGAAGATATCTTACAGTATTGGAAAAGTAAAGCAAAGTATGACAATATCTAATTTGAGTGAGTCACACAACTTTGAGATACAAAGCAACACCATCATTCTATACTCATGGCTCATGGATATATAAATGAAATGTTAGTTTTCTGCTTTAACATATTTAGAGGAATGAAGACTGGATACCTGACAGTTTCATAATTTTTGCCTTTCAATATATATCTTAAATCTATATATAACTGAAAGTCTCATCTTGTTATCTGCAGGTTTGCATTGTACCTCTATTTGTGCAAAAACGGTACACGATAGCACTACAATTTTTGGCCCACTTTACCCTGTGCTGTAAATGAAACAAGTTTTGTTCAGATTGATGGTATATTTTAAAAGTTATTAACGTTTTAAAAAAATGAACTCAATACTGCACCCCACCCGCGCATGCGCAGTTGGGGCCTTTCCTGAATCCAGATCGCCATCTTTTTTTTCACAACGGCGAGGCGGGTAACATTACTTCCATTTTACTGTCGCTCTGGGCCCGCGGGAATCCGCCGCCTTGGCGCTGAGGCTTCGGCTGCGGGCGGCGGCAGCCGGCTCCGGGCACTGAGGTTGGTTCTGAGGCCGACGGCTGCTGCTGTTGCTCCGGGCCCACGCAGCGGCCTGGGGCTGATCCGAGGCCCAGACGCTGAGCCTGGCTCTGAGGCCGACGGCTGCTGCTCCTCCGGGCATTCAAGGAGGGAAAGGAGCGGCCCCCCGAGATCCTGGGGAGGTGAGGAGGGAGAGTAGGGGGATTGAGGGAGAGGAGGAGGTAGGGAGGGAGAGGGGGGGAAGTGGGGGAGGTGAAGAGGGAGAGTGGAGGAGGGGGAATAGAGGGAGAGGAGGGGGGAGTGGGGGTGGTAGGGACTTGGGAATAGAGGGAGAGGAGGGCAGTGGGGGAGGTGAGGAGGGATAGTGGGGGGATAGGGGGAGGTGAGGAGTGGAGGAGAGGGGGATAGAGGGATAGCAGTGAGGTAGGGAGGGTAGAGGAGCTATGGAGGGAGGGAGGGAGTGACTGAGGATAGGGGAAAGGAGAGGGAGGATGAGGGAGGGATTGGGGAGGGGAGAAGGAGAGGGGAAAGAAGTGGGAGGGTGAAGAGGAGGGGGAGGGAGTGCTGGGGATGAGGGGAAATGAGCTGCACCTGCGCAGTTGGGTCTAGGGGTGAGTGGTGTAATTTTGCATTGGGGGAACGGGTGAGTGGTGGAATATTGCGTTGGGGAATGTGTTGCGTTGGAGGACAAGGGCTCCCGTGAGACTGGGTCCCAACGGGTCCCACTTAGTCTAGTCATTTATACCGAGTTTGTACGTTCTCTCTGTGACCTCATGGGTTTTCTCCGGGTGCTCCAGTTTGCTCCCGCACTAGTACAGGTTGGTAGGTTAATTGGCTTCTGTAAATTGTCCCCAGTGTGTAGGATAGTGCTAGTGTAAACATAAAACATAGAAAATAGGTGCAGGAGTAGGCCATTCAGCCCTTCGAGCCAGCATCGCCATTCAGCCCTTCGAGCCAGCATCACCATTCAATATGATCTTGGCTGATCATCCAAAATCAGTACCCCGATCCTGCTTTCTCTCCATATCCCTTGATTCTGTTAGCTCTAAGAGCTATATCTAACTCACTCTTGAAAACATCCAGTGAATTGGCCTCCACTGTCTTCTGTGGCAAAGAATTCCACAGATTCACAACATTCTGGGTGAAAAAGTTTTTCCTCATCTCAGTCCTAAATGGCCTACCCCTTATTTTGAAATGTGACCGCTGGTTCTGGACTCCCCCAATATCGGGAACATTTTTCCTGCATCTAATCTGTCCAATCGCTTAAAAATTGTATATGTTTCTCTGATCCCCTCTCATCCTTCTAAATTCCAATGAATACAAGCCCAATTGATCCATTCTTTCATCATATGTCACAGGGTGATTGCTGGTCGGCACAGCCTAGGTGGGCCGAAGGGCCTGTTTCCACACTGCATCTCTAAAGTCTAATATCAGTATATATTTGGGCGATCACGGTAGCGCAGCGGTAGAGTTGCTGCCTTACAGCGAATGCAGCCCCGGAGACCCGGGTTCGATCCCGACTACGGGTGCTGTCTGCACGGAGTTTGTACATTCTCCCCGTGACCTGCGTGGGTTTCCTCCGAGATCTTTGGTTTCCTCCCCCACTTCAAAGACGTACAGGTTTGTAGGTCTGAAGAAGGGTTTCGGCCCGAAACGTTACCTATTTCCTTCGCTCCATAGATGCTGCTGCACCCGCTGAGTTTCTCCAGCATTTTTGTGTACCTTCGATTTTCCAGCATCTGCAGTTCCTTCTTTAACAGGTTTGTAGGTTAATTGGCTTGGTAAATGTAAATATTGTCCCTAGTGGGTGTAGGATAATGTTAATGTGCGGGGATCGCTGGTCGGCGCGGACCCGGTGGGCCGAAGGGCCTGTTTCCACGCTGTATCTCTAAACTGAACTAAAAATATAATAGTGTTTACATCAACAGTGCAGCTCTTTATTCAAACATATAGCAGCAAAAAAACACATCCACTTGTCTAACTAATACGCAAACTGCTGGAGGAACCTAACAGGTCAGGCAGCATCTGTAGAGGGAAACAAATAGACAATGTTTTGGATCGGGACCCATCTTCAAAGACTCTGAAGAAGGGTCCCAAGCTGAAACATCATCTGTCCATTTCCTCCACAGATGTTGCCTGACCTACTAAATTCTTCCAGCAGTTTGTCTTTGGGCCAGATTGCAGCATCTGTAATCTCTTGTGGCTCCATTTGCTTAATTGTGCGCTTTTCTATTTGGTCTGGGGAGTGGGTGTTTCCATAGAGCTGTGCTCTCTTAAATATTGGATCAGTGCAGTTATAAAAAGAGCAGGCTGTCTTTTTATTCGATTTTCAGAATTTATCTTAGTGCAGAATGTAAGTTTTGCAAATATTGAAAGGTTTTAACATGTCTGCACGTAATCCATATCCAGTATATCTATGCACCTACTGTTTCTCAAAGCTTCTTAAACACCACTATTGCATCTGCCTAGACACTACCTCTGGCAGCATGTTCCAGGAACCCATCGCTCTCTGTGTAGAAAACCTGCCTAGACGTCTCCTTTAAATATTTAATTACGTTTATTTTGTTTACTTTAGTTTAGTTTAGAGATACAGCGTGGAAACAGGCCTTTCGGCCCACCGAGTCCGCGCCAACCAGCGAAGCCCGTACACTAGCACTAGGGACAATTTATACGTTTTTACCAAAGCCAATTAACCTACAAACTTGTACGTCTTTGGAGTGTGGGTGAAAATTGCATCACCCAGAGAAAACCCACAGAGTCACAGGGGTGGCATACAAACTCCATACAGGCAGCACCCATAGACAGGATCGAACCCGGGTTTCTCGCGCTGTAAGGCAGCAACTCTGCCACTCCTACACCCTGCCGCCCTAGGTGGAAATGTCTTCAATATTTCCACTTTGGGGAAAAAAGTTTTGTCTGTCCACCTTATCTATGCCTCTCATAGTTATTTAATATTTCTAACAGGTCTCTCCTCAGCCTCAGATACTCCAGAGAAAACAGGAGCTTGGAATGGAATAGAATACCTGATTGACACATGTGACCAGGCAGAGTGAAATTCTTTGCTTGTATAGTTACCCAATGTATACAAATAGCGGCCACCTACGGCGCTGACAAAATTACAAAGCACGCGAGCTCCACCTTTTGTACTCCCCCCCATATCGGTTCCTCCACGCCGGGTCCCCATTGTCCTTTGTTCCTCCCCCCCATATTGTCCATTATTCTTCCCTTCCCCCCCCATGTTCTCATCGACCGCCGACTGAGGGTCGACCCGCAAGGCACCGCCACAGCCTCCGCCGCGAGGCTTCACCACCGCCGAGGCCCCATCGCCTCGAGGCTTCATCGCTGCCGCTGCTTAACCACCGTCGAGGCCTCATATATGAACAAGAAATTTCATTGCACCCTGGTACAAAACAGGAGGCTTGGTGCTGAGTTTCTGTGGCTCCTGCCAACACAGTAGAACTTTGCACCTGATTTGAGGTGGCATGTAGACCGCGAACAAGATGGTTAATATGAATTCTGACTCCAGCGGGCACCCAGTAACTCTGCTGGAGAACAACTGCATGACATCGTGATCCCTTTAAAGAGCACTGCTGAATGCAGGTATATTTCTCAGTATCAGTTTGTCAATGAGTAATAATTCAGCACAATTATATCAAATTAGCATTGCACGCTTAGGACATTATGATCTACCTATTCTGCAAACCTCCAGCAGGATTAGCTTTGTATTTGACACATTTTCTTATTGTAGCAAAGGGCGGCACAGTGGTGCAACGGTTTTACTGCCTTACAGTGAATGCAGCGCCGGAGACCCGGGTTCGATCCAGACTACGGGTGCTGCCTGTACGGAGTTTGTACGTTCTCCGCGTGACCTGCGTGGGTTTTCTCTGAGATCTTCGGTTTCCTCCCACAATCCAAAGACGTACAGATTTGTAGGTTAATTGGCTTGATAAATGTAAAAATTGTCCCTAGTGGGTGTAGGATAGTGTTAATATGCGGGGATCGCTGGTTGGCACGGATCCGGTGGGCTGAAGGGCCTGTTTCCGCTCTGTATCTCAAAACTAAACTAAACTGCAGATGCTGGTTTATATTCAAAAGGACACAAAGTGCTGGAATAAGTTAACAGGTCAGGCAGCATCTCTGGAGAATATGGATAGGTGATGTTTCAGGTCGAGACCCTTCTGCAGATAGACAAAGCGTCTCGACCAGAAACGTCACATACCATGCTCTCCAGAGATGCTGCCTGACCTGCAGAGTTTATTTTTATTTTATTTTTTTTAATTTATTTTTTTATTTTTTATTTTTTATTAGAAGTATTTTACATTACAGTTATCTGCAATAACATAACATAATTTTATACAATTCTTGTACCACTTCTGTTTTTCAACTTTAATAGAAAGAAGGATATAAAGAGCTAGCAAAGATAGTCAGTGAGTGAATGAAAGTGGTCCAGGAACACTCTTGTGAACCTAAACCACAAGAAGTAGTTAAAGAATAAAAGAAAAAAAGAGAAAAAAGAAAATAAGATAGGACAATATGAAAGGGATGTGTCTACTTCTTATCTTTACTCACCCCTCCCCAGGTCCTAAAACCATTTATTATCAACATTTTGTTGCACCCTATGTTTGTAATAAGTCGATATATGGCGACCAAATCTTTTGGAATTGGTCTTGTTTACCTGCTAGGAAGAATCTCATGTCTTCTAGATGTAACAATTCCGACATATTAGGTCCACATTTTTATTGTTGGCATAGGGGCATTTTTCCAAAATTTCAATATCAGTTTTTTTGCCATTAATAAACCATAACTAAGAAAACTCCTTTGAAACGCAGTCAGCTCCAAACTTGCTTCTGTTGTTCCAAAAATAATCAGTTCTGCATTCGGTTTCAATTTTATTTTAAATAATTTAGAGAACATTTCAAAAATTTCATTCCAAAATTTTTGAATTTTTATACAAAAGACAAAAGAATGTGCTATAGTTGATTCTTGGACTAGGCATTTATCACATAGCCGAGGTATTAGGGTAAAATTTACTTAATTTAGCTTTTAAATAATATAATCTATGTAAAATTTTAAATTGTATCAGAGTATGTCTTACATTAATCGAACATTTATGCACATATAATAGATGTCTATCCCAACTCTCTTTCGAGATTTTTATAGCTAGTTCCTGTTCCCATCTGACCTGCAGAGTTAATCCAGCATTTTGTGTCCTTTTCCTGTTGTGCCATGCCTCAGATTTCATTTTGGAAACAAAATGCAACAAGCCATGTGTAGCCATTAACTTTTTTTAAAGGTTCTCTCAGTGTAGCTGTTGTAAATGCTGCCCTAAATTCCTTAAACAAATATTTAATTCATGCAATTGCTGGAACATTTATGCATTTGCGCAGAATATAAAGGTACCATTTCTGGAGAAAATAGATAGGTGACGCTTCGGGTCAGGCTGACCAGTCTGAAGAAGGGTCCTGACCCGAATCATCAACTGTCCATTTTCTCCAGAGATGCAGCTTGACCAGCTGAGTTACTTATCCTTGCCGCGCAGGGTGGCAGATGCTCCCAGCGAGCCATCGCCAGAGCTTGACAGCCGGCCTAGCTTGCCCGCTGCTGAACTAGTAACCCACTTGGACTCATCCGAGGCTTGTCTCTTGCTCGACCCCAAGAAGGTGGAGGGAGTCGGTGAAGGCAGCGGACACTGGACAAAGGGTCGTTTTCAGCATGGTGGTGGATGGAGGAGAGGATTGGTGAGGACAGGACAACGGGCCTTTAAGGTGAAGATAAGACTGCACTCTGAAGAGTTTTGAGTGGCCATTTGTACTGTCTCGGTGAAGTCTACTATTACACTACAATTGTTGAACTTTTGTACTTATCTATGATTGTCATAAGGTCATAAATAATAGGAGCAGAATTAGGCCATTCTGCCTATCATACGATAAAAATGTATTCATTCCTGAGGGAAATTGGTCTGCCAACAGTCACAACACACAAGGTACATGAAAAACTTGAAATTAAAAGTGAAAACAAAAAGGAAAAGACAAGCGACTGTTGTCTGGCTGCCGTGTGCACAGCGCCTTCACCGAAACGAATAAACAAACAAACAAACAAACGCAGACTTATCCCCTGGGCAGAGGATTATAAACTAGAGTGCCCCCCCCCCCATCCCATCCCCCACACCTGGTTCCCCATTGTTCTCCCACTGTCCTTCATGGCGGTCCCCCAACGCTGGGTCCCCATTGTTTTCCCCTTCCCCTCATGCTCTTCGACCATTGATCGCAGGTCGATCACGAGGCCCCACCGTCGTCGAGGCTCCCATTGCCCCGCTGCCGCCAAGCCCCCTGCTGCCACCGAGGACCCACCACCGCCAGTGCTCCAGTTGCCGCTCTCCCTCCTAACCCTAACCCTCCTATTGTGTTTAGCTATAGTATGATTGTACTGGATGGTATGCAACACAAAGAATTTCACTCTATCTAGGTACACTGTGTCTATCTTTGGGATATTCCAGCATCCGCAGTTCCTTTTTTAAATTAAATTACAAGGCACGTCTGAAATTGATTGTATTTTCCTCTCCCAGATATTAGAACTGATCAGTCCCTAATCTACGGAGGAAAGATGTGCACCTTCATAAAATAGCCAATTTCATAAGGATTTTATGCGCACTTTAATTATACATAATTTACATGAATAATTACGACTACTTACGGCACCTCGTATTTGACAATTGCCGACAGCTGACGGATGATTTAGTCAATATTCATGGAGAATGCAGTAAGTAGATGTAATTCCCGTTAATCAATTATCCATCAAGGCAGCAAATTACAGGTTATGCAGACATGGACAATTTATCGCAATTGAAGTTTATGTTTTGTCCATTGTTAATTAAAACCAAAGAGCTGTGAATGTACCAATTACTGCACAAAATTCTGTAACTCTGGCAAATTCTGATATGGTTTTTCAAAGAACATAAAATCTGATAATAAGTTGTAAATTGTTAACACATTCGACAATTTAACTAGATCGCCATGCATGTTGAGGGATGTACAGCTGTGCTATTTTTTAATGTTAAAATTACCTTAGCCACCTTACAGATTCATAGCTTTAGGACCTATACAGTATGGAAACAGGCCCCTTAGTCAACCAAGAATGAAGGGCAAAGCAGTGGGCATAAGGAAGCTTGCATTTTGAATGAAATTGAGGCTCAAAGCATAAGAAGGAGGCATGGGGCAGGTTAGACAGATGGAATCAAGTGAATCCCTGGAAAAGATTTGGGAACTGAAGAGCAAGCTATAAAAGGAAATCAGGAGGGCAAAAATGTGTCAGGAGATAGCTCTGACAGATAATACTGTAGGAGCAAAAATGGAAAGGCCATACACATGATCTTTCCATTTTTGCTCCTACAATATGAAGTGAATCCCAAGAGATTTTATAAATACATTATGGGAAAAAGGGTAGCCAGAGAGGGAATAGGGCCCCTCAGGAATCAAAGCGGTCCACTGTGTGGAGCCACAGTAGATTTGCCAGGTCCTTAATGAGTATTTCTCCTCTGTATTTACCGAGGAGTAAGACACAAGGACCAGAGTAGTCAAATAAAGTGACAAATAAAGGGGCAGTCAGTATTATGGTCGAGGAGGTGCTAAAGGTCCTAACATGTATGAAGGCAGACAAATCCCCCAGGCCTGACCAGATACATTCGAGGACACTTTGGGAAGCTAGAGTGGAATTTGCAGGTGCCCTGGCTGAGATTTATGAGTCATCATTAAATATAATGAGGTGCCAGAAGATGTGAGGGTGTGCCTCCAAATATGCCTCTAGTCTATCCTCCAAAACCTTTCAATCATGATTCTATCCAAATGTTGTTTAAATGTTGTAATTGTACCACTCCACTGGCAGCTTGTCCATATATCCACCACTCTCTATGTGAAAAGGTTACACCTCAGGTTCCTTTTAAATATTTCCCCTGTTTCCTTCAAATTATGCCCTCTAGTTTTAGACTTTCCTACCATGGGCAAAGACCTTGACTATATATTCTATCTGTGCCCCTCATACTGTTATGAAGCTTTACAAGGTTATCTCCCAGCCTCCTTTGCTGCAGGAAAACCAGTCCCTGCCTATTTAATCATCCCTCATAACAAGTCCCCCAGTCCAGACAATATGCTTGTGAATCTTTTTGGCACCCTCTCTAGTTTAATCACATCTTCCTATAGAATGCTGACCAGAACCGCACACAATACTCCAAGTGTGACCTAGGTAATGATTTGTGCAACAGTAAAATAACATTGCAACTACACTCAATACTTTGGCTGCTGAAGACCATATGCCCTTTTCACCACTCTGTTGCCACTTTCAGGGATGTACATGTATCCCAAGGTCTCACTATTCAACACCCAAGATCCTATTATTCATTGTGTATATCCTGGCTTGGTTTAACTTTCCAAAATGCATCAGTTTGCATTTGTCTTGAGTTAAATTCCATTAACCATCCCCTCGCTGACCATTCCAGATGTTCTAGATCCTGTTTTAACCTTAGAAAACCTTCTTCACTCTTCACCACGCCATAAACTTTGGTGCGAGCTATAAGTTTACTAATCATGTACTTATTAATCATAAATTAATAGACTACATTCTCATCCAAATCATTAATAAATGACAAACAATAAAGGAGCCAGCATTGATCCCTATGGTACACCACTGATCACAGGCATCAAATCTAAAGGAAACAGTCCTTCACTATCATACTTTGCCTCTTACCACAAATATATTTGGGTATCCAGTTTGCTATCTCAATCAGGATCTTAATATTATATATTACTATATGTTAATATAGTATAGGAATTTGGTTAGGCCACATTAGGAGTACTGTGTGCATATTTGGTTGTTCCATTACAGGAAGGATGTAAAGGCATTGGGGAGGATGCAGACAAGGGGGAGATCTGGATTAGAGGGTAATAGCTACAAGGAAAGGTTGGATGAACGTGCATTGTTTTCTCTGGAGCATTAGAGACTGAGAGGAGACTGAAAGAAGTATATAAAATTATGAAAGGCATAGATAGGGTGGATAGTCAGAAAGTTTTTCCCAGTATGATAATATCAAAAACTCAAGGGCACAGCTTTAAGGTGAGAGGGTAGGAGATGTGCAGAGCAAGATTTACACAGAGTGGTGGGTGCCTGGAATGCATCGCCGGAAGTGGCAGTGGAGGCAGATACCATATTTGTACTTAAGAAGCTTTTAGATAGGCACATGGATATGCAGGGAATGGAGAGATGTGAATCACATGCAGATAAGTTGAACTTGGCATTATGTTTGGCATGGACATTATGGGCTGAAAGGCCTGCTCCTGTGTTGTACTGTACTGTTGTAAGTTCTATGGTCCATAGAGTAGGGTGGTCTCTGGACCACCCTACCACACAGGTCCTTCTCAAAGGTTTGTCAAAGTCTTTAGACTTTAGAGATACAGTGCTGAAACATGCCCATTGGCCCACCGATTCCTCGCTGACCAGAGATAACCCCAGGGACAATTTACAATTTGACTAAAGACAATTAACCTACAAACCTGCACATCTTTGGAGTGTGGGAGGAAACCAGAGCACCCGGAGAAAATCCACCTGGTCACAGGAAGAACATACAGACTCCATACAGACAGCACACATAGTCAGGATTGAACCTGAGTCTCTGGTGCTGTGAAGCAGCAACTTACCCGCTGCACCACTGTGCCATCCCCAGTCCATTTAGACAAAGTCCACCACATCCCCTGATCAATCCTTTTAGAAACATAGAAAATAGGTGCAGGGGGAGGCCATTCGGCCCTTCGAGCCAGCACCGCCATTCATTGTGATCATGGCTGATCGTCCCCTATCAATAACCCGTGCCTGCCTTCTCCCCATATACCTTGACTCCACTAGCCCCTAGAGCTCTATCTAAAGGCTCTGTCTCACGGTGTTGCGGTTTTCGGCGGTGAAGCACGGCTTCGCCTGTAGACGGGACCGCACGGCAACGGCGAGAGCGCCGAGCCTATGCCACGGGAGCGCCGCACGGGTGCTGCGCGGGGGCCGAGTGATTTAAATACGGCTGGTCCCTCGAGCTTGCGGTAAGTTTAAAAAAAGGGCGGGCCGACTGCGATGACGTCATTTTGGATCTGCGGGGCTGTGGCGGCGGCCGTGCTGATCGCGGCGCTGTTGCGGTGGCTGTGGCGGCGGCCGTGCCGCACACGTGACTCACTAGCGGCGGCTGTGGCGGCGGCTGTGCTGATCGCGGCGCTGTAGCGGTGGCTGTGGCGGCGGCCGTGCCACACACGTGCCGCACACGTGCCTCACTGGTGGAGGTTGTGGCGGTGCAAGTTCAACGCACGGCGCTCGTGCCACACTGGCGGCGGCTGTGGCGGCGGCCGTGCCGCACTCGTGCCTCACTGGCGGAGGCTGTGCGGTAGGGACATATTTTTGAACAGTGTTGGTTTTATTTTAGCACCGTGCGGTGTTGGGAACAACGCCGCACGGCCCCAGAATTGTGCGTTTGACCGAGTGCGCGGTCTATGGCGGCCCAGGAGCGGTAGATTCTTCCTGTTTCGCCGCCAATGACCGCAGACTCGTGAGACAGGCCTTTAACTCTCTCTTAAATCCATCCAGTGACTTGGCCTCCACTGCCCTCTGTGGCAGGGAATTCCATAAATTCACAACTCTCTGGGTAAAAAAGATTTTTCTCACCTCAGTCTTAAATGACCTCCCCTTTATTCTAAGATGTGGCCCCTGGTTCTGGACTCGCCCAACATTGGGAACATTTTTCCTGCGTCTAGCTTGTCCAGTCCTTTTATAATTTTATATGTTTCTATAAGATCCCCCCTCATCCTTCTAAACTCCAGTGAATACAAGCCTAGTCTTTTCAATCTTTCCTCATATGACAGTCCCGCCATCCCAGGGATCAATCTCGTGAACCTACGCTTTGTTCATCTCCGCAAAAAATCAAATTTGTGAGCCACGTTGACCATCCCCAATCAGCCTGTGTCTTTCCAAATGAGAATAAACCCTGTTAATCAGAAGCCCTTCCAGTAATTTTCCCACTACTGATATTAGGCTCACTGGCCTGTATTTTCCTACCATTTCCTTGCAGCTCTTCTTAAATAAAGGCACAACGTCAACCTAAACCTAAACCTAAGCATCAGCTATTCTCAAGTCTTCCAGTACCTCATCCATGGCTACTGAAGATACAAAAATCTTTGCAAAGGTCCCAACAATCTCCTCCATGCTCCCCCCAAAATCCTAGGATTCTCCTGTTCAGGCCTCAGATTTTATCCAACTTTCCTAGATTCAAGACCACCAACTTCCTCCTTCTTTATAACGATAAGCTTCAGGACATCACTGTTCCAACCCTTGAAGTACTTTTCCACATCCTTCTCCACGGTAAATACAAGAAGTATTAATTTAACAATCTTACCCTGTTGTTCCACACATAGATTGCCACACTGATTCTTAAGGGGACCTATTTTCCCCTAGTTACCCTTTTGCTCTTAATATACTTGAGAATATGTTAGGATCCACCTTTACCTTATCTGCCAGGGATAGCTTGTGTTCCCTTTTTACCTTCCTAATTTCCTTCCTGAGTATAATCTTACATCCCTTAAACACCTCAAAGCACTTGTTTGATCCGAGCAGCCTATACAAGAAATATGCTTCCTTTTTCCTGATCAGACCCTCAATATTAATCTTCCTAATGTTGTTAATTAAAATACTCTTTAAAAAAATCTGTGGTTAATCCATGCTAGTTTCAAAACAACGCTCCTCCCTCGTTCAATGTTACTCAGCTTCTGGGTACAGCGATTGCTAGGGTTGAGTTTCTGGCATTAGTAGGCTTTCCTAATTTGACAGGAAGCAACCTTTAAGGGGTCACATCACAAAACAACCAGCACTCATTCAACTGCGGGAGAGTGTCGGCAAAAAGTCAAGATATGCTACAATGATGGAATTGGGTACAAGAAACCTCTCCTGGTGCACAGAGGAATCTGTACAAGCTCCTGAAGAAATGTGCACCTGCCCAGGTAGCTTTCTGGTGCAATGGATACTTCTAACAGGAAAAGAATATTAAATAAACTGCAGATAGTGTGACTCTGAAATAAACATTCAAAACACTGGGCACAACAGGCTGCTCAGCATCTGTGGAAAGTTAACCAGAGTCAATGTTTAAGATAGGAGATAGTGTCAGAAATGGGAAAGAGAGGTAAATAAATGTTTCTTATATCTATGCAGCAGGGAGCAGCAAAGTGTCACAAGTGGCAAGTGCAAACAGAAACAGCCCACTAGTAACCCAAGGCAATGCTTCAGAGAGTGAGGGTGACCCTGACTGTGACTTTGGGAGCATGCGGGCACCTGTGTTTATTTTCTAGACAATCCTCAAATAGCAAATAAACTCAAGCACCAGCACTAGTTTCAAAGTCAAAGTCAGTCTCATGTTTGCTTCCAGAGGCCTTGCTTCAGGGACGCTGCAGGCTATCCCTGCTGACTGATGCTACATGTGACACTCACCCGCTTGCTGATGCCTGGCAGAGGTCAGGAGTAGCTCAACCAACAAAGTGTTGTGTATGCCTTAAATCAGTGGAGACAGCCTGCATTTGCAGAAGGCGCTCGTGGCCTTAGGGACCTGAAGGGCAGCACAGGGATGCAGTGGTAGAGATGCTGCCTAACAGCAGCAGAAACCCAGGTTCGATCCTGACTGTGTGCACTTCCTGTACAAAGTTTGTATGTTCTCCTTGTGACCGCGTGGGTTTTCTCCGGGTGCCCCCGATTTCTCCCACACTCCAAAGACGTACAGGTTTGTAGGTTAATTGGATTCTGTAAATTGTCCCTAGTGCTCGTGCATGGGGTGGTCGCTGGTCAACACAGACTCCATGGGCTGAAAGACCTGTTTCCACACTGGATGTCAAAAAATCTATAGACCTCCCTGTAACAAGCACCTCTTGCAGATGTTTTTCGCAAGAGGGGGAAAGAGGGGGAAAGAGGGGGAAACAGGCCCTTCAGCCCAAAGAGTCTGAAGCAATTATCCCACGTTCTCTTCCACACCTTATACATTAGGGGCAATTTACAGATACCAATTAGCCTACAAACCCACACGTCTTTTTGATGTAGGAGGAGACTGGAACACCCGGAAGAAATCCATGAAGTGCACAGGGAGAACGTGCAAACTCAACATAGATAGCACCCGAGTTCAGGAGTGAACCTGGATCTCTGGCACTGTGAGTCAGCGGCTTTACCAGCTGTGCCACTGTGCCACACTGAGGCTCCAGGAACATTCCAGGTGAAGGCAGAAACACTGCCAACTTTGAACAACCAAAGTTGCCGAGTGCATATTCCATGTCAGCTTCCTGCTGAAGTTCTCACCATTTCAGATGCTGGCCTTCTGACCGCTCCAGCTGAGATCAAGAAATGGATGGGAGCACTGCGGACAGAGAAGCAGTGGGATTCAACAGAATCCTGGGTGCTGTACTGAGTCAGATGCTGCACAACTAGCTGTATATGTTTGTTGGGATTGTTCTGGAGATCCTTTACAGTACCACAGCTAAAAAAAGATGCTCCACAACATTTCCGGTGGCATTAGTGGCACTTGCTGCTGTTCATTGCGACCACCCTCCAGGTTTCAAACAGCAACTCAGAGCTACGATGTGCTGATATTTGTTATTATCATTACTATATCTACACTGTACACTTTGTGAGCTTCATATGAACAAGGAATTTCATCACACCCTCATGTATATGACAATAAACTGATCTAATCTAACCTCTGATCTCAAATGGAAAATCCCAATGATCTGAAAGCCAACTCCAATGTTTCTAAAGTTATCTCTGTCAATTCTTTGGCATGTTCACAGTGTAGGAGTGTTGCTTTCATTGGTTAGTTCTAGAAGGTCTTCAGGCAGCATGGTGGCATAGCGGTCAAGTTGATGCCTTACAGCACTTACAGCGTCGGAGACTCAGGTTCGATCCTGACTACGGGTGCTTGTCTGTACAGAGTTTGTGTGTTCTCCCCATGACCATGTGGATTTTCTCCAAGATCTTCGGTTTCCTCCCACAATCCAAAGACGTATAGGTTTGTAGGTTAATTGTCTTGGTATAATTGTAAATTGTCCCTAAGGTATGTAGGATTGTGTTAGTGTGCTGGGATTGCTAGTCAGCACGGTCTCAGTGGGCCGATGGGCCTGTTTCTATGCTGTATCTCTAAACTAAACTAAAATTTAGTTTAGTTGAATTTATAAATCTCATTTAAAATAGGTATAATTATTAAAAATTACATTGAAATTTATAACCTGCCTTTTGCAGGGATTGATATTGTGCAACCCAATGTGAGAGATAAATGTGGAGGCTGACTGGTTAGGCAATGTCCTATCACTTTAGGTTTAATTAACTGCTTCTCCCTGCCCTCCTCCTCACCCAGCATCCATGCCAATGCCGCTACAAATAACTTTTTAGTTTAGAGATACAGCGTGGAAACAGGCCGTTCGGCCCATCGAGTCCATGCCAACCAGCGATCCCATACATTAGCGTTATCCTACACACTTTTATCAAATGCAATTAACCTTTTACGGCGGTCACGGTGGCGCAGCGGTAGAGTTGCTGCCTTACAGCGAATGCAGTGCTGGAGACCCAGGTTCGATCCTGACTATGGGTGCTGTCTTTAAGGAGTTTGTACATTCGCCCCGAGACCTGCGTGGGTTTTCTCTGAGATCTTTGGTTTCCTCCCACACTCCAAAGACGTACGGGTTTGTAGGTTAATGGCTTGCTAAATGTAAAATTTGTCCCTAGTGCGTGTAGGATAGTGTTAATTTGTGGAGATCGCTGGTCGGCGCGGACCTGGTGGGCCGAAGGGCCTGTTTCCGCGCTGTATCTCTAAACTAAACTAAACCTACAAACCTGTACGTTATTGGAGTGTGGGAGGAAACCAGAGCCCCACCGTGCCGCCCATAATTCCGACTTAAAATTCAGCCCTAAATTTCTCAAGTCCAATACCACGGACATATTAAGCATTAAGTAATTCAAGAAGTTCATATGTTTGAAAATGGATTAGGAGCAAATATTGTAGATATAATTCTACACCCTGTAATCACAGAGACATAGATAGTCATACAGCATGGAAACAGGCCCTTCAGCACAATTCGTCCATGCTGACCAGTGTAGGAGTTTACCCCCCTTCCAATTATCACGATGACCTTATTGTGCTGTGCCACACCTCATATTCCACTTGGGTAGGTTACAACTCAACAGTATAAATGTTGAATTCTCCAATTTAAAATAATATACCCTCCCACCCCTTTCTCTTTCCCCAGCCCCTCCCCATCCTGATTTGCACACATTTCTCCCATCACCCTGCTCCTTTCCCTTCTTTTGCACACTCATATCCTTTTCTACAATGGATCAGCAGAAGTTGGTTACAGTATTCGGTGACATGCCAAATTTTCTTAAAGTTCCAAGATAGTGCACCTCCCACATGATTACATCTCTGCGCTGGGAACAGGACAGGTTATCTGAGATGATAACGGCCATGAATTTGAAGCTGCTATTTCTCTCCACTACAGAGCTCCGAATGAAAACTGGCATGTCGTCCCCAGACATCCCTTTCTGAAGCCAATGATTAGTTCCGTAGTTTGGTGGAAGTTGAGCGAGACGTTATTGTTGTGGGACCACTCACCAGGTGTTCTAGCTCTCTTCTGTCTGCTGACTCATCACCATCTGTGATTTGGCCAACCACAGTGGTGGTGTTGCCAAATTTATAAATGGTATTGGAGCAGTGTTTAGCCACACAATCATGTGTGTAAAGAGAGTCGGGCAGGAGGTTAAGCACGTAGTCATGAGATGCGCCTATGTTGATGGTCAGTCAGTGTTAAGTGGTTTTGGATTCCTACCCAAACATGCAAATTCCATAGTTGCTGATTCACATCAGCTCAGGTTTTGATGATTACATTCCCCTGTTGTACTCCTCATAGTCTTTCCTCAGAGCATGCTCTAGGTTAGACATTGCATAGGAAGGTGGCCCCATTCATTCATTGGTGAAGAATAGCAGTGAGAGGCTGAATTGATTTATTAATTTACATTGAGTATATCTAAATATATTTTAAAATGTATTCATTTATCAATCAATCAATTTTATTTGTATAGCACATTTAAAAATAACTCACGTTGACCAAAGTGCTGTACATCAATGCAGATACTAATGTGCTACATACAATGGTACACAGACATAACAATACATACATAAACTGTTTTAGCATGTTCTTAAATATTTTGATTTTTAATTAATTAAGATCTTAAAACTGTTTAGTAGGTTGATTAATTTTTAAACAGTTTTTGTAAATGAGAGTAAAAAAATCCAAAAAGGGAGCGAGAAATCCAAAACATCACCTGTCCATTCCCTCCACAGATGCTGACTGACTTGCTAAATTCCTCCACCAGTTTGTGATTTGCTCGAGATTCCAGCATCATTAGATCTGTGTTTTCAGCTCCAATCCCCTTACCTTTACTTTGCTGCCTCTTTTTGTTAGGAAGGCTGCTTGTTACCCTTTCCTAATGGTATTAGGGAAACCTTTTTGATGATATCTCCATAATGATAGTAATTATGCAAACACAAGCCTAGGACATCATGTGGAGATCCAATGGGTTTAGACATTGTTACGGCTTCATGTGAGTCACCTTTTCTGATGGATCATTAAAGATGTTTCTCCCTCCACAGCTATTGCCAGTATTTGTTTTATTTTCCTCTAGAGACCAACCACAGATTTTTTTCAACATCACTTTAATATAATTCTTGTTGGTATGCAAGTTCAGTGAATTGAAGCAAAACAAACTGCTGGAAGAATTCAATGGATCAAACAGCATCCGCAGAGACAAAAGTGATGCATCAACATTTGGGGTGAAGACCCAGCATCAGGAGTGGGTTGGGGGTTGATGGGTGGGGGTTGGTGAAGAGCAAAGTTTCCCAGTGTATGGTAGTGCTGGTGAGGGATGTGACAGGAGCTGGTACAGTAGGTGATGGGTGGAACTAGATGAGAAGGGGAATGGTGGGCACGTGGAGCAAGATGGGGTTGGAGTGAAGAAAAGGATGGAAAAAATGAACAGAGTGAGAGAAAACCTGGTGTTGGTGGGAGTGGGAAAGGAACACGGGGCGAGAGGGTTACCTGAAATTAGAAAATTCAGTTCCCTTTGTTTGCTTTTACCATCCTTACACCCTCGTCCCAGCTTAATCTGCACATTATTCCCCACCTAATTTGGTTCCACCTATAACTATCCATCTTCTTTCCTACCCCTCCCTGTATTTTTATATACTGGCCATCTTTCCTCTTGACCTCCACTACCAATGCAGGGTCTTGAAAGGCAACCATTCCCTTTTGTCCACAATGTTGCCAAAACGTTGCCTATTTCCTTCGCTCCATAGATGCTGCTGCACCCGCTGAGTTTCTCCAGCATTTTTGTGTACCTTCGATTTTCCAGCATCTGCAGTTCCTTCTTAAACACAATGTTGCTTAACCTGCTGGGTATATTTTTTCCCCTCATGATGAACAAAATATGATTCCCTCTCTGGCCTCTCTTTCACCTCCTATTCAAATAAAATGCAATGTAAGTTCTAGGAATAGCACCCCACCTTCCTTCCTGATGCATAATCTCAATCCAGATGCATAATCTTCCTTGTGATGCACAATCTTCCAGCCTCAATATTAACTCAGTTTCAGACAATCAACTATTCCAGGTTGGCAGCTCACACTTCAGTTTTTCTACTGTCTATTCTAGTAGTTTCAGGTTTCCATCTGTTGTCCATTTGCACCTCACCCAGACATACTGGTACTGGTCTTTACCTCTTTCGTTCTGTCGGCGCTATCATCTCTCTCCAAGTCTATACTCTATCACTGACCTCCCATTTTATTCCTTCCTTCCAGTTGTACCTTATCCCTACCCAATCCTCACCCCACCATTCCTTTCTTTGCAACATAAATCTTGTTTAAACTCTAACTTGTCCAAGTTCAGAAGCAGTTCCAGACTGCTTTTATTTCAAATTTCCAACACCTGCAGTATTTCATTGATATTTAAAGTATGTATTTTGGTCTGCATAGAAGAAATAGAAGCAGTTCCAAGGGGAAATGCTGGCTGACTTCAACTGCGCTTAAATAATGCAGCAACATTGGGAAGAGTTAGCTTTCATTGTTCCATGCTTTTGCCCGTGTAACATTTGCTGGCTCTTCAGATGGGTTTCCTAGTGCTGGGGAATTGGCCAGATTTGTACTTCGCTGCTGGATTCCACAAAGAGTCTAAACTCAGAGCATGTCTCGAGAAATACTGAGAATGACTGACAACAATGTCTATGTGGAAATCTCGGCCTTGTAGTCAACATTAGCTGTGGTTCGATGAGTGGTGGTGAGGGGAGGGGAGAAATATTAGCAGTTACATGGGAAACGTCTGAAAATTCCCTTCAAAATGTGGATTAACACAATAATACAGTCTATCGCAGTATTTCTGAAGTATTAGATTGCTAAAGTGAATGGCAGAGAATCTATAGATGAATTGTATGCAATTTTCTAAAAGGACTGAAAATGATGTAAAACTAAGGCAATCTCAAAAGAAAATCTGCCAGACACTGAAAATACAGGGGAAACATTGTGAATGTTGTTCTTTAGTAATGCAACTAATGCAATTGCTAGACACATACATTGAATTCATTATGAATTGCTACTGAACTTTATAAATATAGTAAATCATGTGTGCCAAAGAAGTTAAGCTAATTCATTAATGAGGACAGACATAGATTTTGGATGTTTTTTCCGATGAGAATTTTATTCGTAATTTTATTGGTACTTGTGACTAGTAATAACTAAATTAGGCTAACAGAAATAAGCATGCTATATTTAGTTTATCAGCCAAAAAAATGTAATTGAGATTCAAAACATCATTACTGTTCTGTTCACCAAAGTTTATTTTTCTGTAAAATATTAAGAAAAAATGTTGGAGAGAGCATTTCAATGTATATCTATAGCCAAAATCTCACTTCAATCATTCCTCTTGGAAATGGAAAGATCGAATCGTGAAGATATTCTGACAACTTTTGAAATGGTTTCGATGAAAGAAATAGGTGGCACACTAACTGCAGCTCCTTTCGAAGGAAATTACAAACATAAACATGATTACCCATTCTTCTTACATATTGGTGCATTTGTGGCTAAATATAGTAGAATTATCAAACAATTTGACATAATACGAGTTACCCCACTCTCTCATTATGACACACACTTCCCATGTGAGTCCTAACATGTGTTCTTTCTCTTATATCAGTGATATTCTCTATATCTCCTTGATATAGCTTCCAACCTAATATCATTAAAGTTGGTTAGGGTTTTCTGTGGTATTTAAGATGCAGGGGACTGAGATAACCCTACCTTCATATGATGTTATTCCTTAAAACTAGGTGTTTCTGATTCTCTGGTGTTTGTGCTTCAGAAACCTGGCCGTCAGTATTTGGGGTTAATGGTTGAAAATGAATCAGGGCAAGTTGAATAGATAGCAACATGGTTAAATAAGGTAAACCAAAATATATAAACACAGCTTTCTGCATTCAACATGGATTTTCCGCTGACAGTTGAAAACATATTTCAAAGGGAGGCCTAATTTCTGTATTTCAGAGCTACACAAAACAAAAGGGCAGCACAGCTGTTAGAGCGGTTGCCTCAGTGACAGAGACCTGGGTCCGGTCTTGACCTCAGGTACTGTCTGTGTGTAGTTTACCCTGTGACCGCGTGGGTTTCCTCTGGGTGCTCGGGTATCTCCCCCCCCCCCCTCCACATGCCAAAGACGTACCAGTTAGTAGATTAATTAGCCTCTGTAAAATTACCCGTAATGTTTAAGGGTGGACAAGAAAGTGGGATAACATAGAACTAATGTAAATGGATGATTAATGGTCAACGTGAACATGTTGGGTCACAGGACTCATTTCCATGCTGTGTCTCTACACTGAGCTAAGCTAAAACTGATCTTCCATTTTATTGACAGAGAGAATGGAGCATGATACTTTGCTCGCACCCAGTAAACAACAGTAGGTATCCTGTAGCAATGATAAACATGGTTAGATTATCTGGAGATGCGTAGGTAGCTTGAATTTGCCACCACAGACATTTAAAAATGGATATTGTGTTAGTACAAGGTGGTGTGTAAATCTTCCATTTTTAAAATCAGGTATTAAAGTTGCTGACTACAGGGTCTATTAATTCATCAGATAAGAAAGAATGAAATAATTTGCTGGTGTTGCTTTCCATATGCAAAGAAGGTTTTCTGGGTATCGATATGTCCCACACTGACAAGGGATCACAAATCCAGCTGGCGGTGGTACAGGCGGTAGATTATTAAGGAGCACAAAGTACTCCTTAATAATCCTTGAAGGGGTTTGGCATAATTGGCATAGAAAAGATGTTTCCATTTACTGCTGAGACTAAACTAGGGCAGCACGGAGGCATAGCAGTAGAGCTACTGCTCTACAGCAGCAGAGACCCGGGTTCGATCCTGAATATAGGTGCTTGCCTGTATGGAGTTTGTATGTTCTCCCCGTGATCTGCGTGGGTTTTCTCCAAGATCTTCGGTTTCCTCCCACACTTCAAAGACCTATAGGTTTGTAGGTTAATTGGCTTTGTATAAATGTACAATGGTCCCTAGTGTATGTAAGGCAATGTTAATGTGCGGGGATTGCTGGTTGGTGCAGACTGGGTGGGCTGAAGGGCCTGTTTCCACGCTGTATCTCTGAAAACTAAATATAAAATAGCCACTGATATATCAGAAATTCAGAAAAAATGCCTTTCTACGAAGAATGTGGACTTTTCTATCACAGGGACAGTTGCGATAAGTAGCAGATATTTTGACAGCAGCTAAATAACTATGAGCTAGAAAGATAGAAGAATGTATTGGCAGGTTTAGACAAGATGTTTGTATAAAGACACCACCCAATATTTATATTTAGTTTAGTTTAGTTTATAGACACAGAGCATAAATAGGCCCTTCCGCCCACTGAGTCCGTGCCGATCCAGCAATCCCCGCACACTAACACTAGGGACAATTTATGGGAAGGATGTAGAAGAAAAATGGAGGACATTTAAGGGTGAAATTTTAAGAGTACAGAATCTTTATGTCCCTGTTCGGTTGAAAGGAAATAGTAAAAAATGGAAAGAGCCATGATTTTCAAGGGAAATTGGACACTTGGTTCAGAAAAAGAGAGAGATCTACAATAATTATAGGCAGCATGGAGTAAATGAGGTGCTTGAGGAGTATAAAGAATGTAAAAAGAATATTAAGAAAGAAATTAGAAAAGCTAAAAGAAGATATGAGGTTGCTTTGGCAAGTAAGGTGAAAGTAAATAAAAAGGGTTTCTACAGCTATATTAATAGCAAAAGGATAACAAGGAATAAAATCGGTCCATTAGAGAGTCAGAGTGGACAGCTATCTGCAGAGCCAAAAGAGATGGGGGAGATATTGAACAATTTCTTTTCTTCGGTATTCACGAAGGAGAAGGATATGGAATTATGTGAGGTAAGGGAAACGAGCAGAGTAGCAATGGAAACTGTAAGATTCAAAGAAGAGGAGGTGCGGACACTTTTGAAAAATATGAAAACGGATAAGTCTCCAGGTCCTGACGGGATATTCCCTAGGACATTGAGGGAAGTTAGTGTAGAAATAGCAGGGGCTATGACAGAAATATTTCAAATGTCATTAGAAACGGGAATAGTGCCGGAGGATTGGCGTACTGCGCATGTTGTTCCGTTGTTTAAAAAGGGTTCGAAGAGTAAACCTAGCAATTATAGACCTGTAAGTTTGACGTCAGTGGTGGGCAAATTAATGGAAAGGATACTTAAAGATAATATATATAAGCATCTGGATAAGCAGGGTCTGATTAGGAACAGTCAACATGGATTTGTGCCTGGAAGGTCATGCTTGACTAATCTTCTTGAATTTTTTGAAGAGGTTACTAGGGAAATTGATGAGGGTAAAGCAGTGGATGTTGTCTATATGGACTTCAGTAAGGCCTTTGACAAGGTTCCTCATGGAAGGTTGGTTGAGAAGATTCAATTGTTGGGTATTAATGGTGGAGTAGCAAGATGGATTCAATAGTGGCTGAATGGGAGATGCCAGAGAGTAATGGTGGATGGCTGTTTGTCAGGTTGGAGGCCGGTGACTAGTGGAGTGCCTCAGGGGTCTGTGTTGGGTCCACTGATGTTTGTCATGTACATCAATGATCTGGATGAAGGTGTGGAAAATTGGATTAGTAAGTATGCAGATGATACTAAGATAGGTGGTGTTGTGGATAATTAAGTAGATTTTCAAAGTCTACAGAAAGATTTAGGCCATTTGGAAGAGTGGGCTGAAAGATGGCAGATGGAGTTTAATGCTGACAAATGTGAGGTGCTACATCTCGGCAGGACAAATCAAAATAGGACGTACACGGTAAATGGTAGCGAATTGAGGAATGCAGTTGAACAGAGGGATCTAGGAATAACTGTGCATTGTTCCCTGAAGGTGGAATCTCATGTAGATAGGGTGGTAAAGAAAGCTTTTGGTGTGCTGGCCTTTATAAATCAGAGCATTGAATATAGAAGTTGGGATGTAATGTTAAAATTGTACAAGGCATTGGTGAGGCCAATTCTGGAGTATGGAGTACAATTTTGGTCGGCTAATTATAGGAAGGATGTCAACAAAATAGAGAGAGTACAGAGGAGATTTACTAGAATGTTGCCTGGGTTTCAGCAACTAAGTTACAGAGAAAGGTTGAACAAGTTAGGTCTTTATTCTTTGGAGCGCAGAAGGTTAAGAGGGGACTTGATAGAGGTCTGTAAAATTATGAGCGGGCTAGACAGAGTGGACGTGGATAAGCTTTTCCCATTGAGAGTAGGGAAGATTCAAACAAGGGGACATGACTTGAGAATTAAGGGACAGAAGTTTAGGGGGAACATTAGGGGGAACTTCTTTACTCAGAGAGTGGTAGCTGTGTGGAATGAGCTTCCAGTGGAAGTGATGGAGGCAGGTTCGATGTTATCCTTTAAAAATAGATTGGATGCGTATATGGACGGGAAAGGAATGGAGGGTTATGGTCTGAGTGCAGGTAGATGGGACTAGGGGGAAGTATTTATTTTTAATTAAAAAAAATAAAAATAAAAATTTAATGTTCGGCACGGACTTGAAGGGCCGAGATGGCCTGTTTCCGTGCTGTTATGGTTATATGGTTATATGGTTAATTTACAATTGTACAAAGCCAATTAGCCTACAAACCTACATGTCCTTGGAGTGTGGGAGGAAACGGAGATCCCGGAGAAAACCCATGCAGGTCACAGGGAGAATGTATAAATTCCGTACAGAAAGCACCCATAGTCAGGATCAAACCCAGGTCTCTGGCACTGTGAGGCAGCAACTCTGTCACCGTGTTGCCCTGAATTTCAGAATTGAAATTCAGGGAAGAGCTCCATGTTGGATCAAAGTCAGTGGGAATTTAGAAAACAAAGGAATGGCAATTTGTATCACTGTAAATCAGTATTAAACGTCTGTTTGTGTATGAACACAGCCTATTCAACATTTTTTTGTGATAAATGTAAATCATTGTGTGAAATATAGTGGTAGCTGGTGACGGTGCTGCAGTTCAATTATGCAAACCAAAACCGGTTTATTTTTCCAGATGGTGCAGTAAAGCTTTGAAATGTTTATGAAGTACCTGACAATTTTAGAATCAATTAAAATACCCCTATGATTTTTGCTTCAAAAAATTCCAATATATCAGCATGAATACGGTGTTACAACGCTGAACATATGCTGTAACTTTGTCATCTAATGTTATTCAAGTCAGATTTAAAATCATCACTTGTAAAAATGTTCATCAGTCGATCCATGATCCTGATGAATAGGCCAGCCTGTAAAAAATTATTTATTTCATCTTGTCTTGTGCTCACTTCCAGATTGAAGTATGCATGGAAGCTTGCTCTTCCAGTCACCTTGAACAGACACCTGACTCACAGCCAGATATCTCTTCCATCCAACAGACTTGCAATTCTCTAACTGGGTACAGCCAGCTTGTTGGGTGTGGAACAGAAAGCAGTCACCATAGCAACATAGTCTTGACAGTTAAAGAAAACCTCGGGTGGCACTACCAGCGAAAATCTGGCAGAAAATAGTTTCTGTTCAACTCCTGATTTTGCAGTAACTATAGTTCTGAAGCCCCGACATTAACCCTGCATGGCAATGGTACTGAGGTGAGAGGGTATTTAAAACCTAGACAGAATCCATGAACTTGTGTTCCTCCTTTTCAGTGGAAGCTAATGGAGCCACAGATCAGCACCTAAGAGTGTAGGCATTACAGGGCTCTGTGGAGAAGGGCCAACATTCAAGTACACTAAATGGCCAGAATCTATATTAAAATCCCATGAACTGTTTGCGTAAGGATGGTAATTAAATGAAGACTGATTTTTTTAATGCTATCATTAAGTGAATGGAATAATATGACCTATGCTAAATGTAGTGATTTGAATGTTATTTATTGTATACATTAGCCAGTTTTTATGAATAAGGTAATTTTTAAGTTTAAAAAGAGATGAAAGTGAAGTGATATCTGAAAAGTGAATGACAAATCTGCAATTTATGGTGATTTGCAATCTATGGGGTAATTCACCACAGTCACAAGCCAATTTGCACTTTAGTGGTGGTCATAGATTATACAGCATGGAAACAGGCCCTTTGGCTCACTCCTCCACATGACCGAGTTGTGAACCAAATTAATTCCACCTATCTATGCAGGCCAATATCCCTCCAAACCTTTCCTATCCATGAATTTATCCAAGTGTATTTTTTAATGTAATTGTACAAGCCTCTACCACTTCCTCTGGCAACTTGTTCCAAACACATACCATTCAGTGTGTGAAAAAGTTGCCTCTCACATCGGCTTTTAAATCTTTCCCATCTTAAAACCGTACCTTTTAGTTTTAGACTCCCCTACTCTGGCTATGCCCCTATGGTTTTATAAACCTTTAAAATGTCACCTCTCAGCCTCCTGCACTCCAGGGAAAAAAAGTCCCATCCTATTCAGCATCTCCTTGAAACTCAAACCCTCCAGACCAGATGACATCCTCCTTTTTGCACACTTATCAGATTAATGACATCCTTCGTATAGTGGGGTGACCAGAACTGTACACAATACTCCAATACCAATGTCTTGTACAGCTGCTACATGATGCCCCATCTCCTACACTCAGTACCCTGACTGATGAAGGCAAGTGTGCCATACACCTTCACCACCCTGTCTATCTGTGTCGCCACTTTCACGGAACGATGTACCTGCACTCAAAGGGCTCTCTGTTCTGCCACACTCTCTAGGGCCCTACCATTTACTGTACAAGTCCTGCCCTCATTTGTCTTTCCAAATTGCAATGCTTCACGTTTGTATGAATTAAACGAGCATTGAATATAGAAGTTGGGATGTAATGTTAAAATTGTACAAGGCATTGGTGAGGCCAATTCTGGAGTATGGAGTACAATTTTGGTCGGCTAATTATAGGAAGGATGTCAACAAAATAGAGAGAGTACAGAGGAGATTTACTAGAATGTTGCCTGGGTTTCAGCAACTAAGTTACAGAGAAAGGTTGAACAAGTTAGGTCTTTATTCTTTGGAGCGCAGAAGGTTAAGAGGGGACTTGATAGAGGTCTGTAAAATTATGAGCGGGCTAGACAGAGTGGACGTGGATAAGCTTTTCCCATTGAGAGTAGGGAAGATTCAAACAAGGGGACATGACTTGAGAATTAAGGGACAGAAGTTTAGGGGGAACATTAGGGGGAACTTCTTTACTCAGAGAGTGGTAGCTGTGTGGAATGAGCTTCCAGTGGAAGTGGTGGAGGCAGGTTCGATGTTATCCTTTAAAAATAGATTGGATGCGTATATGGACGGGAAAGGAATGGAGGGTTATGGTCTGAGTGCAGGTAGATGGGACTAGGGGGAAGTATTTATTTTTAATTTAAAAAAAAAAAAAAAAAAATGTAATGTTTGGCACGGACTTGAAGGGCCGAGATGGCCTGTTTCCGTGCTGTTATGGTTATATAGTTATATGGTTAATTTACAATTGTACAAAGCCAATTAGCCTACAAACCTACATGTCCTTGGAGTGTGGGAGGAAACGGAGATCCCGGAGAAAACCCATGCAGGTCACAGGGAGAATGTATAAATTCCGTACAGAAAGCACCCATAGTCAGGATCAAACCCAGGTCTCTGGCACTGTGAGGCCGCAACTCTGTCACCGTGTTGCCCTGAATTTCAGAATTGAAATTCAGGGAAGAGCTCCATGTTGGATCAAAGTCAGTGGGAATTTAGAAAACAAAGGAATGGCAATTTGTATCACTGTAAATCAGTATTAAACGTCTGTTTGTGTATGAACACAGCCTATTCAACATTTTTGGATGGGTATATGGACGGGAAATAAATGGAGGGTTATGGTCTGAGTGCAGGTAGATGGGACTAGGGGGAAGTATTTTTTTTTTTTTTTTTTTTTTTTTTTTTTTTTTTTAAATGTTCGGCACGGACTTGAAGGGCCGAGATGGCCTGTTTCCGTGCTGTAATGGTTATATGGTTATATGGTTATATATGGTTATAAACTCCATCTGCCATTCCTCAGGCTATTTGACCTATTTGATTAAGTTTCTACCATTATCATAGATAACCTTCCTCACTGTCCAAGATCAGGTCAGTTTTCACATACTCTGTGGTGAATGATTAACTTTCTAACTCTCTATATCTTTTCCACCATCTTTATACGACATGAAAGGATAATGCTGAAAATCTCTCTGCTTGCCTGGATGGCTGCAGGTTCAACATCACCCAAGATGATCTTTCGAATGTAGGACAAAGCACCCTGATTGTTGGTACCCATTCACCACCTTAAGTGTTTGGTCCCATCATCACCATTACAGCTTGGTCATACTTGTACCATCTAAAATCATCCATAACAG
Source organism: Malacoraja senta (assembly GCA_038087875.1). NCBI lineage: Eukaryota > Metazoa > Chordata > Chondrichthyes > Rajiformes > Rajidae > Malacoraja > Malacoraja senta. The sequence goes on along the minus strand of CM075977.1, from coordinate 340,722,900 downwards.
CAGCTTTAACTCCCTTCAACAGCACCTCCAAAAGCGCTGCTGCCTGGAAGCAACCCACATCATATGGGAACTCCACTAGCCAGGCATTCCCTGACAAACTGCTCATCCTACTCTCATGGAAGGATATCACCGCCTCATTATTGTTGCTGGCAGCCATTACTGCCTTTAAGGGAAATTAGATATGGGAATAAATATCATCAATGTCCACACCAATTACATGCAGACTGAACCATCCTCTCGTCAGCTAGAGTGCAGTCCTGACCTCCCATTTATCACATTGAAGACCTATAATTGGACTTTATCTTACACACACTGTCGTGCCCATTATCCTTTACCCGTGGATGACTTGATGTAATCATGTATAGTATTTTCTTTACCTAGCATGCAACAAAAAGCTTTTCACTGCACATGTAACGATGCTGCCTGACCCACTGAGTTACGCCAGCACTTTGTGTCTATCTTTGGTGTAAATCAACATCTGCATTTTAATACATTATGTTTCATTATTAAGTTATGAAACAGGCTGCCACTCACAACAACCACACAGACCTCAACACCTACACCTTATCAGTATTGGATTACATCACCTTCTGTATGAACAGTGTCACCACACAGAGGAGAATACTGACACTCCCCAACCATAAGCCATGGATGAATGGCGTTGTAACTGGTCTGCTGAAGGCCCGGGATGCAGCTTTCCACTCAGGTAATGCAGAGGCCTACAGAACAGCAAGGTCCAGTTTGCGGAAGGGCATCAGGGAAGCAAAGCACTGCTACACGAAGCGTATTGAGGGGCATTTTAACAGCTCAGACTATCGACGTGTGTGGCAGGGCATCAGAACCATCACCGGCTACAACAGCTCTACACACGCACAAAGCTCATTCCTCCCTGACGACCTGAACAGTTTTTTTGCCAGGTTTGATTGCGCCGACAGCAGTGACAACATACGGGCACAGCAGGGACCCTCACCACCGGTGCTGACTCTGAGCCCTCACGATGTGAGACGGACCCTGCAGCACATCAACCCCAACAAGGCCACCGGACCTGACGGAGTACCAGGGCGGGTTCTGAAGCACTGCGCAGGGGAGCTGACCACGGTGCTCACGGACCTGTTTAACACCTCCCTGCTGCAGGCCTCCGTCCCAACATGCCTCAAGACAGCCACAATCATCCCTGTGCCAAAACAATCAGCCATCAGGTCCCTCAACGACTATAGGCCAGTGGCGCTGACACCAGTGGTGATGAAGTGCTTTGAACGTCTGGTACTGGGACACTTGAAGAACAGCATCCCCCCCTCCTTAGACCACCACCAATTTGCCTATAGGGCAAACAGGTCGACGGAGGATGCAATGTCACTGGCCCTCCACTTCACCCTGACACACCTTGACCAGTGGGACAGTTATGTGCGGATGCTATTCATAGATTATAGCTCCGCCTTTAACACCATCCCCCCCCATAAACTAGTCACCAAGCTGGACCACCTGGGCCTCAACACACACCTGAGCAGCTGGGTCCTGGACTTTCTCACCGGCCGACCACAGACTGTGCGCATGGGGAGGCAGGTCTCCTCCAGCATCACCCTGAACATCGGTGCACCACAGGGCTGTGTGTTGAGCCCCTTTCTCTTCTCCCTCTACACTCTCGACTGCAAACCCAGCCACGAGGCTAACACCATATTAAAGTTTGCAGATGACACCATCGTGGTAGGCAGGATCACGAGTAACAACAAGGCCGCCTACAGGACAGAGGTAGAGAACCTGGTGAGATGGAGCCGTGAGAACAACATGGTCCTCAACGCAGCAAAAACAAAGGAGATGATCCTGGACTTCAGGAGGAGACCGAAGACCTTCGTCCATCAGCCCATCACCATTAACGGCGAGACAGTGGAGGCTGCGCAGAACATCAGGTACCTCGGGGTCAACATCAGCCACGACCTGACCTGGACCGTCAACATCACGGAGACAGCCAAGAAAGGACTTCAAAGGCTTCACTTCCTGAGGTGCTTGAAGAGGGCACGTCTCCCACAACAGCTGCTGGTGAGCTTCTACAGGTTAGCCATTGAGTCAGTTCTCACATACTGCATCACAGTATGGTACTCTGGCTGTACCGCAGAGAGCAGGAAAGCTCTCCAACGCGTCATTTAGACTGCTGAGAGGATCACTGGCACCCAGCTCCCCAGACTGGAGGGCATCTACCGGACCTGCTGCATCCGGAGGGTCAAGGGCATCATTAGAGACAGCACACACCCTGGACACTGCCTCTTCACCCGACTGCCCTCAGGAAGACGATACAGGACACTGAGAGCCCGCACGACAAGACTAAAAAAGCTTATATCATAGAGCTGTGACACTACTGAACTCTATCCCCCTCCCACACTGATTCCCCCCCTCTCTCTCATACACCCAGCCCATACTCCCAAATGCTTATAGTGTAATTTTTAAAAATAGTTTTTTTTTTTTTGTTTGTTTTTTAAACGTATTTTTATAATCATATTCCTGTGCAGCTGGAGGACTGAACCAACAAAATTTCGTTGTCTTGTACAATGACAATAAAGATTATTATTATTATTATTATTATTATTATAAAAGGGATAAACATTGTTATATTGTGAAATAACAACTCTACTCCTGTTCATATGCTGACTGGAAAGTAAATGATGGCTTACATTAATTTAGTTAGACCAGGGGTGGGGAACCTATTCCTGTTGGAATGCCACATTAAGTTAGCTGTATTCTAATAAGGCCGCATCCAAGAAACTTCAATTAGATATACTTCAAAACATTTATCTTGAAAGTTGTTGATGAAATCTATTCCTCGTGTTCTACCCGTAAGAGAGCCCAAAGCGAGTACCTCTTCGTAGCAATAAAATAGCCCTAATAATTTGCTAATGTTTTAATTGTGGCTGTCAGTCAGGGAGGATTATTTCGTTGAATCTTCTTTTACTCTTTGGTATTTTAAATACGTTCATTTTAAGATTAAAATTAAAATAATAAAAGACGAACAAAAACATATTAATAAAAATAAAACGTAGACAAAAATGCTGGAGAAACTCAGTGGGTGAGGCAGCATCTATGGAGCAAAGGAAATAGGCAACATTTCGGGTCGAGACCCTTCTGAAGAAGTCTCGACCCGAAACGTTGCCTATTTCCTTCGCTCCATAGATGCTACCTCACCCGCTGAATTTCTCCAGCATTTTTGTCTACCTTCGATTTTCCAGCATCTGCAGTTCCTTCTTAAATAAAAATAAAAGGATTTGTTCTACAAAATTTGGATTCATTCAATAGGCCGCACTTAACGGCCTAGAAGGCCGCAGGTTCCCCACCCCCGAGTTAGACCATAGGTGATATCTTGCAGCAATGTGCTGTTATAATTGTGGACTCCTATACATTGGCAAGACCAAGTGCAGGCCCTGCGATCATTTAGCTGAACACCTCCGCTCAGTCCACCGAGACCTACATGATCTCCCGGTTGCTAAACACTTTAACTCCCCCTCCTATTCCCATACTGACCTCTCTGTCCTGGGTCTCCCTCACCGTCAGAGTGAGGCCCAACGCAAGTTGGAGGAACAGCACCTCATATTTTGCTTGGGCAGCTTACACCCCAATGGTATGATTATTGACTACTCCAACTTCAAGTAACTCATGCTTTCCCTTTCTCTCCATCCCCTCCCCCTTCCTAGTTCTCCCACCAGTCTGACTGTCTCTGACTACATTTTATTTTTGTATGCCTTCTTGTCATCTTCCCCTAGCTAACAATGATCTATTTTACATTTGCCTGGATCCTCGTCTCTTTTGTTCGCTTGTTTTCACAACTTACCCTTTCATATCTCTTGTTTCTCTCTCCCCCGACTCTGTCTGAAGCAGGGTCTCGACCCGATATGTCACCCTTTCCTTTTATCCAGAGATGCTGCCTGTCCCACTGAGTTATTCCAGCATTTTATGAATATATCTTCGACATTATAAGAGTCAGACATATGTTTAGTTTAGAGATATTTATTTTAGCGATACAGCGCGGAAACAGGTCTTTCGCCCCACCGAGTCCGCTCCGACCAATGATCCCCACACACTTACACTATCCTACACACACTCGGGACAATTTACAATTATACCAAGCCTATTAACCTGCAAACCTGTACATCTTTGGAGTGTGTGAGGAAACCGGAGCACCCAGAGAAAACCCAGGCAGGTCACAGGGGAAACGTACAAACTCCATACAGACAACACCGACAGTAGGATCGAACCCAGGTCTCTGGCGCTGTAAGGCAGCAACTCTACTGCTGTGCCACCATGCATTGAAGAAACCTTGCACATTTGCAGGTCTCAGGAGGGGTAAGGGGTGGGCTTGGGGAGAGGAAACAAACTTCCTGACTGCACCAACAATTTCATGTTTCAATAGGCAGAAAAAAAATCCTTTGTAATCCTCATTTAAATACAATGCAGAGAATGCAAGATATATTATCATGTTTAACTGATTATACAGATGTATTAGAAATACTTCCTCCAACAACCAGCATCATCTACTGTATTGTTTATCACAGTAAACATTTCCCCCATAATTTTAACACAATATCCTTATGTTTCTAAAGTGTAATCTTTAAGTCGTCTTAAACTTTAATGGGCCTGTCCCACTTAGGCGACTTTTTAGGCGACTGCAGGAGACTATGCAGTCGCCACATGTTCTCGGGTGGTTGCCGGGGAGTCGCCTTCATGGTCGTGAGAAGTTCCCGCATTCTGGGAACTGGCCGCGGCCTCATTATGGTCGCCGCAACTTTTTCAACGTTGAAAAATTAGCGGCGACTAGAATGAAGCTGCCATGGAGAGTAGTGAGAATTCTCGTGCCTTAGGTGGGTCGCCAGGAGGTCCAAGTGGGTTGCCAGGAGGTCGAAGGTTCTCGTAGGTTCCTATTGGCTCATTGGAGAAAAAAAACGTAAGCAGTAGTTTTCAGAACCAAGGATAACTGACCAGTAATGTTAATGTCCACCGAGCTTCACAGGTCTGTCTGTCTCTGTCTGTCTGTCTGTCTCTGTCTGTCTCTGTCTGTCTCTGTCTGTCTCTGTCTGTCTCTGTCTGTGTCAGTTGCCGGCAGTTGCCTGAAAATTCGCCTAAGTGGGACAGGCCCATTAGTCTTAATTCGACTCTTCTTTAATCTCCCCCTACTCTGTTCTGAAGTACCTACCAGCTTCCAGAAGACCACTATCATCCTGATGCCAAAGAAAAGCAAGATTTCATGCTTTAATGACTTTCGTCCATTAGACTTGTCATCTACCATCATGAATATGCCATACGGCATATATTAAATCCAGTCTACCAAGCAGCCTTAATCCACTGCAGTTCACCTACCACCACAACATGTCGATGACTAATGCCATCTCCCTGGCCCTACACATCCCTGGAACACCTGGATAAGAAGGACACCTACATCAGAGTCCTCTTCATAGACTGCAACTCTGCTTTCAAATCCATTATCCCAACTAAGCGTATCTCCAAACTCGTAGAACTTGAAGTCAGCACTTCCCTCCGCAACTGGATCCTTGACTTCCTGACCAACAGAACACAATCAGAGAGGTAGGTGATAAATCATCCACTATGATAATCCTCAACACTGGTGCCCTGCAAGGATGCATTCTCTACCCTCTACTGTACTCCTTAAGCACTCATGACTGTGTAGCCAAATAACAATTCAACTCAACCTCCAGATTCAGAGACAATACCACCGTTGTGCGCCGGATATCAAATAATGATGAGACAGAGTACAAGAAGGAGATTGAGAACCTCGTAACCTGGTGCCAAAACAACAACCTCTCCCTCATTGTCAGTGTGATTGACTTCAGGAAATGAAGCAGTGCACACAGCAATACATTGATAGCGCTGAAGTAGAGATGGTCAAAAGCTTCAAGTTCCGAGGAATAAATATCACCAGCAATTCATCCTAGATCAGCCATGTCAAAGCTATAGCCATGAAAGCACAGCAATGTCTCCACTTCTTTAGAAGGCCTAGGAAGATCAGCATCTCCCCAATAACCCTCCAAAATGTCTACAGATATACCATAGAAAGCATTTTATCAGCATGCATCACAGCCTAGTATGGGACCAGTGCTTTCCAAGACCGCAAGAAATTGCAGGGAGTTGTGGGCATAGACCAGACCATCACACAAACCAGCCTCCCTTCCGTTGACTTCATCTACACTCCACACTACCTTAGCAAGGCCACCAGCATAATCAAGAACCAAACTCATCCCTTCTCCCATCAGGCAAGAGGTAAATAAATGTAAAAATGCATTCCTCCAGATTCAGGGACAGTTTCTTCCCAGCTGTAATCAGGCAACTGAATCATCCTCTAATCAGCTAGATTCCAGTTCTGACTTCAATGTAGACCATTGCGGTATCTTTAATTGGACTTTGTCAGACTTTATCTTGCACTAAATGTTATACCCTTTATACTTTCTGTACACTGTGGACAGCTTGATTGTAATCATGTGTAGTCTTTCCTTTGACTGGATAGCATGCGAACAAAAGCTTTTCACTGTACTTCGGCACACGTGACAATGAGAAATTAAACTAAAATAAACTAAACAATAAGTTCTATCTTTCTGCTAAGAAAATAGAACATGGATTGAGTTTGGAATTAATGGATTATGTCCTGGAAAGGGCTTTCCCGAAAAGAGATATAGTTTCATTTACAGTGTCCTCCATAATGTTTGGGACAAAGACCCATCATTTATTTATTTGCCTCTGTACTCCACAATTTGAGATTTGTAATAGAAAAAAAATCACATGTGGTTAAAGTGCGCATTGTCAGATTTTATTATAGAGGATTTTTATACATTTTGTTTTCACCATGTAGAAATTACAGGTGTGTTTATACATAGTCTCCCATTTCAGGGCACCATAATGTTTGGGACACATGGCTTCACAGGTGTTTGTAATTACTCAGGTGTGTTTAATTGCCTCCTTAAGGCAGGTAGAAGAGAGCTCTCAGCAACTAGTCTTTCCTCCAGTCTTTCCATCACCTTTGGAAACTTTTATTGCCGTTTATCAACATTAGAACCAACGATGTGCCAATGAAAGTCAAAGAAGCCGTTATGAAACATAGAAACATAGAAAATAGGTGCAGGAGTAGGCCATTCGGCCCTTTGACCCTGCACCGCCATTCAATATGATCATGGCTGATCATCCAACTCAGTATCCTGTACCTGCCTTCTCTCCATACCCCCTAATCCCTTTAGCCACAAGGGCCACATCTAACTCCCTCTTAAATATAGCCAATGAACTGGCCTCAATTACCTTCTGTGGCAGAGAATTCCACAGATTCACCACTCTCTGTGTAAAAAATGATTTTCTCATCTCAGTCCTAAAATACTTCACCCTTATCCTTAAACTGTGACCCCCTTGTTCTGGACTTCCCCAAAATCGGGAATGATCTTCCTGTATCTAGCCTGTCCAACCCCTTAAGAATTTTGTAAGTTTCTATAAGATTCCCCCTCAATCTTCTAAATTCTAGTGAGTACAAGCCGAGTCTATCCAGTCTTTCTTCATATGAAAGTCCTGCTATCCCAGGAATCATGTCTGGTGAACCTTCTCTGTACTCCCTCTATGGCAAGAATGTCTTTCCTCAGATTAGGAGACCAAAACTGTATGCAATACTCCAGGTGTGGTCTCACCAAGACCCTGTACAACTGCAGTAGAACCTCCCTGCTCTTATACTCAAATCCTTTTGTTATGAATGCTAACATATAATTCACTTTCTTCACTGCCTGCTGCACCTGCATGCCTACTTTCCATGACTGGTGTACCATGACACCCAGGTCTTGTTGCATCTCCCCTTTTCCTAATCGGCCACCATTCAGATAATAGTCTACATTCCTGTTTTTGCCACCAAAGTGGATAACCTCACATTTATCCACATTATACTACATCTTCCATGCATTTGCCCACTCACCCAACCTATCCAAGTCACCTTGCAGCCTCCTAGCATCCTCCTCACAGTTAACACTGCCCCCCAGCTTCGTGTCATCCGCAAACTTGGAGATGTTGCATTCAATTCCCTCATCCAGCTCATTAATATATATTGTTAATAGCTGGGGTCCCAGCACTGAGCCTTGCGGTACCCCACTAGTCACTGACTGCCATTCTGAAAAGGACCCGTTTACTCCTACACTTTGCTTCCTGTCTGCCAGCCAGTTCTCTATCCACATCAATACTGAACCCCCAATACCGTGTGCTTTAAGTTTGCATACTAATCTCTTATGTGGGACCTTGTCGAAAGCCTTCTGAAAGTCCAGATATAACACATCCACTGGTTCTCCCTTATCCACTCTACTAGTCACATCCTCGAAAAATTCTATAAGATTCGTCAGATATGATTTACCTTTCATAAATCCATGCTGACTTTGTCCAATGAATTCACCACTTTCCAAATGTGCTGCTATCCCATCTTTAATAACTGAGTCTAGCATTTTCCCCACTACCGATGTTAGACTAACTGGTCTGTAATTCCCCGTTTTCTCTCTCCCTCCCTTTTTAAAAAGTGGGGTTACATTAGCTAACCTCCAATCCTCAGGAACTACTCCAGAATCTAAAGAGTTTTGAAAAATTATCACTAATGCATCCACTATTTCTGGGGCTACTTCCTTAAGTACTCTAGGATGCAACTTATCTGGCCCTGGGGATTTATCGGCCTTTAATCCATTCAATTTACCTAACACCACTTCCCGGCCAACCTGGATTTCACTCAGTTCCTCCATCTCCTTTGACCCCCGGTCCCCTGTTATTTCCGGCAGATTATTTATGTCTTCCTTAGTGAAGACAGAACCAAAGTAGCTATTCAATTGGTCTGCCATGTCCTTGTTCCCCATGATCAATTCGCCTGTTTCTGACTGCAAGGGACCTACATTTGTTTTAACTAAACTTTTACTCTTCACATATCTATAAAAACTTTTGCAGTCAGTTTTTATGTACCCTGCCAGTTTTCTTTCATAATCTATTTTCCCTTTCCGAATTAAGCCCTTTGTCCTCCTCTGCTGGACTGAATTTCTCCCAGTCCCCTGGTAGGCTTCTTTTTCTGGCATTTTTGTATGCTTCATCTTTTGTTTTGATACTATCCCTGATTTCCCTAGTTATCCACAGATGCACTACCTTCCCTGATTTATTCTTTTTCCAAACTGGGATGAACAATTGTTGTAGTTCATCCATGCAGTCTTTAAATGCTTTCCTTTGCATATCCACCCTCAACCCTTTAAGAATCAATTGCCAGTCTATCTTCGCCAATTCACGTTTCATACCCTCAAAGTTACCTTTCTTTAAGTTCAGGACCCTTGTTTCTGAATTAACAATGTCACTCTCCATCCTAATGAAGAACTCAACCATATTATGGTCACTCTTGCCCAAGGGGCCACGCACAACAAGACTGCTAACTAACCCTTCCTCATTACTCAATACCCAGTCTAGAATATCCTGCTCTCTCGTTGGTTCCTCTACATGTTGGTTTAGAAACTATCCCGCATACATTCCAAGAAATCCTCTTCCTCAGCACGCCTGCCAATTTGATTCACCCAATCTATATGTAGATTGAAGTCACCCATTATAACTTTTTTACCTTTGTTGCACACATTTCTAATTTCCTGTTTGATGCCATCCCCAACTCCACTACTACTGAGACTGAGAAACAAGAATAAAACTGTTAGAGACATCAGCCAAACCTTAGGCTTACCAAAATCAACTGTTTGGAACATCATTAAGAAGAAAGAGAGCACTGGTGAGCTTACTAATCGCAAAGGGACTGGCAGGCCAAGGAAGACCTCCACAGCTGATGACAGAAGAAATCTCTCTATAATAAAGCAAAATCCCCAAACACCAGTTCGGCAGATCAGAAACACTTCATTAGTCAGGTGTGGATTTGTCAATAACCATTGTCCGCAGAAGACTTCATGAATAGAAACACAGAAGCTACACTGCAAGATGCAAACCACTGATTAGCCACAAAAATAGGATGGCCAGGTCAGTTTGCCAAGAAGTACTTGAAAGAGCACCCACAGTTCTGGCAAAAAGGTCTTGTGGACAAATGAGACGAAAATTAACATATCAGAGTGATAGCAAGAGCAAAGTATGGAAGAGAAGGAACTGCCCAAGATCCAAAGCATACCACCTCATCTGTGAAACACGGTGGTGGGGTAGTTATGGCCTGGGCATGTATGGCTGCTGAAGGTACTGGCTTACTTATCTTCATTAATGATACTACTGCTGATGGTAGTAGCATAATGAATTCTGAAGTGTATAGACACATCCTATCTGCTCAAGTTCAAACAAATGCCTCAAAACTGTTTGGCCGGCGGTTCATTCTACAGCAAGACAATGATCCCAAACATACTGCTAAAGCAATAAAGGAGTTTTTCCAAAGCTAAATTTTGGTGCAGGGTCTCAGGAGAAAAGCAGATGGATTGAAGGAGAGGTCCAACTGATTTCTATTAGTTGGCTGCAAAAGCAAAGTTAACCACATAACGATGATGTTAAATCTGCCACACACATCTTCTAGTTTTGGTGGCCATCTGTCCACCTGGCTGCTGGTCAAATTGCTGAGAACTACAGACGTGTGGGAGTTTGCAACCAGGTGATGCATGTGGCCTGTGAAAGTACATGGATTAAAATGTTGGGACCAGAATACAGGTGACAGCCATTTTAACCCAAGTGCTATAGGTTTATCACTGGAGTTTTAGATTTGGGTTTGATCACCAAGCCATTGATATTCTGAATTTCCATGCCATTTTCAAAATTGTGAGTTAGTCGAGAGGGTGGCGCAGTGGCACACCAGTAGCGGTGCTTGCCTTTCAGCCCCAGAGACCCGGGTTCAATCCTTCCGATGTTTTTTGCTTTGATCTCTTCGATGGGTCTTCCTGGGACATCGTTGTACCTGAGGCCGAGGCCCCTATTGGGCCTACCTCTTCCGTCAGTTGTCTCCCTTTACCGGCTTTTTTTGTCGCCCTGAGGGGGGGTATGTTGCATCGGCATACCGGTAAAGTCGCGCGCCTGATGACGTCACTCGCAGCAGGCAGCCGTTCAAATCGCAGTCGCCTCAGGTAGGTCCCGATTTTCTCCCGTTTGCAGATTTTTCAGCATGGAGCTAGTTGACGCTGGGCTCAAGCCTCCATAGCACCACCGGAAGTCACCCCAGGTTCAATCCTGACTATAAGTGCTGTCTGTATGGAATTTGTATGTTCTCCCTGTGACTGCATGCATTTTCTGCAAGTTCTCTGGTTTCCTCCCATACCAAAGACATACAGGTCTGTAGCTTAATTGGCTTTGGTAAATAACTGAAAATCGTCCCTAGTGTATAGGATAGTGTTAGCATACGGGGTGATAGCTCGTCGGCACGACCCCGTTGAACAGAAGTTTCTGTGCTGTATCTCTCTCTAAAGACAGGAAATATAGGATTTAGAGCTGGGGCTTTCAAAGATCATATGTCGGTTGTAGGATATCTTTGCTGGGGCATAGTCTGGAACTAAGCCACACATTGCAACAAATTTAAAATTCTTGTTCTGATGTTTTCTCAGTCACACCATTATCATTTGTGACAAAACTCTGCAGGCACATTTTAATGAAATCCTTAAAACCCAGGGTATTTAAATGCTATTTTTAAAACTTTCCTTTTCACCTAATGTGTCCAACACTTACTGAGGTGTGTCTGCAGGGTAGCCAGTAACACTTCAGATCAGTGCAGATGATTTGTTAGCCCCATGGATGAATGAGAGCCTGTGTATACCATTGAAGATCTGCATTTGCACTTTCCAAACCTTAGACCTCAATCTTTTAATTAGTATGCTGAGAGGAGGATGCAGGGGAATTTACAAACTGGATCAGGCAGGCTTTTTTTTTGACACATCTTTGCCAAGTTTCTGATTTCTGGGTGTAATACATCTCAGTTTTAAATCCCATCAGGTGTTGAGTTTCAATTAACACACATTATGTTTTTCCATAAATTAAAATAATTCTTATCCTGCACAAAATATAACCAATTGATTTTTCCAGTTAAAATAGAACATTTCTGGTTCTGAAATATCTGAAAATAAGGTTCTCATCTTAGGAATTCCCTAATATTGTGCTGTGCCTTCAGTGCTGGTTTTTGTGTTCAAAAGAATGACAAATTAATCAAATTCCTAAAAGAGAATATTGCAAAACCCCCAGAAGTCATTCGTGCAAGTTGCCTTCTGAAGATGATCTAGTAAGTAAGTAAGTAATTTTTATTTATATAGCACTTTTAAATCAAATCACGTTGAAGCCAAAGTGCTTTACAGAGAAGAAATCAGATTACCATACATCCATATAAAATAAAAAAATAAAAAAGACAACACACTATAGAATTTAACATGAACGTCTCCCCACAGCAAAATCAACACTATCCACTGTGAGGGAAGGCACTAAAATGTCCAGTCCTCATCCTCTTAGTTCACCCGAGGCGGGGCCTATTTGAGGCCTCTGCAGTTGCCGCAACGACGGCCCGATGTCATAGGCCCTCTCGCCGGATGATGGAGTTTCGGCCTCGGGAGAACAATCTTCAGCGGCATTGGAATATCTGGAATGGCCGCTTCCTCCCCGGAGACTGCGGCTCCCGAAGTCCATATGCCGCGCTGGTCGGAGCCCGGCGAGAGATCCCAGGCCACGAGGTGTTTGAAATCAGTGCCTCCTGCGGCTGGACGCCCACAGCCACAGCTCCGCGATGTTCCTGTCGGCGGTCTTCAGCCCTCCGGAGCCCCACACGGAGACCCAGCCAAGGCATCGCCTGTTCCACGAAGGTGCCTCAGCGCTGTGCCGCCGCCGAAGCTGCAGTCCCGGCCAGTCCCGGCAGGAAACGCCCCTCCAGTCCCGCTGGCAGGCCGCACGGAGAGGGCGAAAAATGCCGCATCTCCGAGCAGGTAGGACTGAGAAAATACAGTTTCCCCCTTCCCCCCCCCCCCACATAAAAAGGCTAGACTGTAGCAGCCCCAAACATGGTGAATAAACAGTTGCTTTATTCAGATGTTACATGTAAGTTTGGTCCACTAACAATATTTGTCATTGCTGCTGTAGCTGAGCGAGGGTGTTGTCTCGAGCTCAGCTACCTGTTGACTGGGCTGATCTCAAGGTGAGATATGCTTATGTAGCAGGACACTCCCCTTAGCCCCTGACCTCACGTGACAGCCTTCGTAGCTACTGACGAGAGTTCGACCATAAGTGGTCTGTGTATCAGCTGATGCCACAAGACCTCCACAATAAAAGTTTTTTAAACACTAAAAAGGGTGAAAAGACGGACTGCAGGCAGAGCAGCCACACACAATGGCGCCCCACTCCTGCACATCTGCCATATGACCAGACAAATCTTTTATAATTCTTTTGACATAGTGTTGGAGTAAAGGACCATGATGATAACATAGAGACTATTTATTTATTAAGATAAATAATAATTATCTATTATTAGATAACCATCAGGTACATGATTCCATGAAGAAGGCGACACAAGTGAACAGGGTGGTGGTTGTGTTTGGCACACTTGCCTTCATCGGGCAGGGTATTGATTACAGGAGTTGGGAACTCGCATTATATCTGTAGAATACATTGTTCAGGCTAATGTATTAATCCTACAGATTGGTTGGATAAACAGAAATGAGCAAAAGCTTTGGCAAAATGTATATTCTGAAAAGGCATTTTGAGAAGTGTGGAGATTTAGGAAGGGAGGCGCAAGCAGTTAGTTCTGGAAGACAGAAAGCCAATAGATTTCCAGCATTTGCAGCATCCTGGTTCTAGATAACAGTAAGTACCAACATCACAGTGGACTGAATAGAGGGGAGAAGGGAGGTAAAATAGAGCAAGGCCCCTAGAGATAATTTAATAGCATGCTAGCTTTCACCAATTATGTCAAATATCATAATTCTTGGCTCATTTAGAATCAGAGTACAGAAACCTGCCCAACCTATCCATGCTCACAAAGCTGCCAAATAAAGCTGGTCCCACTTGCCTGTGCCTGGCCCATATCCCTAGAAACCTTTCCTCTCTGGGTATTTGTGCAAAGAGTCTTTTAAATATCTTCATTACACCCGCCTCTACCGCTTCCTCTAACAGCTTGCTCCATATACACATCATCGTCTATGTGAAAATGTTGCTTCTCAGATCCTTTTTAAATCTTCCCACTCTCACCTTAAAATGTTGCCTTCTAATTAAAAGAAAAACTTGCATGATTCTATATATTTCAATAAGAGCATGTCAGCCTCCTACACTGAGGGAATAAAGTCAGCCTATCCAAACTCTCCTTATAACTCAACCCCTCCAAACCCAAATACATTCTCACAAATCTTTTTTGCACCTCTGCCAGTTTAATGACATCCTTCCTATAGCAGAGCGACTTGAACTGGACATAATACTCTAAATATGGCCTTAACAATGTATTCTACAGATATAATGCGAGTTCCAAACTCCTGTAATCAATACCCTGCCCGATGAAGGCAAGTGCGCCAAACACAACCACCACGTGTCAGCATCTTCATGGAACCATGTACCTGCATCCAAAGGTCTCTTTGCTCCTCAACAGTACCCTGGGCTTGACCACTTACTGTGCACTTTGTGCTGTGTACTTTGTGCTGTATATTTCTTTTTAGGGCCTGAGTTACAGGGAGAGGTTGGGCAGTCTGGGACTTTATTCCTTGCAGTGGAGGAGACCGAGGGATATATTATAGAGTTACATAAAATCAAGAGGGGCATAGATAGAGTGAATTCACACAGTCTTGTTCCCAGGGTTGGGGAAATCATTAACTCGAGAGCCTAGATTTAAGGTGAGTGGGGAAAGATTAAATAGGAGCCCGAGTTGCAAATTTATCACAAACAGAGAAGTGGGTATGTGAAACAAGCTGCCAGAGAATTAGTTGAAACACTTTAATGCAATTTGGGCAGATATATGGATAGAAAAGGCTTGGAAGGGTATGGGTCAAACACTGGCAAATCGTTCTAACATATGGGCGTCTAGGACAACATGGATGAGAGGGTCAGAGGGCCTATTTCTATATTGTACTAGACTAAGTGGGACCCGTTGGTTCCCATGTTCACACGGGAGGGCTGGTCCCCCAACGCAATAAACCATCAATTCCAATATTGGTGGCCAGTGGGGGGGCTTTCTGGAGCACTGTTTTGGGTGTTGTGGGCTGAAGGGACTGGTCTCCAGAGGGCTAGTATGGACATATTGGGCCAAATAGATTATTGGGGTGGCAGCTCAGTCCCTCAAGCCTGATGTGCTGGCAGCTCACTCACGGCTGGTGGGCTGGCAGTTGACTCATGGCTATTCCTTGAAATTCCATTTCAAGCAGGGTGCAAGGCTACCAAATTCAAGTGCAGTTTCATACCACTTCAAGCAGGGTGCAAGGCCACCAAATTCAAGTGCAGTTTCATAACATTTCAAGCAGGGTGCAAGGCCATCAAATTCAAATGCAGTTTCATACCATTTCATGCAGGGTGCAAGGCCACCACATTCAAATGCAGTTTCATACCATTTCATGCAGGATGCAAGGCCACCACATTCAAATGCAGTTTCATACCATTTCAAGTAGGGTGAAACCATCATAAAACCACACAAAACACCACACTCACAGTTCAGCAGACATTCAGTGTGCTCAGTTGATTCACAGCTCAGACAGAGTCGTGAAATCCGGGTCTTATAATCACTCCCCACTCAACACTGGAAAAGGTGTGGCCTTTTAAACACTAATAACACTTTTATTTTTCATTGATGGGAAGAATCTTCTGCACCTGTGTTAAATTGAGTTCTTTTGTCAATCTAAATTCAAGAAAACTTGACTCAAACGCTTGTAGCTGTTGAAATCGATTCTTTATTCAACGCTGAGACTAGTCTCTGAACCTTCCAACACAGAGCTGAAAGCTCTGGGGCAGGTCCAGAGAATTAGTAACATTGGTACAACTCAGGGCATTATATACATATTAGACATTTCTGATACAGAGGGTATGACAAACTAGTAACCAATCATCCGAGTCCTTCTGGTGATTTATAACAGCAGTCACATGATCCCCCTTCTCTGGCCTCATTTTACAACCTTTGTTTGCTTGTGGTTTAACTTTGTTTAGAATTATTTTATTTCAACAAAGCAAAACCCCAGTAGGCTCAATTATCAAAGACCATTCCTCAAAATATAAGATACACACATATAATACAATGATCACACATGTCATACAAACAAACACATTTTCCATACCAAGAAGAAAGATATTTCTATAAATCTAAACAAGGTCTAATGTTTACAATCCTACTTAGACACAATACATTTCATAAATGGTTTCACTACAATTTTACACAGTTTAGAATACTATTACCTATGTATTAAAAACATTCATTATATGAGTTCGCTGAATTACACAGCTTCTAAGTTAAATTCAAAACCCACACACACCTCCCAACTCCAAGCATACATGGGTCGTAAATCTGTCAACTTAATTGGTAAGTGTTTTGTGCCAAGATACAGCTTCATTCTACATTACAGCCTCCCCTTTTCCTGCTATCTCTGGGAGATGGATTTCCGATCTCATCTGCAAGGCCTTTTACAAATATTACAGAACAAAGGTAAATTTACAAATCCAGACCATTACCAAGATGGCCAAAAATCACAGCCGTAAGTGGTAGCGTTTTATCTAAAATCAATATATAGTGCAAACAGGAAGTTGTCAAGTTTAGACTTCCAACCATTTGCAGTGCTTTTACTTCAACCTCAAACCCCACCAACCATTTGCAGTGCTTTTACTTCAACCCCAACCCCCACCAACCATTTGCAGTGTTTTTACTTCAACCCCAAACCCCACCAACCATTTGCAGTGCTTTTACTTCAACCCAAACCCCCACCAACCATTTGCAGTGTTTTACTTCAACCTCAACCCCCACCAACCATTTGCAGTGCTTTTACTTCAACCCAAACCCCCACCAACCATTTGCAGTGCTTTTACTTCAACCCAACCCCCACCAACGATTTGCAGTGCTTTTACTTCAACCCAACCCCCACCAACCATTTGCAGTGCTTTTACTTCAAACCAACCACATTTTCATTTTCAAACCACATTGAGGGCACTCAAGGTCAGTAAAACCACACTCAGTTTAGTAGACATGTGTTCAGTGTTATTCACAGGTCAGACTGAGAGACGTGACCCTCTCACTTCCCCCATCTTGCAGAGACTGACTGAGGCACAACATTTCTGGGTTTTATAGTCCCTCCCCCCTCCCACCAGCAGGGGCAGCAGACAGAATCTCAACATTTTTAAAACATTAATAACTCTTTTTTTCATCGTTGGGAAAAATCCTCTTGGCCTGCGCAGTGGAGGGGGACTCCGAATAAGATGGCCAAAAATCACAACCGTAAGTGGCAGCGTTTTTTCTAAAATCATGAAACAGAAAAACAGGAAGTTGGCAAGATCAGACTTTTAGTAATAGATGACCCAATGACTCTCAGAAAAATATAAAGAAATGGCTAGAGAATTATGAGAATAGATGCAAAAGAAAGCTAAGAAAATTAAAGGAAAGATTGGACTGCAAAATTTGACTCCGTAATGCCCATTGTTTGGTTGGTATGAATTCTGAACTTGTTTCAATATGCTGACTCGTGAGAAAACACATTGATGTTACTTACCCACTGCCACATTGATGCGGCCACAAGTATACACCTCCACTGCCCACAAGAGGTATGTGGGGCATGCAAGTAATGATGTTGTTTTGCATGCAACACCGATTGCATGCCAGTGTGTGCTGCCAAAACACAGCTCAGTGCTCCAGCTACCATTCTCTCTTTATCTTGCACTGCTGAACACACACTCAGCTACACAAAAAGAACCCCTCAGAGCTATTTAAATATATCATCAATTACCTGCAGGTTGCTGATTGATTTTTGCTGGCAGGTGTTCTAATTCTACAAATGTTCAATATTTTCTATGGTTTTCTAAATTGTCTAAGTTCTACAGGGAGTCCTTGCCAGATGTTGCAAGATTTTGTTTTGACTTCAAAGCTTCTCACAAATGATTAATTCCCAACGATGGACACTTTAATAGGAATTCATTGATATCCTTGCTGAAACATACCCTTGGTTCCATGAACAAGCAATCTCATAGCAGTGAGACTACTGGCTTGTTTGTGCCAGTCAGAAGTACTGTTATTGATTCAGAGTCTACCTAGGCTGGTGCAATGGATATTTGTATGACATTACATTTTACCACCCGCTGTTGCATAAAGGACTTGACACCAATTACCTCTGGCTCTGAACCCATCTGGATGTGATAACGCTATCCAGGGCATGAGAACTTTCTCACAGAGAGTTGTGAGTCTGTGGAATTCTCTGCCTCAGAGGGCAGTGGAGGCCGGTTCTCTGGATACTTTCAAGAGAGAGCTAGATAGGGCTCTTAAAGATAGCAGAGTCAGGGAGATATGGGGAGAAGGCAGGAACAGGGAACTGATTGGGGATGATCAGCCATGATCACATTGAATGGCGGTGCTGGCTCGAAGGACCAAATGGCCTATTCCTGCACCTATTGTCGAATGAAGAGCAGACCATCTCAGAACTCTTCATGGTTTATTGAACTACATAACCCTGCGACTGTGGCACTGTAGCGCAGGGGTAGAGTCGCTCTCTTACAGCACCAGAGACCCAAGTTCGATCCTGACCATGGGTGCTGTCTGTACGGAATTTGCGCGTTCTCCCTGTGACCACGTGGGTTTTCTCAGGGTGCTTCTGTTTCCTCCCACACTCCAAAGCTGTACAGGTTTGTATGTTAAGTGGCTTCTATAAATAGTAAGTTGTCCCCAATGTGTAGGATAGTGTTAGTGTACACAGTGATTGCTAGTCGCAAATATGATGGGCCAAATGGCCTGATTCTACAGTATTGCTTTACTTTAAAGTCTAAAAAAAAGTAAAAATATGACAAATAACATAAACCATTATATGAAACTGCAAAATAATTATATGATATGGGATTATGGAACAAGCAGTTAGAGACTATAATAAGAGACTATGTACAGCTTTGGAGTACAGCTGTACCTTTTGGAATCTTACACAACTTAATTCTTAACTAAACGGAGTCCTTATTCTAGATTATGGGTTTTGAATCGCTGAAATTTTGGAAAACCAGAAGTCAATCACCTGTTGAAGGAGTAGTCAAGTCAAGTCAAGTCAAGTCACATTTATTTATATAGCACATTTAAAAAACAACTCTCGTTGGCCAAAGTGCTTTACATTTGTTATAAGAATAGCATAAACAAAACAAACTACATACATATATACATGTAGCCCTCACTCAGAGGACGTCAGGAAAGGCTTGGGAGTATAGATAAGATTTTAGTCTTGACTTAAAAGGGTCGATGGAGGGGGCAGTTCTGATGGGAAAGGGGATGCTGTTCCACAGTCTAGGGGCTGCTGTTACGACTCCCGAATGCAGGTACTTCAGAGCCGCGTAACATAATTCAAAAACCAGGTTCAAGTTCAAAAATAGTTTTAATTATTCAATGGAACACAAAACCCAAACCTGATTCAAACAACCCAGTCAGGGATATGGATGGACTAACAAACAATTTAACAGTGCTCCAGCCAGCCACGTGATGGACTGTCGAACTGGAGACTCTAAAACCTGCCTAAAGAGATATAACCCTGAAACAAAATACACGAAAACACTAAGGTCAGTCCTTATCCGTCCCAATTCAATATTTGTTAATAAGTAATGGTGAAAGTACACAAAGTTCTATGCCAGGTGGCCAGGCCTTCCGCAGCTCACTCCAGCAGTCAGCTCACAAGTCAGGGTCGACGAAGAAGAGAGAGAATCCTGGGAGACTCTGGTATTTAAGTTTCAGATGAGTCACCAGTCACCTGACGCAGCTTGGCCAATCGGGTACAGGAGCCTTTTAACCCCTTGATTCCAGAATCACAGCCACAAGGCCTGCACTCGGGAAAG
Organism: Malacoraja senta; assembly: GCA_038087875.1. Taxonomy (NCBI): domain Eukaryota; kingdom Metazoa; phylum Chordata; class Chondrichthyes; order Rajiformes; family Rajidae; genus Malacoraja; species Malacoraja senta. The sequence goes on along the minus strand of CM075977.1, from coordinate 340,702,953 downwards.
AAACAGAGAAAGGTAAGTACATAGCCTTCACCAGGGGCGGGGGGGGGGGGGGGGAGCGCCTAACACCCCCACCCAAAGATACTGAATAAGTTTCGGAAGAGAGAAAAAACACCACCAAATCCCAGAAACTATTCAGGAGCTAAAATACTACTGGCGCGACAAGGCGTCAGCCAAGACATTATCCTTGCCACGGATATGCCTGACCTCCATGTTGTAGTCTTGCAGCTGCAAACTCCAGCTCATTAACCGCCGGTTCTTATTCTTCATACTTTTCAAAAATACCAACGGATTATGATCCGTGAGTACGATGACAGGGACATTTGAGGAGCCAACATAAATCTCGAAATGATTCAGTGACATTAAAATAGCAAGGGCTTCTTTCTCAATGGTGGAGTACCACTTCTGATGACGATTAAACTTCTTACAGAAGTACGAAACTGGATGCTCCACCCCATCTGAATCATCCTGTAGAAGAACTCCCCCAACCCCACGATCACTAGCATCCACTGCCAGCTTAAATGGACGCTCAAAATCAGGTGCCGCAAGCACAGGTGCGCTCACCTGAAGACTTTTAGTATGATCAAAGGCTTGTTGACACTCTGCGGACCACACAAAAGCTACCTTCGGACTCAGCAAATCCGTCAAAGGGGCAGCCACTGCAGAGAAGTTTGGACAGAATCCTCTATAGTACCCAACCATAGCCAGATACCTACGGAGTTCAGTCCTCGAGGTTGGAGCAGGAAATGCGACAATATGCCCCACCTTTTCCTTGAGAGCGCAAACCTGACCCTGGCCCACCACCTTACCCAGATACGTTACCATGGCCTGGCCAAACTCACACTTCCCCAGATTGATCGTTAGTTTTGCCTCCGCTAGACGATGAAATACCTCCTTCAGATGACCGATGTGTTCGATCCACGACCTGGAGCACACAACCAAATCATCAAGGTATGCCTCACAGAAGGACAAACCAGACAATACAATGTTCACCAACCGTTGGATGGTTGCCGGCGCATTGCGCATCCCAAATGCCATTACTGTGTACTGAAGAAAGTTATCAGGCGTAACGAACGCAGAGATCTCCCTCGCCTGCCTAGTCAAAGGAACTTGCCAATACCCTTTTAACAAGTCCAAATTAGACACAAAAGATGCACTTCCCACACGATCCACGCAATCCTCCATTCGTGGAGGATAGCAATCCGGCTTAGTTACACCATTCACTTTCCGAAAGTCCGTGCAAAACCTGTCCTCCCCATTAGCCTTCGTAGCCAGTAGACACGGAGAACTCCAAGGACTACAACTAGGTTCAGCAATGCCATGCCGCAGCATATAGTCAACCTGACTCCCTAGACGATGACGCCTGTCAGGGTTGACCCGATATGGATGCTGTTTAATTGGCGCAGTACCGGCCACGTCAATGTCATGCTGCAGCACAGATATCTGAGAAGGCACATTCGAGAACAGTGACCCATTTGACTCCACCAAAGCAAGCAGATTACCCCGCTGACTTTCAGTCAAATGAGACAACCGCAAGGGAAGCGACTCCAAAGCCTCAGTTACACAGCCTTCCCTGCGTCACTGCCACAGACAACCGTGCCTCACCCACATCACCACCCGTGTCAGGGGGCAGCACCACTGCAGCCAAAACAGGCTTAGACGAAACCGAAGGACACAGCACCTCCCCATCAACCTCCACAGGCTCCTGCTCATGGTACTGCTTCATCATGTTGACATGACAGAGCTGAGTCTTACGCCTTCGATCAGGGGTACCTATAACATAATCCCTTTCACCAACCTTCTTAACCACCTGATAGGGACCGCTATACCGAGCCTGCAGACTGGAACCAGGAATAGGCAACAACACCAGGACCTTGTCACCTGGAGAAAAATTCCTACTAGAAGCCTTCCTGTCGAACCACCCCTTCATCCTAGACTGAGCAGAAACAAGATTACCCATTGCCAGTTCGCCTGCCCTCTTCAGTCTAGACCGAAAGGTACAGACGTGGTCTAAAATACTACGTTTTGTATCCTCCTGCAACCATTTCTCCTTTAGGAACCTCAACGGACCACGTACCGTATGCGCGAACACCAGGTCAGCAGGACTGAACCCTAAAGACTCCTGCACGACCTCACGCACCGCAAACATAACCAGATGAACCCCCTCATCCCAGTCTTTTTCAAACTCCAGGCAGTAAGTCCTCAACATAGATTTCAAAGTCTGGTGAAACCTCTCGAGAGCTCCCTGGCTCTCAGGGTGATATGCACTGGAGTAACAATGCTTAATATCTAACTACTTCATTACCTGACCAAAAATCTTCGACATGAAGTTGGAACCTTGGTCACTCTGCACAACCTTGGGCAAACCGAACAACGAAAAAAACTTAGTGAGAGACTTCACAATGGTAGGGGCAGTAATTCTACGCAAAGGGACCACCTCCGGAAAGCAGGTAGACGCACACATAATTGTCAATAAAAACTTGTTGCCCACCTTTGTCCGAGGTAGAGGACCCACACCATCAACTAGAATCCGCTCAAACGGCTCACCGACCACAGGGATTGGATATAAAGGCGCAGGAACAATCGATTGGTTCGGCTTTCCTGCCACCTGGCAAATGTGACAACACCTGCACTGCTGTTTCACGTCCTTTTTCAACCCTGGCCAAAAAAAATTCTGTAAGATCCGGTCATACGTCTTATTGACCCCCAAATGTCCACCCAGAGGACCATCATGAGCCAAACAGAGTATCTCGTCCCTATACCGACGAGGTATCACAATCGGATCAACCACGCTCCAATCATCATGCACAGATATATCCAAGGGAGACCACTTTCGCATCAGTAAGCCCTCCCTTAGAAAATACCCCTTTGCTGTGGAATCCATATCCCCCTCAGGCACCGCGCAGTCGAACAGATCAGATAAACCTGGATCACTCTTTTGCTCCTCAACCAGCCGGTCACGTGACAGCGACACCGGCCCATTTCCAGACATCATCCCATCTTGAGATGTAGAAACACGCTTCACAACACAGGATACATCATCCTGATCCCCAAAAATGCTCTCACTCAGGTCCACTACATCCCCAAACTTAGCCTGGCTCTTAGCCATAGCCCTCGTGACAGCACAAGCTGCGAAGACCCTCGGATGCTGCATAGCCAATCTATCAGGACTCTGCACCATCGGAACAGCCGTCACCTCAGGAGTAACTAAAACTCTACCTCCTGCCAAGTCATTCCCCAAAATTACAGAAACTCCCCCCACGGGAAAACACGGCCGTAACCCAACAGTTACCTGGCCTGAAACCAACTCGGCCTCGAGACTCATGGTATGCAAAGGCACTACCATGCCATCCATCCCGAATCCTACCACAGGGACACTTGACCCAACCGATGATTCCCCAGAAAACGGCAGTACACTCTCCAATATAAAGGACTGAGTAGCACGAGTATCACGCAAGATGGATACTGGAACTCTATCACCCCCATTCTCCAGAGAAAATTTGCATTTTTCTGCTTCAGAACGGGACACGCCTTTAACATGTGCCCTCTCCCTCTACAATAGTGGCACACAGGACCTTCGTTAGTCCTCAAATTTCCGTCAACCTTATCAGCTCGGACCTCCCCCTGTATCCACGTGCTGCCACTTGCAGGCACAGAAACACCTTTGACACCGCCACCGGCGACACCACCACGATCAACCGGCCGTGCACCAAAACTATAGGAGCGCCCAACAAAATCAGTTTTATGAGTCAATATATACTCATCTGCCAACACCGCGGCCTTAAACACCTCATTCACCTTCTGCTCATTAAGGTAAGTAGTAACCCTCTCAGGGAGACAGTTCTTAAAGTCTTCCATAATCATCAAGGCCCGCAGTTGCCCAATATCCTTCACTCCTTGAGAAGCGCACCACCTGTCAAAAAGTGCCTCCTTTTCCCTAGCAAACTCCACATAAGTCTGACTATCAAACTTCCTGAAGCGCCGGAATTTCTGCCGGTACGCCTCTGGAACTAATTCATAAGCCCTTAATACTGTAGACTTCACACACTCATAGTCCAGACTGCTTTCAACAGACAAAGACGAGTACACCTCCCGTGCTTTACCCACAAGGACACACTGCAATAGCAAGGTCCACACGTCCCTAGGCCACTTCAAGGACAAAGCCACCCGTTCAAACAATGTGAAAAACTTGTCTACATCCTTCTCACTAAAGGGGGGAACCAAGCGGATGTTCTTGCTCATCTCAAACTCCCGTTCCCTAGAAGAAACCCGGGAGGCATCCAATTCCTTCTCCCGCAGCCTAATCTCTGCCCTCTTGGTTTCCTCCTCAGCCCCACGCAGCTGAATCTCTGCTCTTTTGGTCTCCTCCTCTTGGGAGACTCTTTTGGTCTCCTCCTCTCTCATTGCCAGCTCTAACTCCTTCAACCTAATGACTGCCTCCATGTCCTGACCAGGCTGAACAGAAGTTGTGGGACTGTCAGCACAGTCAGGCAAAACCCCACCCTCCACCAACGCAGCCCACAACACCGATTTAATGGACTGTTTCCTTGAATGTGGGTTAATAGGCACTTCATAGTTCTCAGCCAGAAAAATCAAATGCTCCTTCGTACATCTATCAAACAACTCCCGACTAGGAGCCTCAATAAAGTCCTTCCCTTTAAACTCCATATCAAATGTAGCACCAAACCACCAGCTAAACCCTGGGCACCAATGCTACCACAAACAGGGAAGAAAAATTTCCCTCACCACACAGACTTCCTTAGTCACCAGAAGCCTACCAAAAAAAACCCCCAAAACGTCTAGGGTCCTCAAAACTTAGGACGAGCCCCCATTTTGTTACGACTCCCGAATGCAGGTACTTCAGAGCCGCGTAACATAATTCAAAAACCAGGTTCAAGTTCAAAAATAGTTTTAATTATTCAATGGAACACAAAACCCAAACCTGATTCAAACAACCCAGTCAGGGATATGGATGGACTAACAAACAATTTAACAGTGCTCCAGCCAGCCACGTGATGGACCGTCGAACTGGAGACTCTAAAACCTGCCTAAAGAGATATAACCCTGAAACAAAATACACGAAAACACTAAGGTCAGCCCTTATCCGTCCCAATTCAATATTTGTTAATAAGTAATGGTGAAAGTACACAAAGTTCTATGCCAGGTGGCCAGGCCTTCCGCAGCTCACTCCAGCAGTCAGCTCACAAGTCAGGGTCGACGAAGAAGAGAGAGAATCCTGGGAGACTCTGGTATTTAAGCTTCAGATGAGTCACCTGTCACCTGACGCAGCTTGGCCAATCGGGTACAGGAGCCTTTTAACCCCTTGATTCCAGACTCACAGCTGCAAGGCCTGCACTCGGGAAAGAAACAGAGAAAGGTAAGTACATAGCCTTCACCAGGGGGGGGGGAAGCACCTAACAGCTGCAACCGCAAAGGCGCGGTCGCCCCTGAGCTTATGCCTAGACCGTGGGATATTCAGCAACCCCAAGTCGGCCGATCTGAGGGGCCTGGAGGTGGAGTGGTGGGTGTGAAGACTTTTTATGTAGGTGGGGGCAAGCCCATTGAGGGCTTTGTAGACATGGAGGAGGATCTTGAAGTTTATACGGTACCGCACAGGGAGCCAGTGGAGAGAGGCCAGGATCGGGGTGATGTTGTCCCTTTTTTGGGTGCCCGTCAGGAGTCTCGCTGCTGCGTTTTGGACCAGTTGCGGGGGGGACAGGGAAGATTGGCTGATGCCAGTGTAAAGGGTAAGTATGCTCTGCACATTCTCATAATCTCTGATGAAGTTGCCAACCTAAATCAATACACCATATTCCTTCAGAAGCCAATTTGATCTGGTCAAGGTTTCCAGAATATTGCTATTTCATATGATGGCACAGTGGTAGAGTTGTTGCCTTACTGCGCTTGTAGCGCCGGAGATCCGGGTTCAATCCCAATTACGGGTGCTGTCTGTACGGAGTTTGTACCTTCTCCCCATGACCGCGTGGGTTTTCTCTGAGATCTTCGGTTTCCTCCCACACTCCAAAGGCATACAGGTTTGTAGGTAAATTGGCTTGGTGTATGTAGATTAGTGGCTCATGTTACGAGTCATACTTTTGTAGTTTCGCCCACTAGCTTATTAGCGTCGCGGTCTATTGCACTCTTCAGTATGAAGTTAACTCTCAAATGAGAGCTTGTAGTTGTTTATTCTAAATAAACAGTGTATAACCTGCCAAGGTGTGAGGTCTTTATTATTAGGACTCAAAACCAACATGGTGTCAGAACTGGAACATCCTCCAAGCTGACAACTTCCAGTACACCGTTCGGACGATATACATTTTTGAGAATGCCCTTTGGTATAAGTCCTGCCAATGAAGTATTTCAACAATCCATGGAGCAATTGCTTTCCAGATACCCTTGCTCCATCGTTGTGGACGATATCCTCATTGCTGGGATAACGATCGAGGAACATGACGCCAATCTGACAAAAGTATTGAAGCGTGCTGAGGCCATCCATCTCAAACTCATCCCCCAAAAAATGCAAATTCAGAGTGGATGAGGTAGAATACCTAGGCCATATATTTACCAAGGACGGCCTGAAAACTGATCCAGCGAAAACCAGTGCCATTAATGAACTCCCAGCATCCACTGACGTGCCCAGCTTGCAGAGGTTCCTTGGCATGGCGAACTATTTGAGCAAATTCATTCCTGATTTCAGCGAAACGTCAGCCCCATTACGCCTTCTCACACACAAAGACACTGCTTGGACCTGGCATGAACAACAACAGACAGCATTTGACACTCTTAAACAGCAAGTGTCGGCCACCCCTACTCTAGCGTACTTTGGTCATAGACTACCTGTTACACTTACATGTGATGCCTCACAACATGGCCTGGGCGCTGCATGACTTCAGAATGATGGCCATGGCAATAAGCCTGTCGCCTATGCCTCGCGCACCATGTCTGACACAGAACAACGATACGCCCAAATCGAAAAGGAATTACTAGCGGTTATTTTTGCCTGCAAAAAGTTCAACGATTTCATCTTTGGTCGCACAGTTACAGTTGAAACCGACCACCAACCTCTTATCAGCATTTTCAATAAACCTATTCATAACTCTCCAGCGCGCCTACAACGGATGTTACTACAACTTCAAAAATATGACTTCGTCCTCACCTACAAACGTGGAAAGGATATGCACCTGGCAGACACTCTTTCACGTGCACCTCGGAAGACCTGCGAGGATCTGCCCTCGCAGGATGATGACTTTATCGTGATGTCCGTATCCTTCATCCCTTCATCATGGATGGAGGACAGTTGCCCACACTGTCACCGACAAGACCCTACGGTCCCTAACCTCTGTCATTAAGCGTGGCTGGCCAGACAAGCACTACAACGTTCCTTTGCCAGTCCGACCTTTCTTCCCTGTTCGGGACGAATTAGTGCTACAAGACGGGATTGTTTTAAAAGGACACAAGGCCGTGGTTCCTGCTTCGTTGCATCACCGGTATTTCGACACTGTCCATGCAGGACACCCAGGTGCTGAAGCCACTGTTTCACGGGCGAAGAGCACATTTTACTGGCCTGGCATGGCCGAATACATCAACGACAATGTGGCAGCTTCTGCTGTGTGCAATAGCATGGCACCTCATCAACAAAAGCAACCACTTCTGCCACATCCTGTACCTGCACTCCCATGGTCTACAGTGGCAGCTGATTTTTTTGAGTGGCACGACAAGCAGTACCTGGTGCTCGTGGATTCGTATTCAGGGTGGTTCGACATTGATTTACTCAGCAGCCCCACTTCCAGCGGCGTGATTTCAAAATTATCTCGTCATTTTTCAATCCATGGATCTCCAGGCAAGCTGTTGACTGACAATGGCAGCCAGTTCACCAGCCAACAATTCAGAGAGTTTGCCAGACGCTGGAATTTTCACCACATCACCAGCAGCCCCGAGTATCCACAGTCTAATGGGCTGGCTGAACGGGCTGTCCGAAGTGCGAAACAACTCATGGAGCGCTCTCACATGGCCCCAACCTGACGTATTCCTGGATTTGCTCAACTTGCGCAACATTTCCCATGACCCTGCCTTGGGTTCCCCTGCTCAACGATTATTGTAAAGGCAGACCCGTACCCCGTTGCCCGTCACAGAACAAACGTTAATCCCACATGTCTTTCCACCTGAGGATATTCAAACCAGGTTATAACAGAAGTGTGACATTCAAAAAAAGTGGTTTGACAAGACGAGCAGGCCTCTGCCGCAATTGACCAAAGGACAGGTGATCCACTTTCAGACTGACAAAGGCCATGACTGTGTTGGGGTGATTTCTGGTCTAGCTTCGGAGCCACGCTCGTACATTGTTAGAGCCGATGGCGGCACCTACCGACGAAACAGACACCATCTTCTGCCTGTGAAGGAGCCAATCCCTCCTCCTTATTATCCGGATCGTACAAGTTCAATCTGCATCTGGTGACCCTCGCATGCTCTTGCTAGCACAACAATCCATGCCTGTGACAGTTCCTCTGTCTGTCCCATCTTCGCCTGCCACAATCTCCTGCTTCGACCCCAGAGGCGTTGGTCCACTCCCCCACGGTGGTGAAATCACCGACTCTGTCCCCAGAGAAGAGGAATGGAGATGGCCTCTATCGGGCACGTGCCGGTCGTGTTAGCAGGGCGGTCGTGAAGTATCCAGACTATGTTTGACTTTACATACGTCTGTCATCGGTTGTGATTTTGCTTTGCTTAGTTATGGGTATACAGTATTATTGATTTTTTAAGAGGGGTGATGTAGATTAGTGGCTCATGTTATGAGTCATGCTTTTGTAGTTATGCCCACTAGCTTATTAGCGTCGCGGTCTATTGCTCTCTTCAGTATGAAGTTTACTCTTGAGTGACAGCTTGTAGTTGTTTATTCTAAATAAACAGTGTAGAACCTGCCAAGATGTGAGGTCTTTATTATTACAAGGACTCAAAACCAACAGTGTAAAAAAGTGAAAAATTGTCCCTGGTGTGTATAGGACAGTGTTAATGTGTGGGGATTCTTGGTCGGTGCGGACACGGTGGCCGAAGGGCTAAATAGCTAAATTATGATCGGAGGCCCAGATGTTTTGGATATTAGATGAGTCAAGTGGGTTTACTTTCTAAAAAATTGACATTCCCTTCCCTTCCCATATGAAGACACTGCCTGTGTTTGGTGGGCAGTTCTGTGGGGCATGATCATTCCTCACATTTAATAGGAGGCCTCCATTGGCATCAGCATATTTTACCAAGGAAGAAATAAGAGCAGAGATCAAGTACTGGGGCAGCAGCGTGTTACCGCTAGTAGAGCCTCTCAGCACCAGAGACCCCAGTTCAATCCTGACCTCAGATGCTGTTTGTATAGAGCTTGTACATTCTCTGTGGTTGTGTGACTGTGGATTTAATCCATTTTTTTCAGTTTCCTCCCACTTCCCAAAGATGTGGAGGTTGGTAGGTTAATTGGTCATTGCAATTTGCCTCAAGTGTGCACGTGAGCGCAAGAATCTGGCGTGACTGGATAAGAATGAGAGAATAAAAGAAAATGATTCCTAAACCTTCCTGATCTTCCGGTTGCTAAACACTTTTAACTCCCCCTCCCATTCCCACACTGACCTTTCTGACCTGGGCCTCCTCCCTTGTCAGAGCGAGGCCCAGCACAAAATGGAGGAACAGCACCTCATATTTCACTTGGGCAGCTTACACCCCAGCAGTATGAAAATTGACTTCTCTAACTTCAACCCTTACTTTCCCTCTCTCTCTCCATCCACCCCCTTCCCAGTTCTCCGACCAGTCTTAGTCTCTGACCACATTTTATTTCTGTATGCTTTGTTGTTACCTTCTCCCAGCTAACAATGATCTATTCTACATTTTCCTTGATCTCTATCCCCTTTGTCTTGTTTTCACACCTTACTCTTCCTTATCGATTTATCTCCCTCTCCCCTGACATCAGTCTGAAGAAAGGTCTCGACTAGAAACGTCACCCATTCCTTCTCTCCAGAGTTGCTGCCTGTCCCGCTGTTACTCTATCATTTTGTGTCTATTTTCAGTTTAAACCAGCATCTGCAGTTTCTTTCTACACAAAAGAAAAGGATTAATAGGGCGGCACAGTGGCGCAGCAGTAGAGTTTCTGCCTTACAGCGCCAGAGACCCGGGTTTGATTCCGACTACGGGTGCTGTCTGTACGGAGTTTGTACGTTCTCCCTGTGACCGAATGGGTTTCCTCCCACATTCCAAAGACGTGCAGGTTTGTAGGTTAATTGGCTTTTGCAAATTATCCCTAGTGTGTAGGATAGAATTAGTGTATGGGTGATTGCTGGTCGGCACAGACTTGGCGGGCCAAAGGGCCTGTTTACACACTGCATCTTTAAACTAAAACTAATCTATAGTACTAATGTAAATGAATGGCTGGCACTGGCTGGCATAGCAATAGATCTATTTATGTGCTGCATCTGCTGAAAGGGTCAGCAGCTTCAAATTCCTCGGTGTGCACATCACTGAGGACCTCTTTTGGACACTGCACATGGACACAATAACTAAGAAAGCCCGCCAGTGGCTCTTTTTTCTGAGAAGACTGAGGAAGTTTGGCATGAACGCCAGCATCCTCACAAACCTCTACAGTTGCACCATCGAGATTCTGCTGACGTGCTGCATCACAGTCTGGTACGGGAACTGTTCTGCCCACAGCCGCAAATCACTACATAGAGTGGTGAAGATGACAGCCCATCACTGGCAACTGTCTCCCGGCCATTCAGGACATTTTCCACCGGCGGTGCCTGCGGAAGGCACACAGCATCATCAAGGACCACAGCCACCCAGCTACCGTCAGGCAGACGATATAGGAGCATGGCTGCACGTACCACCAGACTTAAGAACAGTTTTTACCATCAGGCCATCAGGCTGCTGAACTCATAAACACAAGATAAATTATTTTATTTATTGTCTTTTACCTACCAATGTCACTTTTATCTTATATATATTTTAAATCTTATTTTTATCCTTGTAATATCATTGCTGAGGTGACCCGTTGTCTCGTCAAACACATTTCATTGTATCATTGACCCTGTGTTAACCTACATATGACAAATAAAACTGAACTCTCCAAATATCTCCAAACTATTGCAAATTACTTTCTGCAGGCAACAGCTATCAAATAAAAATTAAGAAAGTGGATTTCAACTGAATTCTTCTATCTGTAACTTGAGGACAACAAACCCTCCTGCAGCATTTTGGAATTCTATACTGGAATCGGGAAGGCACAACTCTGGTAATGTAACATTATTGCTCATCATGCACACCAGCATTATGGTGCTGTGTAAACCGGACAAAGTTCAGCGCACAAAGTGATCCGTGTGTCTCAAGACTTTGCTTCGCTTGTATAAGCAATAATTTTGGACAAGGATTCTTTAGAATCCATTGTGAAAAAAAACATTGAATATAAATGGGCTGGGTTATGAATCCCTCCTTTCATTCATTATACATGATATGATCTCAGCTGCAAATCTGATCTAAACAGAAAGTTCCTTCAATCTCAACTACTGAACTTCCTTTGTGACTAATAACTTTTCAACATTTTCTGTCACAAAATATTCTTCAGTTGCAGCCTTCCTTTCAAAATGTTATGAGGATTAGTACAATATGTAGGAAAAATAAGTTATTACCACTTGGAACTGCTGCTATTGGGTTATTTATATATTAAAAGTGGTAATAGAGCCCCATATAAATTGATACTTATGAAGTAACATCCAGGTTATTGTAACATGCTGAGCAAAATTGCCAAGAGTTTTGAAAATATTTTGAATTGAGTACTTTGTTTGGAGATGCAGCATGGAAACATGTCTTACG